>CM051706.1:4063829-4393829 GCA_028022725.1 Lycodopsis pacificus | reverse complement strand
CGCCGAGTCCTTGTCCACCTGGTGCAGCTTGACGTTCCAGTCGTACAGGTTGTCCTCCACCAGCTCCACCGTGATGAAGTTGTCCCCTAACCTCCTGATCTCCTGTAGCTCCTTCATCAGCCTCCGCGTCCGGACCTGGGTGCAGTGTTGCCGGTGAGGCGCCAGCGGTGGTATCGAGGAGGCAGTGGTCGCTTTACTCCCGCCTCCTCCCGTCTGCTGCTTCTCCTTCGCATCCTTGCCCTGCTTATCCTTGCCGGACGGCTTGTCCTTGCCCTGCTGGTCCAGCTTCCTCGCCTTAATCTCCGGGGTGCTCAGGATGTTGGTTTCGTTGGCGGTTTGACAGTGTTTGTTGGCGTTGTTCTTCTGGTTCCCTTTAGTCCCCTTTAGCGAGCCCTGATGGTGCTTCGGGTCCTCGGTGTCTCGGTCGTGCAGGCGGATGAGACCGATCTTCCGCAGTAAGGTGGCCATAATTTTCTATAGATCTATGGTTCTCCGCCGATCCCCCCCGCACAGGGGCAAGAATCACCCTTTACAGTCGGTCCCCGCTCACAGAGAAGACCTTTCTTGATGCTGATGATCAACCTTGTACCGCAATCACCCCCTCCGCTCACTGCAGCCACAGGATGAACACAACCGGGGAGCCTGTCCAGTTTTCTCCTCCGTGCATCATTTCGACGCGGCTCGACTGAAGAACGAAACAGTAAAACCACAATAAATGCGAGTTTTGGTGAATATTCACTTTCAGACAACACCAAAATAAAACAGTTTTGTCAAAGTACATTATTGGAAGTATTTTTTCCCCCCACAAGTGTACCGACACCATGACTGTGACTGCAGTTATATCAACCATATATAGATACATTACGCACGAGCAGTAGGGTAATAGTGTGACACATATTATCAGATGAGCGTCTATTCTTGTTTTACACCGAATACAATACATGCATATATTGCAGGGTTGTCATAGAAGGAACGTCAACGTAATGAACGTAAAGGGAGGAAAAAAAAACACATAATGCATCACAAGGTTGTTACAACAAATGATCCGCTCACTAATGATTAGACACACTACCCCCACAGGAAACATAGGAATAATACAGAAACAGACTATGGGAGAATAAAACACATACATATTAATATTACTAAGGTCACGAAAGGCTTTGAGGATATATGCACCATAAACTGTTGAAAAAAATACTATGTATTATATTATTATAGGGAATTCAAATACCATAAATACCATATGCGGCAAACAAGGTAAATTCCCATCATAAGAATATGACACATTCTCCTTTATGTGCTCCGCCGCCCACACGGACCCAATATCAGACCAGCAATCCGACAGCAGCCCGTGCTTACCGTAGACGGGTGAGAGTCGAAGTATGTCCGTTTTTATATCCCGTTATGTAGACCGAACACCGATCCCGTTGTGAGTAAAAAGCAGAAATGTCTCCACCGTCCAGTAGACCTGCCGTCGGAGGGAGCTGCAGCGAAGAAGAGAGGCAGAGCCTTTGAAGTGTGTGTGTGCAGCTGCGGCAGCTCCGGTTTTAATGCAGCCGAGGACAAACCAGCCCCCGGTAATCCTTCTGAGGCAATCTGTTCCCACCGGTGAAGCTCTAACACGGCTAGGCCTTTTTTTTTCAAAATAAAAGCTCTGAAGTTGCATTCAAAGTAAACTAAGTACCAAAATGGATGCATTCATTTTGAAAAATAATGAAGAATATAGGCCTACTGTATATGGAAATACAGCAGTGGCATAATCCAGTTGACGATTACAATAAGGAACACACATCAACGATAAATTGATGCCTTTCACCATACAACTCACCACATCTTTAATGCATCAACTCATTAACTATTGGATGTATAAAGAAAATTGTCAACACATTAAGATATGATTCATATCAGGGAAAAATAGAAAGCTACCTTTAGCAGAACAGAGCAGTTGAACAAACGTTTATAAAAAAAAATAGCATCATTTTTAATCGAATCTTAATGTAATATTACTTTTATTTTGAAATTCCATGGTCTATTTCCTTGTTTATTCTGGCTAAATCTGTTCACTTTGACGTTCTTGCGTAGAGAATAGACTATTGCCTCTATTCAATGGAAGCAAGGAGGATGATGCCGGAGTAATGTAATCTCAACGTCACTGACATTCACTTTCACTTCAGTCTCCCATTTACCCCAATGCTGTCAGCACATTTATATATGACACTTTCACACTGAGTGAGCAAAACTCCGCTTTATTTTGGAGGTCCGTTGGAAAATACAGGGTATTCTTGAGCCTTATAATAAGAGACAGATATTAAGACTAAATGTAGGCCGGTGTCTCGGCATTTGTCAGACCTAGGGTTTAATTTCCCTTCATGAGGTGTATGATTTTAAACGTAGAGAGGCATTGCAGTAACATATTGCATTTTTTTCTAAACATATTTGTAAAAGTACATACTGTACTGTGTATGTACATTCGGTCATACATAGTAATAATACAACATAGCTGGATGATGCTGGCTATGAAACAAAACGTGTGTAAAAGTTTTTATTTATTTAATTATAGCACATATTAATATACATTCTCATTAGGATTTACATCAGAAAGCCGATACCATTTGGCATAATAATTGTACAATACTGGTTTAGATGCAGTCAAGTCCCTCTGCCGTAATGAACTCAATCCAGTTTATGGTTTTGACAAAGAAGCGTCTTCTCAACTGGCAGCGCGACACTTTGAGGCAGTTTACGACATTCTGTCATTGGTCGTTACCTTGGTAGCAGGACAGCACCCACAGCGATTGGCTTATTCTGTTGCCGTAAAGTACTTCGCTCGTTGTGACTGCCGTAGAGTCGGCGGTGAACAGGCAAAACCGATTATTTTAGACAAAAAGGAGTCTTTTAAACTGAGTATTTTCTATTTATTTCCGTAGTTTAAATATAGTCGGTTAAAGATGGCGGAGAAATTCGATAATCTGGAGGAGCATCTGGAGAAATTTATCGAGAATATTCGACAGTTGGGAATCATCGTCAGCGACTTCCAGCCCAGCAGCCAAGCGGGACTCAACCAGAAGCTGTGAGTCGTGAGGACGTTTGTAACGACACGGATCTGCGAGTGAGCATCGTGTTTAACTCTACTGTTGACTTTTCTTTCTCAGAAACTTCATGATATCTGGACTGCAAGACATCGAGAAGTGTCGTCAACAGCTGCACGAGATCAACGTACCGCTGGAGGTCTTTGAGTGAGTCTAGTAACGTTAATTTAGCTGTTCTGTTATTGTGCCTGTCCGGCTTTCATAACCTATATAATAATAATAATAATATCTTCTTTATGCATATCTGCTGTTGTCCGCTGCATTACTGTGGGTGCACGTATTTATTGTGTTGAGAGAATAGCTTTACGTTAAAGCCACGCCAAACCCCATTAGAAACTCTGACGATTTTACATTATCATTACTTTACGGCAATCTAGTAATGGTACAGGCCTCTGTTTTTACTTTGACGCTGGTTGTTGAGAGCCTCTTTTAAATTCGGCATAGATATGAATAAAAAAACAACTAAACATTTTTAATTATATGAATATTTTCACCATTTTGTTGCCACTCTTCATGGTGTACTGTATGCCCAGACCGAAGGCCAAGCTTCCCAAATTTAGCTCATGGAATTCCTAAATCCTTTATCTGTGCTTCATAGCTTCGTCCCGGCTCCCTCGGCTGATGTTGTGCCTTGTGTGCGTGTGTTTTGTAGATACATCGACCAAGGCCGAAACCCTCAGCTGTACACCAAGGAATGTCTGGAGAGAGCCTTGGCGAGGAACGAGCAGGTCAAAGGGAAGATCGACACCATGACGGTAAGTGATTGTGCCAGGGTCGCTGAGATTCCCCACCAGTCACACAGCGAGAACGAACTGCACGAACAGACTATCTCACTGATTAAATGCTCCCAAGCGTGTTTGGGAATTTCTTAAAATATAAAAAAATGTATCTTTCAAGGATGATCTTCATTAAACAAAGAGCTATGTACTCGAGTTAATCCTCTCTGTTGAGTAGTTATCAATAATTTGATACATTTATTCTATATTCAGATGCGTCTTATGTTGTCTCTTTTATTTGGTAATGCAACTGAGCACAAGGCAGATTTCCTTTTGGTCTGATCAACGTTCCTTAGTTTATCATCTTCTACATGAAAAGTAGTTCTTATCAGTATCGATGACAAACCAACATCTGCTGTTTTTATTGTCTTTTGTTACAGAAATTCAAGAGCCTTCTAATCTCCGAGCTCGGCAAAGTCTTTCCAGAGGAGATGGTGAAGTACAAGGCTATACACGGAGAAGATGCCCCCTCCTAGTGCCCGCTGCCACCCCAGACCTTCAGCCTGTGAGCCTTGAATTGAAAGCCTGAACTGAGTTTGACCGAGCAGGTTCCCCCAGAATATGATAAAAACCTGTTATTATTTCTCGTAAATATCGTGATGCTGTTGCTGACTAAGAGTTTTATTTAATTTCTGCTCAGCACTCAGCCAATCCTGTCCTTTTCTCTCCATTTAAACTTAATTTAAAGAAATGTAAATCAATAGCGAGTATGTGGGAAGAGTGGAGAAGGGAGAGCGATCATTTTCAGCGCTGGGTTGATGTGTTGCCAGGAGACACATTTAGTTTTAATGTCCTGTTGATGATGCATGGGCACTCAGTGGGCAGCAGAGGCCGTTTCCACAACTCCCAACTGTACGAAAGATAAATGTTCAGGAGCTGCAAAGCACCAATCTGACTTCACTCCCATCAGATGTACATACAGTATATTTATACTCTCACACTTTTGCCTTTTGTAATGCTTCCTAATCATTGTGCAACGTACGTTTGTACCACAACACAGTTCATGACGTTTTGTATCGAGCTCAGGTTTCTAATGGCCACGATGATTGAATGCAAATGCTCTTTGATGGTAATTCTGTGCCTGATCGCTTGTCGTGGTCAGAAATGAGTGCATTCTTTATTTGTACCTTGTTTGTATTATAATAATTTTTTGTTATTAAATGATCCTTGTCGGATTGGTTCTGTGTTTCGACATTGTTTTTATTCCAGGCAGCAGATTCAACCAGTCACCTGTGAGGTTTGAATGCGTCAAGCTATTGTGAACTATAGCAGAGTAGTGCAATGGTGCAGAGTGCAAATGCTGGTATAAATATTAAATAATTCATGTACCAGGTTGCTTTACATACAGTATAAGCATTTATACATTTCAGTTTACAGTATATTAAGTGCATGCAACAACTTGTATTTGGCAGTAATATGGACGTGTTACAAAATAAACTTCAGTAAAAATGCAAGTATTCATGTCCTCAAGTACAAGTTACCCCTAAAATCTTATTTTCAGGGATTCAAAATGATTGAAAGACTAAAGAATATTACCACTGACAACTGATGAAAGCAAAGTACACAGTATATCTATATATATTTAGTACTATTGTAGTATTTTGTGTGTTTTTTCCTTCTTGCCTGTTGCTATTACAAATAATAATGAAATATAAAAGGGGATAATTATGGAATTCTTTTAAAATCCCATGAACCAAGATGACTGTCAAAATAAAAGCCTGTATCTTGGCTGAATGTGTCAGTGGGCCAGCAGCAGACATGACGGTCAGCTCGAGTCTCCTCCTGAACGCCTTGCATTGTAACTATAGACAGCCGGTGCAAGTGCGAGTGTCTGCCCGTCTACAGCAGAGGCACAGATGCTCTGGTGACAGGGCCGCGTCATCAGGTCACGGCCCACCACGCCTCCTCCTTCTAGGGGTTTAATCACGACGACGCCCCCCCCCCCCGGTGACCCTGGAGGCCGATCCTCTGGGAGAGAAGGAGGGAAATGAGCTCTGTTATTGGTTTGTGATCTATGCAGCCAAGTGATGCGGTCAGCCCTCTCCCCTCGCTGTCACTCTTCCCTGAGGATTACCGAACACGCGTCTCGTTTAGTCAGCGGTGGTTCAGTGAGGACTCGGCTTCCATCTTCTATCGGCGGAGGAGTAGAGTCCCGGATGCCATATTTCTCAACCTGCTTTTTAGATGTTTCATGTACTTTATGTGCTATAATGTATTAACTGGTTGATACTTACTTCTGTGGAATGTGGAATAGATATACCAGTAAAAAGTACTGTAACAAAGCATAACAAATATATGAGTTGTCATGAACTCATGCCTTGACTCCTCTACATTTGTGTCTCTTCCTCCCCCCTTTTGCTCGCATCTCAGGTGGGAGGAACTGAGACGCAAGGAAAGGAGTGAAGGAAAGGAATTGTGGATGTACAAACTGAGAAATGAGAAGAGGCAGACTCTCTCTCGCCCCCTCTCTCTCTCCCTCCCTCCCCCTGGCTTCTACCCTGTTTGGTTACTTAGTTTAAGATTTCACTAATTTCCCTTTTAATAAAACAAACTTCTTTTTTAGTTACAACTCGTGTGTGGTCTCCCCTCCTTTGTCCAGTCTTGATAGGTGCTGCATAGGCGGGTTTTGTAACCCTCAGCCAGGGCCAGGCCAGCTGTTTCCCTCTGTTTCCAGTTGTTTGTTGTAAGCTAACTGGCTGCTGCTCCATATTTATCGTACAACATGAGTTGTATAAATGCTCTCATCTAACTCTTCAAGGGAGCAAATTCGCATTATTTCCCAACGTGTCAAACTATTCAGAACTATGAGCACATTTTCATGCAAAATAAATAAATATTCCTGTTGAGTTCACGCATTCTTTTGGCAAGGACAGTTCAGTGTATACCCACAAAAGTATATAAAGGAGTAGCAGTACATGTCATCTTTCCACTGCCTGAGTACGACGGCATTAGACGAACAGATAGTCTTTCAGCGAGGATGCACTCAGAGCACCTCAGCCGCCTCTGTTCCTCCACGCTTCATTGTCGCCTGTTTTTACCCTTTGACCCATTCTTCTGTGACTCCGGATGACGAACGTCCTCACAGCAGCGAGTCACAGAGGCGGTGGTCAAGGGCACCCTTTCAATCCAACAACAAGCCGATTCGGAGGAGTGAGGAATTCAATGAAATGCTGTTTTTATCCAGTTTTGCGATTGTGTCTGCTCACCGTGACATTGTTGTCACCGGGTGACACTCTGATGGTGTGTGTGTGTGTGTCGTGATGCTTGACTAAGCGGAGAAGGGGAGAGCATTGTGCTGTGCATGTGTCTCAGTATGAAGTGCTGAGGTGTGTTGGATGACTCATCCAAGGTGACTGAGTCTTTCTCTCTCCTCCTTCTCTTCCCCACCCGTTCACCTCCTCTCCTTGTGCTCTCAGGACCCCGGACCTTTAGTTTCATCCTTATGTCTTTTTCAATGGCGTCCTTTGCTATATTTTCAAAAGGGCACTGGTGCGCCGGACAATGTGGAGATGGGCTCTCTTTCCCTTCTGTTATTTAGTCATTCTCATTGGCTTGAAGGGTGCTTCTAACGCAGGAGGACACAGGTCACATAACACGCTGGGTGGAGTAAATACCGTAGGAGCCAGATCTTGAGATGTTTCATTTTGTCTGCTGTAGAAGAGCCCTCCATTCTCCAATTTCATGGTGTAAATGGGCCACTCGTCAAAAACAAAAGGCACGGCTGCAGTGCCAGCGCTGTCTTTGTCCTGCAGGTATCATATTGTGACGGTATGTTTGGTGTAGTATCAGGTGAGCTGTTGCCTTTGCAGTCTCTAAATAGTTAATTCAATCCCCTGAAAACATTAATTCGGTCAAAGAAAGGCATTAGTAACAGTAAGCATGCAGCCAGTTTTATCACAAGACCTCCAATTTAACCACCATTTATTTTTAGCTGAACCTCTTATAATTCATATTCGTTAAATACTATTTGATCAAGCCTTGTATCTAAAAGAAGACACTTAACTCCTTTACAGGGCCTTTACAATGTTCTATATATTGTCACCCATAAAAATAATTCCTCCTCTCTCCTGGTCAATTCTAGTTCGGCTACACTGAGGAAGGCGGATTTATAATTGATAATCAGTTGCATGCACAGGCCGTCGATAGAAAAGGAATATATTGTTGGCTTTTGCTATTCCAAGTGAGTGCCCTGACATGTTAATGCTCCGTAAAGATGTTCTTTGCACAAGTACTTTTACTTGAATAAAATCTCTTTCAAGTACTTCTGAGTCAAATATTCGAGTCCTCTTTTCGTCCCTGTCAATCAGCCCAACTGTAGCTTCCCAGGCCTCATGGCCGTCCCCGTTCTGTCTCCCTTTGTCAGCATCAGCGCTCAACTGAGTGACGTCAGTCCGTCACGCTGGGAGACGTTTAACCTGCAGAGGTGTTAGCCAGTGTTAACCTTGGACCCAAAAGCTGAGCAGCAACAGCGGCTGGCAACAGCCGAATGAGTTTGTTTAGAAATCGTGGCGAGTTGTATTCGGGTGAAGCTGAGCAAGGGGCTTGCAGTGGAGCAGGGGAGATAGAGAGGAGGACTCATGGGATCACAGGAAGGTAATGAACCTGAGGCACAGGCAGACGCGGATTAACGTAAACACAAGAAGGAACTTTACATAAGCTCTTTATTTTTACAACGTGCGTTCCCTTTCAACAAAGTAGCATTGTGAATGACGTTTTGAGGGAAACACATTTTGTCGTGGATTACATTTGCGTTTGACGCATCACAAATAACTTTCAAAAGACTCAGCGAAGGGAGGAGGTCGGGGCGGTGGATGAGTCGCTGGAGACTGCTGTGAACCTTTTGCTGCTTCAACAAAACCAAGTACAAGTTGTGTTGCCAAAACCTAACCAAGTACTTGTGTTGTACTTTTGTTTCGTTTCATTTCATTTTCGTCGTCTTTTAAGCCAAACCATTATGTTTTTTTGACTAAACCTAACCAAGTGGTTTTGTAGTATTTTTGAGTTTTGTTTCATTAAACTACGTGTTTCAAACTGCAACTGTAATCTGGGAAGAAATGTAATTGAGAGTTTAGTCGGATGTGAGCGGAGTTTTGTAGGAGCCAGAAGTTTTGATTTCACTTCGACTCGCTTGTAGCTTGTACAGAGTTCAGCTTGTTTCACCCGCCTGCCTTGAAGCCTTTCCTCTCGGCGTCTGCGGACCTTCAGAAGCTCGTCCGTGCTTCGTTGTTTGGTGTAATGCGTCACATTTTTCCTATTTCATCTTATTCTATCTTCATGCAAATGCTTTGGGACTAAAGGGCTGGAACGGCAGTTGAAATGTACAATCCTCCCGTTGCCCTTGGGTCGGCCCAGGAAACACAAAGGCGGGAGGCTGCTGCCTTTGATGCTCTTAGCATAATGTCTTTCTGATGCTAATGCTAAGTGCCTCAGACTAACCGCTGGCGCTCACACGGCCCACAGCCATGATGGTCTTCCACGGCTGCCGATCGGACTCTCCCTCGCTCTTGTCTCTTGTGACCACTGGCTGCCGTTGCCTCAGCTTTGTGATAGCCATTCACCTCAATGAAGGTCAGGAGGCGGACCCCCTCTCCCTTCTGTCGCCCTGGTCACCATGGAAACACCCCTCCCATTAGCCGTAACCCACCCTTTCTCTGTCCTCTCTCAGGACAATGGCCTTTTCTATATGTGTGTGTGTGTGTGTGTGTTTGGGTAATAGGCCCTGTCTCATCACAGCTGATTTGTGTTGGTGATTCTACAGTAGTGCGGGGCTCAGATATGAATCACCTCGGGAGTTACACTCCTACGCACCGCTCTCTGCACATCTATTAACTCCCCCCCACACACACACACACACACACACACACACACACACACACACACACACACACACACACACACACACACACCCACGTATACGTGCAGGGATAGGCACACAGCGTGAGTCAAGCCAAAGAGCCCCGCTGCGGAGGTGAGCAGGGCCTGATCGTGTTGCAAACAGTAATGAGACACACAACACAAAAGCACGACTGATACACCTTGTGGACCCTCTCTGGTGTGCCAGTGTCTGTTTGTGTGTGTGTGTGTGTGTGTGTGTGTGTGTGCATAATGGCCAGTAATGAGGTGATAAAGATGCTAAATGAAAACTCTAAATTAGCCCAATGATATCTGCTGCACGATGCTCCTCGCTCCGGCCGCAGCAGAGCGCCCATCAACAGCAGCATTTGCATTACTGCGCTAAAAAAACCACCACAGATGGAAGTTAATAGAAAGAGAAATATGATTTGCTTTGTGGCCCTAAATGCCGCCGTGCGTACTTTCCTCCTCCTCCTCTCTCCTTTTTTTTGGATTGCCATTTTTTATCTGCAGCCGGGCTGATTTGCTGACAAGCAGTAATAGTGTGTGTGAACAAGACAGAAAGTGAGAGAAAAGAAATAGAGAAGGAAAGGGGGAGGAGGGGGAGAGTTGTTATAATTTCCCTCTGGTTTAATTATCTGAGTCTGCAGACAGCCCTACTCCTTCTCTCTTGTCGTTTAATGTTAGAGGTGAGAATGTGTGTACATCCGAGTATCCGTTTGCAACGTGTGCGTGCGTTCACGGCGTGCACAACAAAGCACAAGGCGCGGCCGCAGTGCCGGGCCGGCCTTATCCCACTCTAATGGTTACACCTTGCTCATTACGAAGTGAAAAGAGGAAATCGATCATTTTCATCACCCGCTTTCACCGTGTGATTACAAGTCAATGAGCCATCGTGCTCATAGTTATGATTTACTGTACACTTCTGCAGTACCCCCCCCCCCCCCCCGACGCACCGCAGAGCACCAACATGATTCTTCCTCTTTTAAACAATGCATGGGAAGACAATCGGTGGAGATTCTCACATCTTTACAACCGCTGTTGTGATATTGGTGTTTGCCAGAGGCTGCTTTTGGCCTGAGGCCGTGTGTTTTCAGGGTATCAAGACGAGTGCTGGGGGGGAATTCTGCTTCTGTGTGCTGTTGTTGTTGGTCTCTTTGTTTCAAATTCTTCCATCCATCCATCCATTTTCCTCTGTTTCAAATTCTTGGAGTTGAATTTCTTTTACATCTGTCTTTTATTATTAAACAGCGACATAGAAATAGAATAGGAGTAGAATGGACATTACCCCTCAAATTCAAGGGGCAGGATGGTCAGAGCGGGGGCCACTGTTATGTGTACCGTTGCCATCGACGAATAATGCGATGACGGGCATGCTTCATTATCTTCTGACATTTTATAGACCAGATAATTAATTGATAAATTGATAAAATAAAAAAATAAAAACGAATCAGGTTGAATCACAGCTGAATAACAGTCTATATCAGTGAAACAGAATGCATTTAAAGGAAAACGCTGCAGACCGTTGTAAGATAGCTATGTGAGATTTATAGGCGGGGTCCCAAGTGGTCGAGTGAAATGGTAATTTGTTTTTTGAATAAATTCTCCTATAGTCAGCTGCTACACACAACCTTTTATTGTCCCCAGGGTGTCTCTTTTATCCATATGGACACACACACACACACACACACACACACACACACACACACACACACACACACACACACACACACACACACACGCCAGGCTCCATAAATCTCACAGCCACGCCTTGCCTTTGTTTCGCCATTTGGCTTCAACTCCTGCCTTCTGATGTGACCCCCACAGAGGCCGTCACGTAAATGCCAAGCTCCCCCCCCCCCCCCCCCCCCAACAAACATGCAGCACATACTCCTCCACACACACACAAGGTGACCTGGCCACATGCACGTCACACAAACTTCCACCTACGCACAGCAGACCACGAGCCAGCCCTATACATCAAGAGGGCTGCATGGATGCGAGAAAGGGAGGAGGCTTGGAGAGGAAAGTGCAAAACTCTCCAGAGGATCCAGACAAAAAACATGCAGAAACAAGTTTTTGTCCGGCTTTTTGCTCACTTTTAATGCTTTCTATGTTGATTTGATCAGTTTTTCTTTGCAGAAAAACAACATGAAAAGTGACAATTATTATAGTTTTGGTCCGTGCTATGGCCAGCAGGGTATGACCATCAGCAGGTCACAATCAGAGGGGAGTCTTTGTAGAAACCCTGAATGAAGCATTCTGGGAGTTCTTAGGGATGATGGTTGGCCTGGTCTTCGGGGGGGGATGATGGACACAAAGCGTATAATCGGCATATGTGTGTGTTAGTAGGGGTCATGTGTGTGTGTTAGTAGGAGAGGGGGTGGTTTGGAACAAAATGAGGTTGCCACCAGACCAGCATAATGAGGGCAGAAGTGTGTGTGTGTGTGTGTGTGTGTGTGTGTGTTTCAATACAACTGGCAACTGTATAATGGGCCAAGTGGGCCATATTGTTTCCGGCTCGTGCTGGAGTCCCCGTGGCAGCAGATGTGGTGTTACACAGCAACAACAAAAGCTCATTAATCACTGTCTGGAGCGCGTGGATTTGTGTGTGTGTGTGTGGATTCTTTTTCCACTGGACTGTATGCATTCATGCATTTTTTTGCCCTTTCAGTGCGTCCAGTGTGTTTGTGTGTATTTATTGTGTGCTTGTGTGCACATATTTGCAAGCGCAGTTACTTGTGCGTAGAGTTTGATCCCATAGTGGCCTAAATAATGTAAGTGTAAAGCAGTGTGTGTGTGTGTGTGTGTGTGTTGGGACAGGGTGAGGTCTTCACATGTCATCAAATGTCATCATTTTATGACATATCATGTCATAAAACACCAGTAGCAGCTATTGACTGCACGAACACACATCACACAACCCTGCAACTTCTATTCTTGTGAGGACACTGATTGACATAATGACATCAGCCTAACCTTTACCAAAACAAATAACACAACGGCCTCCTGGTTGAAAGTCCTGAGTGTTGTTTGACCCATCCACCTTTCCTTGCCTCCTGCTCTGTGCGGGTTTACACGTCATCACACTTCTAGTGATGACGTGGATGAGTTTGCATTGCAGTTACATGAAAGCCCGGTGCGTCTCACACAGACGCTACAGGATGCCTTGTGCATCTGTATCACACGCTGATTCTCTCTCCAGTCTGAACTAGAGCTACGGAGGCCCAAAACATCTGGCTAGACCCGACATAAACCTGCAGAGTTTCTGTACAAGCCCGTAAGATTACGTTATTTGTGACACAATCTCAGATGAAGTGTTCAGCACAGCCCAAAAACGGTTATACTAGAGACTATAAGTTCTGCATTTAAGAAAAGAACCAAATAAATTGGCGCAAACCCGACCCACAAGCCCGAGGAAATTACACAGGTGCTGTACACAGACCTGTGGTCATCTGATAAACACAATTCATTTTGTTCTCTTTCTCTGGATCCTCCAAACAATTATGTGTGATATGTGATCAGGTCAGAGGCAGTTCTCGCTGTGATGCCCACACACACGCACAGAAATACACACACCTCCTCATGGATGACTCAAACCCACACTGCCCGAACCTCCGCGTAATCACCCCTCATCTCTTTCTCTCTCCGTCTCCCACTCTCTTCCTTTCTGCCTTCCTTCTAACTCGTGTCTTCATCAGCGCTGGCGTTCTGTCCTCATCTCACGCTGATGTTTGCCCACGGCTTGCTTCATGACTTTTGATCAAGAATTCATCAAAGTCCTAATGATTCTGGAAGAGGTCCAGATGTTTGCTCACGGCCTCAGTGGCTCAACTTCACAGCAAAATGAACGAGTTTAATTTCCACTCTGGACGTTTAATGCTGTCTTCAGATTCCATGGGAAAGGATACAAGATTTGTCTTGAATGATGTCATTCATTTTGGATGGTACATATCGCTCAAGGCCGAGGTTCTTCAGATTTTATTTAACTGTGAACTTGGTTGGAAGATTCATCATGTGTAATGTTAAGATTGTGATCGTGTACAAAAAGACAGGGCTGGTTTGTTTGAACACGTCCATATGTTAAGTAGCCAAGACCAAAACATGATGACGTTTTTTAAACTGACTAAAAATGCCTTCGCAATTGAGTCAGTGTGATGGATGGGTCAGCGTACATGAATCCTCGACCGTGGTTCGTGTCCTGTCTTTTATAGTTTATGTCGTCATGAAGGCGACTGCATGAAAACTTAGTAAAAGGAGAAGAAGTTACTTGTTTTCACTTTTATAGTGTTTCTGTCAGGAGATAATCAGATCGCTCACATCTCTGTGTCCGTACAATCATCTCGCATACTGCCAAACCAAACGACATCATATTTTGGGTTTTCAGTTGTGGCTGCATGCTCAAGGACCTTTGTGGTTGCAGTGACTCAAACTTTCTCAAAAACACTTTTCATTGCCTTTTTGATACTGCTATTGATTGACAGCTGACTCGTCATTCACTACTCTAAACAGCCCTGCTGTAGAAAATAGTCTGTTGGAAGGCACTGGAGTGTATTCGGTAGGACACAACC
Source organism: Lycodopsis pacificus (assembly GCA_028022725.1). Taxonomy (NCBI): domain Eukaryota; kingdom Metazoa; phylum Chordata; class Actinopteri; order Perciformes; family Zoarcidae; genus Lycodopsis; species Lycodopsis pacificus. The sequence goes on along the minus strand of CM051706.1, from coordinate 4,379,540 downwards.
AAGGAGAGCTTAGCCCGGAATCACAAGGCAGCCAGAAATGTAGCAGCTTAGGGAGGAAATGCTGCTGGTATCAGCATGTCACATAATAGTTTCACTGGCTGCGGCCAACAGACCTCAGCACCCGAACGCCTAAATCCTGCTGCGTGTTACCTTCACGGCTGCTGCTCTTCGCCCTCCACACCTGCTGTTCACCGTGCACACACACCGTGCACTTTCACACTGCACGCTAGAGCCAGAGCCAGCTTGTGCACAGAGTAACACATCGAGTCTCCGGTCATCCCTCAGAGGGCGCTTTCACTCAGTCAGTGCATCGCCGCCTGGCTAAGCCTTAACTGTCAAATGTAGACCCAGTTAACGTGTGCTCACAGGGCGAGTGGCTCAATGGCTCGTCCTGACTGGCACACCGTCAGTGGCAGCGCTGACCGAGAGTTACGTAACACCACGTCATGGAACTGGACTTGGCCTTTGTCTCTTGACTCACAGATGGGACACTGCTGTTCTTGGACCCATTTTGAGACACAATTCTGATGTTCCGCCTTCAGAAAAGTTCATCTGAAATTAAGATGTGTGCTGTCCTCAAGGAACCTCTGTGAGCACAGTGGTGAATTCATTAAACCTGAGAAAAACCTGCAAAGACAGGCTCATCAAATATTGAAGATTTCTCTCATGGAAGTTGCAATATTTTCACCTTCCAAGCCCCAAACCAAACACTTTTTTAGACAGAATGCACTCAGTCAGCTTCATAAATAAGTTAAGTTTGCGTGGGTTTGAGGATTGGAAATAGTTAAAAGGACAACTATTTTTCCTGTGTTTGTGAAAGTGTCTCCTCAAGGTTCAGAGAACAACATGCCTGTGAATTAACAAAGCAGCAACACCCGCTTACAGTAATGATGCATGCCCGAAACCATCCTTCCAGACAAGCTGAAAGTAGGCCTCGGTGCTGCCTCACATGCCCAATGCATTCAAGTCAGGGACTGCGTGTGTTCACACATCTGTGAGCGTGCTTGTGTGACTGACAGTTCTACCTGTGTGACGTTAGGAAATTACAACAGAGGGAATTTATAATTGCTTTGCCCGGGCATCAGTCTCTGGAGTGGAGGTGGATGGGGTTATTTTAAAGTGCACAGACGTGAGCTGGCCAAATTTAGACCTGAGAGCAAACTGCTGACTTTCCTACATCGTCAGCGATTTGTCTGTTCGGGGCAGACACGTGCGAAGAAATGAAGAGAGCCGAGAAATAAGGGCGTCTGTAGGAAGTCCGTGTGGAGAACGAGACCTCTGTCCCAATCACTCTTTACTGGAGGCAATTCGAGGAGCACTCCATCGATTTTACACACAAAGGCTCGTTTACTGGTCATGAGGGGTACTAGGGTGTAATGTCTTCTGTGGCTCTGCAGGAGTTTTGTCAAGTCTGAAAAAATAACCGCGATCATTATATGAGACAAATTCATAACAGAAAGCCTGCATTACAGACTGGGGTCACGGAGGCGGGCTTTTAACAAGATGTGCATGGCCAGGCGAGTCTCATTAAAATACTATTGTTTTTGCATTATGGCAAATGGAAGATCCATCATTTGAAAGTCCTCTCAATGACTCTGACTGCAAAAAGGATTGATTGCAGGTATCATTTAACTGGAAAAGTTGGATTCTACTTGGTACTGGATTATTTCGGGCGATGCCCTAAAAGGTAACGAGTACCGATACCCAATTGTTGCCATGAGGATGAACCCGAATGACTTTGGTAATTCCTTAACTTTTCATCGAGCGCCATCATCGGGTCGTCACTAAACCTGGGAAATATCTCTGGAATGCCACTTTAAGAGTCCCCACATTTGAAACACGCGTATAAATCACAAAGACCGACACCTTAATTTGGTCGGACATAAAGGCTGCTGATGTCATTTGCTATGACGTACTGTAAGTGCAGAAAATAGTCATTATCCCGTTAGCGGTTCATCTGACACATCAGTGAGCTGACGAGGTCAAGGTTGTACGTGTCAGATCAGCAATCATTCCCCTTACCCACAGTCATCAGCGGAAAATGTATCGGAGACCTTTGTACGTCAATCTATTCACCCCTATAATAATTATCGCGTCTTCGATCATGTCAGAGGGTGCAGGGACTGTAGACTAATCCCTTGCCAAAGACCCAGCGGCTTTGCATTTCATTTATCAGCTCCTCTGCCTTCATCTTTCTTTCCCCTCAACCCACTTTCTCCCTCCTCCTGCCTCCACACAATGAAAATCACAAGCAGTGCCGTGGTAAGGATGTCTGGCTTTGCTTATCCATGTCCATAAGCTTATTAAAGACAATAATCTGTTTGGGTTTACAGGTTTTAATTCTCATGGTTGTAGAGACTGTAATACAGTGGATGCAGGTGGTTTTCTATGTTGTTCCTTTTGTTTGTTCTAGGACTTACACACATCTAACTCTCTGCCTTCTTTAGAGTCAGGACTACAAGTGCAATCCTCTCAAATATCACTAAAGGGCACGAATACATATTTTTATACATATGCATCACTCAGTTCAAAGCCTTTGTTTAATATTCACCCTTTCTATAAACCTGCTGCTCCTTGTTTTTTTTTAAATATCTGTTGGCTTCTGTTTCCCATCAAAGTGTCACAATCCCCAAATAAACGAGCACAAAAGTCATTGTGTCTCTGTGAGGTGCTTAAAGGAGCAAAGAGCTGGACATATCTTTGACACGCGTGATGGTATTCACAGAACATCCTGACAAACAACACGCCGTCTATGTAAAGACTTGCTAAAGGTTCTGCGTCTTTATTTGGAAGCATATGCGTCATCCCGACTCCTTCACTCCACGCCGTTCACCTGACAGAAATAGGACGGGATGAAGATGGATTAGACGGTGACGTCATGAATTCACGCTCTAGGAAAATGTCTTCCCGTGCTGGAAGTATGTCACAGAGGTTCCTGGAATAATACAGCTGGATGGGGGGGGGGGGGTCGTTGCCTGGGCTTCATTCTGGTCTGTAGAATAGAAGGCTGATCTTTATTAATGAAACCAAACCCTTTTTACCGCATTTTAGCATTAGTTTCTCTGTTGGCACTGGCATCCGTGGGGGGAGTTGCACTAATTGCAACAAGCAGAACTCCTGTGTCGCTGTTTTGGAGATTTGTAATGCACACTGCTTTCCAACAAACTACTTCCCATTCACAGCCACTCTCACTCACATTAGTCTCTGTAATACTAGCACTGTCTTCTACTTGTACCACAGAATGATGGTGCTAGTGTTTTACACAAGGGCACCTTGATTACAGCTGTCGAGGGAGGGGGGGAATTTGTTCCTTACCTTTAACTTTCTGGTCACGAGCCCTCTTCTTTTAACTCCAGGATATATAGCTGATTGCTCACCTTTCAGCTGACACCAACAGGCCTGCAGGATGATCAGACTGTGAAAAGAATACATATAAGTACGGGTTGTACCCAAACCACTAACTGATGGTAGCCAGAGTCCTCTGTCCTCTGTAAGGCTGTATGATTATGGCGATAATCATTTTTATTTTGATGAGATCACCATTATTTTCTACGATTTTTAGGAAAATATTTTTTATCACACTTTGGCATTATAATCAACAGAACACTGCTTTCACTTCCAAGTCGTACCACATTAGCAGATAAGGATCTTAAGTAATGTACTATATTACTCTTCTACTCTGGAGCGGTGTGACAGCCCTCCAAACATGAAAACAAAACATCTCCATCGCCCCCTGGTGGCTGTCTTTTAGTTTTGGCAGCGCTAGATCTGATATGCAGCTGTTTTGTATGCAGGCATTTTAAACGTTAATATTGCAGTAGGTCATGTTCACTTAATTGTGGGAATCGTCAATAATATTTTTTGGGATTGTGTAGCCCTACAACGTCTGCTGCAACTTTCAAACCTATGACATACATGACATATTTAATAAAGTAACTACAGCCATGCTAGCAGCATGCTAACATGCTGACAATGCCAATGCTAACCTGCTTCTGTTTAGCAGGCACTGTTTGCCATGTTCATCATCTTAGTTTAGCTTGTTAGCATGCTAGCAGCATGCTAACATGCTGACAATGACAATGCTAACCTGCTTCTGTTTAGTAGGCACTGTTCGCCATGTTCATTGTCTTAGTTTAGCTTGTTAGCATGCTAATATTGAATGATTAGGCCTTAATATGAAGTTCAGTTGATGCTGATGGGAATGTTGGTCATAAATTGAATCGAGGGACATTTTGTCCTGATGATGGCGCTGGATGAAATGTTAGGGATCATGAAAATGAACACAATTCTTCCAAATGTTATGACAATTTAGTCAATAGTTGTTGTCAGTCACTTAAAAACCACAAACGCTGGTCCATTTCTTGGAGGAAGCTAAAGGACGCCCTCTTCCTCTTCATGCTAGGCTAACCATCTGCTGGCTATAGCTTCATATTTTGGTGAACAGATATACGATTGCTTTTAATCCTCTCATTTAACTCTCAGCACGAGAACTGAATAAGAGTGTTTCCCAAAAAGTAGTGAGCTAAATTGTACTCAGTAGATAGATATTCAGATATAGATGCTGACACTGTAAGGGAAGAAAAGGTGGCTTGACTGCCACAAACAGACAGAGATACAGAACAAACGGACCACATACAGCCATCTGGTTGCATCTGATGTGGCAACATTAAAGCCAGACATGTGAGGGTCCACAGCTCCACTGCAGCCTCCGCTGTGAACCTCAGACTCCCCTCGACCCTCAGTCACCTAAAAAATAATAAACAACCTGCTGTCCCTCACTTTGGCAGCCAGTGACTGGACACATTGAGTTTGTAGAGCATTTCACTGTGTGTGTTTGTTTTTGTGTATACACACATATTTTGAGAGAACACCAGTGGGAGTTTGTTTTCTATTTGAGGTAAACAGAGTTAGACCTTACAGATGCTGCTCAGGCAGAGATGAGGCAAATACGACAATCACACACACTCTCACATAGACCAACATATCGTCATACAACGGTTCGTATAATATCTTACGAAACGTTATTGTGTTATTTTGCATGTGTTTTCTCACGAGTGTCCAGCAACACAAGTGATTACTGCGCCTGCTAAAGCCCCTGCGGTGTTTAGGCAACGTGACGACTTGGTTAGATTTATTTTTGGTTTCAAATAACTGCGGAAGTGGCGTTACTGAAGTACGAAAGTTACAATTCAAATAAGTCAACGTTTGGGTTAAAAATGACTACGGGAGTGGCGTTACTTAAAGGAGCAGTGTGTGGGATTTAGTGACATCTAGTGGTGAGGTTGCAGATTGCAGCCTACTGAATACCCCGCCATTGCCATTCCATTCCATTGTAGACATAAACGGCCCAATCTAAGGGAACAAAAACACAACAATTTGTGGTATAAGGTCATTATACGCAAATGAAAACATAATTCTGAATATTATATTCGATTTCTGTCAGTAAATACCCCTAAATCCTAAGTACGGAAGTTACATGACAAATAAGTAAAGATAACTACAGAGTTGGCGTTACTCAAGTATGGAAGTTGCGTGACAAATAAGTCAACGTTGACATTTGGTTTCACACAGAACATGAAATGGTCTCCTGGGTGAACGTCTGGAGTTTTTAGACCCGTCTGTCCACCCAGACCTCCTCCGTACATGGGCGTTGTTGCTCTTTATGCCACGTCACCTGGTCTGGCTCACGACTACGTGGATCACATACAAATGGATCGTCTGGGTTTTATACGAAATAGCGTGCAGTGCACGAGAACAGCCAGCAAACATACACAAAACACATTTGCACTCTTCTGTTCATCATAATGACACTCACACTTATTGAGAGGCTTTCAATGGACTATAATTGCTGCATGATTAGTCTTGTGTGTGTGTGTGTCTGTGTGCTATATCACCCTTGCCAGGGTGTTGGTGGGATCATTTGCATGTTGATTGATGGGCTTGTGTGCACATGCCTGCTGTATGTGTTGATTAAGCCATGTACGCAAGTTACACTCCATCTGCAAACTAGGCCTGTATGCATGTATACACCCTCATGTATACTCCCTAATGAGCTCATGAGTGTGTGTGTGTGTGTGTGTGTGTGTGTGTGTGTGTGTGTGTGTGTGTGTGTGTGTGTGTGTGTGTGTGTGTGTGTGAGAGAGAGAGGCACAGATTGAGTGCAGTGAAGTCAGTCAGGCTGTGTGGAGCGTAAATGACGCAGACGGGTTCATAATGTGAGTGTCATCTGGCCTTCTGCTCAGTTTGAGTGTCACTGTGTGAGCCCGACTGCACACACTCACTCGTACTTATACACACTCAATGTTTTGGTCACTTAGAGCAGTTCAGCTCCTTAAGCCTTTGTAAGCACCTGTGTGCTGCAGTCGGCACAGACAGGAATAGCCCTAATAAGGGACTTAAACACACAGTTCCAGATCTTTGAATTGGGCTAAGCTTTTTTCCCCCATGAAAGAGTCGTCAATGAAGTGTTTTCTAGGACTCAAGATCTTGTTTCTGCGACTCATTTCCTTCGAATGGAGGCGCTTAAACCCCCTTCACAGGGTTAATTGGGTTTGGCCTTACATAATAGAAAACACAATTCAATCACAGGTATAATTCCATAAAATAACTGCTGGTGGCCTGCCAGTGAAATGTTAGAGTGACCGGTCTCCTCTCTGGTGCAGTCGTGCCCAGGGCTGCGCTTATGTAACAGACTATATGCAACCTCCTGAGTCACTGGTGATTCTCCCCTTATTTGGCAAACGGCTGGTGGTGACACAGCAAAAAAGCACCGTCACCGTGCCATGTCGTTGCGAGGCTATTTTAAGGTAACATCCTCACTTGGCTCCATATGAGGTGTCTGTGTGTCGTTCATGGTGAGAGTGCATGTCTGCCTTCTCATCTGTTTACAGTTTGTCGATCTATTTCTCTGTGCAAGCCGGGGTGAGTGACAGGTTTAAAATTGAACCAGAGTTTCATGAATGTCTGCATACGAGCAGTGCACGTGAGCTAGCACCGCAGATGTAAACAGAGGCGATCGATCATGCTGTACTGTGAAAGGACAGGTCCAGGCAGTTGTTGGAGCCATGAGTTTTTTCTTTTGTCGGCCATTGCTTTTCATGGCTTTAAAGGGATGTTTCTTGGAAAACATACTGGCTTGATGGTTGATCAACATCATTACCCCTGACCCCTCCATCTGCTAGAATGTTCAGGGGTGATATTGTGCCTCATGCAAGGATCACTCGTACAAACAAGTTTGTTCTTTAGTGGCTTGTATGGGCGATTTACGTGAACTTGTAACATTCCTCAATTTTCTCGTATTTAGAATTTTCTCTTAGGTACGAACACAATTTACGATTTACGGTCCAGACGCGTAATTATGAATCTCACTGCTCTTTATGGCAAGACCCGCCCTGCGTAGCTGGTCGAGGCAGAGACGATTGGTTAGGGTTAGGCATGAACCTCGAGTAGTTCTTTAACAGAAAGCAACTTATAAAACAACTGCATTTGTTTCAACAATATTTCTGTAGAAATCATTACCAGCTTTTTCCAGGTCTCAGGGAAACAAACGGACATGCGTGGGATGCCCGGAGAAGAACTGCATTCATATTTAGAGTTGACAGCAATCTTGTAAAAGTTATTTTTGACTAGTCAAACTCAATCATTGCTTGCTGCTCACTGTCAGTAAAACCAATATCAAGGCAGCAAAAAAAATACACCAATTTCCTGATTCTCCTGTTCTTTGTGGCTGTGGATCGCTACATATGGATGCAATCAAAGTCTCCAATGCCACCCTCGGTTGCTCAGAATAAAGAGAACAAAAATCAAAAAAGGAGCTCTGAGTGAGAACCTGGCCCGCATGAAAAATGATTCAACCCTGTATTCTATTCATTTTCAATCACAGTTTAATGTCCCATTCTTTCCAGAAGATGAGGAGTAACTGCCTTTGTTCTAATGTGCGATCCTGAGCGTACAATAGTCCTGACGTCTTGACAGTGCTGAGGTATGCAGAAAGGAAAGGTTAAGATGTTGGGGGTGGGGTTGGGTTTGGGGGGGTGGGAGCTCGCCAAATATGAAATGCTATAAAATTACCATGCTTCACATGTCTCAAATTAGCATACATCAGATCAAACAGCCCGAGACTCCTCAGTGATTGTGCATCAGGCGGATGCTCAGTTTCAAACCTATTTTACTCCCAATTATCATATCATTATCAGAGCATTGCTCTGTGGCTGCTGTGTAGTCAATGTAGTCCACGCTGCACTCAGGGGGGCAGTAGACATGGTGTTGCCAGACAGACTGTCTGCACATCCATCCATCCATCCATCCATCCATCCATCCATCTATTTAGACTTTGGTTTCAGTTCAGCGCTGCATCGAGGAAGACAAAGAAAGAGAAAGACAAAGTGATGCAGAGAATGAACACAACCCAAAACCTCACGCTGATGTCTGTAGTTTTAGACTTAGCTGTCATGACGCTTTAAACTCTGAATCATCTTTTCCCTCGCTCCAGCTTGACCTGGGAGACTCACACTGCTTCTCTGACGCAACTCTGGGAGACAAAATGTTCCTCATTTGTAGGCATACATGAAAGTGCTTTTCTGTTCGGACCTCTCAGTGTTTGGTTAGTCTCGAAATAGTTTGGTGCACAGTGTACTGATGCATTCAAACAGAGTATTTGATGTGCAGATGATCTCTGGGAAGCTCTGTACAAAAAACACCGCAGCAGTGAAAGCCTAGCACGGATATAAACTAAATCCAAATGAGCATCTTGCAGATGAAAACATTTACAAACTGTGAGGGTTGTGATTGAATGGCCACAAAACCGCATCTGTGAATTAGAGGCTACCTTGTTAGGGTGAATTAAAAGCACGGTTATTGCTTTGGTGCTGTTAGGAAGTTGTGAATTTTATGAGAATTTAACGACACACTCGCACCATCCTTGACTGTCAAAAACCACTCAACCTGTCAGTGGGCCGCGGCGCCCGTACCCACTGTGATGCACAGCGTTAATATAAGCGAACAAAGACAGTCTGAAAGTGCACCCTTGGAGGAGAAGAAAAAGGATGGTTTCATAAAAGGAGTGAGAGAGGGAGGAAATGCTGGGGAGAGCAGCGCTCCTTAGAGACAGCGATTAACATTTGATTGGCTGTCATACAGTGAACTGCTGCCATGCTGTCAGGGTCCTTGGAGGAATTAATGTGTTCGATTGTTTAGGGTTGAACAAGGAAAAATATAAAAAAAATAAAAAGAGAAGAAAAGAAGGACGGGGTGACAAAGAAGAGAGAGAAACGGGGGGGGGGGAGGGATGATAGAGATGGGAGGGAGGAGTGCGTTAATCAGAGGAGAGAACACTGGAAAATACCTGTCAGGTCTTTTACCTCTTAGTAGGCCATATGGAGCGCCACCATCCCCCTACGAGTCCCCATCCGTGATTACACTAAATGATGCAAGATATCGGTTGGGTTGTTGGAAGAGAGAGAGAGAACGAGAGACGGTGCCAGCAAAGAGGAAATGGAAATAGACAGGAAAGGAAAGGACAGGACGTAGAACAGGGTGAGAAGACTGGATCAGTTACTTATAACCTGCTTGCAAGGGGATTCAGAGAGACAGGGTGTGGGAATGTCCCATAGCATGTCTTTGCTGGGTCAGGATTTGATCTTGTCCTGTTGTAGATGCAGGTAATCATATTTAGTTTCCATACTTCCAATACAGTTGGTTTTGCTGGTTTCTAAAGGTACTTTTCCGGACTGTAAATACCCATTTTCGAAGTGAAATTATGCATTTTCATTTGAGTGAGTCAAATCTCAGGTCATTTGGCAGCAGAGAACACTGCAAACACACAATGAAATATTATAAGAGAACAACGTTGATATGGTGAATTCATCAGTTGCCGTTTTACCTGACGAACAAAAGTTTAAGCCATTGTCTCACTCATACATGGCCGTTTAAGTAAACAGAAAATACTTAACAATGCTAGATGATGCATGTTACGTGACCATGAAAACATGAAAACAGAAATTACCTTTAACATGAGGGAGATGAAGATACATTTAGAAAATCAATTTTATTTGCCTAGTACTAACAGAAACACCTTCGGCGTGTTGATAATCCTGTTACTATATCCTGCTTTGGTGGGGACAAAGAGGGAACAGGACAAAGTGGTGTTGCTGCCGTCTTGACAAAGTGCTCTGCGATGCTTTCGCTCTCCTTTAGTGGATAGTAGTTGTACTACTGGGATAAGCCATTTCCAATTTGCAGAGCTTACGGGGAACCACATTGTTGGATCTCTGACTGAAATACTCCCACAGTTGAGAAGATCGCAGGCAATTCTTTTTAGCTGCAGCTTGTTCTCTGCAGGGAAGGCATCCTGCATGCTTTGACCGGGCACAGACACTTCTTGCAAAGCGCTGAAGTCCAGTGGCAACGTCCAGGTAGAGTGAAGGCAATGCAGAAGAACTTGCATTCTTTCTAATGGCCATCAGGGGGCGACTCCTCTGATGGCCATTAGAAAGAATGCAAGTTTAAGGTTTCAATCGCTAGATTCAAGTCTTCTTCAGTCCAGCATGGTGTTCATTTGGTAAACTATGGTCCCATTTACAGTAAAATAGACCATAAAGCAGTAAATGCTTTAAGGCGGGGCTACCTTGTGATTGACATGTTGCTACCACAGCATTGTCCGGTCTGGGAGTTGTCCATGTTTACATACGACTTACAACGTTAACCCTTTCACAGTGTGTTTTCAGTTCATTGAAAGTCAATTGTAACATTTTGGTCACCTAAAAATGTCTTGTTCAGCTTTCAGTAATATTTAGCTCCACCCTCTCGTGTCACTTCTGGTTACATCCACTTCCTACACACAGTCTGTGGCCGAGGCACGTTATGCAAATCAATGTATTTTTGTGATCAAATCTCCCCAATTTGTGCAAAGCTATGATTTACCACGCCGAGCAAATAAGAGGGTTAAGAATTAGTTAATCTTCATCTCCAGAAATAGAAGAACAGTAGATTAAAAAACACTTTTGTATTTTATTTCCATCATGAAAGTGTGTTCTTACGTTTTCTAAAACCAACACGCCAGCTTTCTGACATACCTACTGTAACACGTATGTAACAGATCTACAATAGTAACACCGCGCGTTACAATGTCTGTTGTAATGCTTTGTGTCAGATGAAGCCAAGGTTGGATTCCCTTGCGTCAGTCTCCCACTACTGCTCTCTCCAAATCAATGGCACCTGTATGAGTCCCACTGTGAGAATGAGATGAGTGACGGAATGAAGGGAGAAAGACATTGCAGCTTGTTGCGGTGACTGACAGATGAGATGGAGGTTGTGTAAGAGGGAATGAGGGTGGAAGGAGCAAGAGGGGGAGTCAATGAGGAGGCGTGGGGGGGGGGGGGATGAGAACAGAGTTTCATATGTTCTCCCTCAAGGGTATCCATTTATAGCACTGTAAATGGAAATGCTTTAAAAATCACATGGAGTAAAGCAGAGACAATTATTTTTCATCGATTTGCAGGAGGATTTGATGAAAAGCCATCCAGCGACTGGATTTCTGTCAAGAATACATGCAGCCACGTCATTCATACATCACCGTCATTCATACACTGTTTGTACCAAATCTATCCAATCTGTCCCACAACAGCATTATTGCCAATACAACTCGTACGTCATTCATTTCTCGTCCTGTTGTGACAATAGAGCGAGACTGAGCCTAAGCAGTGGAACAGCATTTGAGTAAAAAGTGAGTAATACTGGATATATTATTCATTTGATGCGAGGTGAATATTTCATGACCTGCGAGTAGAAATTGCCCCGAGATTATTTGAGAGTCTGGGTCAAAACTCAGCGGAAATATCTGAACCAGAAATATCAAGTGTTTTCTGAGTTACTGTAAATCTTTTCAGGACAGTCGTTCTGGGGAACAGCAATGCACCCCCCCCCCTTCATCTCTGCAACAGAAGAGAAGCTCCTCCCCCCCCCCCCCCCCCCCCTTTAAAGTAGTGTTGGATTCACTGAGCTAGTGAATAAAACATACAACATATTGGCTATTTATGATGTTGTGGTTATTTTATTGTTGGAGCATCCAAAGCCCTTCAGTTGCTGTTCTCGCTCTGGTCTTGGTGATAAACAGGGACTCTACAGCACTCCAGGCATCACTGGAGAAAGATGCAATGCACCAATTTGTTGTACGCACCGTAACAGCATGACTCATAGTGTCTGTTTGCACACTCCAAGGGCCCCCGAGGAACACGCTGCACTGATTTTAAATAAAGCAATAATGCTGTCGCAATACTCTTTTTTTCAAAATCACTCAAACAAAGACACCTAAAACAACACGGTTACAAACCATCCTCTTTTATCCCATTCCCTCCCGGCTGAAGGACAAATTGAACGCTACAGTTTTGCATTCTGTTGAATATTCGTGGCGGTTGCGATGAAATGAAAGTTTAATGAAAGATTTCTATCTACTCGGGCTGTTGACATCCCCGATGACCTCGGGGATAAGGGCGGAGTGTTTTTGGAATGAAAATGAAAATGTTCAATTTAGCACTGAAGTGCACTGGCTCTGGATGCCGGTCCAGTGCTGTTGTGTTTTTTTTTGGCTGAGTCCAAACAATGTGACAGGATTGGAGATGAAGACATATTTATTTAGGGGCTGACTTCTCACTCCGCCTCTCTCCCCGATTGAAAGCAAAAAGATTCAACGTGAAGCCTTCCTTACAGTAAAGTCAGGACTGCAGTAAAGTACACTGCTGAAAGAACCCGCTGACACCGACATAATGCAATTAAATCTCAGCATGTTGCACCTGTGGCTTCTGTATGTATGGCGCTCTCGCCATCTGCACTGGCTTCCATGGCAACTATGGTCAGTCCGCTTTAGGAGAAGCTAATGAGCATTACGCACAGCAGAGCAGGACGATAAGCGGGCGTTTCCTGGTGAAGGAGAAACACAGTCAAGACTTTGCAGGGAGAGGAGGACGAGGTGTGGAGGGTGAAGAGGAGTGAAAGAAACAGCAAAGGGGACCAGAGACCAAAACTTTAACTGAGCGGAAAAACTGAATTATTCCTTCTTCTTCTTTAAGAAATGACAAGAAATGACTAAACATGCTTTTTTTGGCCATTAGATGAGTTAGAGTTGAGAAGATCGATACCAATCTTGTTTCTGTGGACTAAATATGATGCTACAGCCAGCAGCCGGTTAGCTTAGCTTAGCATAAAGACAGGAAAGATGTGGAAACCATAGAATGTATATGAGAAGTGGTTGGAGTCACCGTGACATCAGCTGCTTTTAAGTATCAAGTAAGCCATTTTGGTCATCGCCATCTTGGTTTTCGGCCACCGCCATTTTGGCTTTTCGCAACCAGAAGAGTCACGAGAGGGTGGAGCTAAGTACAACCGAACACTAACAAGAAAATAACACATTTGTAGGCGACCGAAGCGGTTCAGCGAATAAACACACTTTCAAAGATGTTGAACTATTCCTCTAATGTTTAAAAACAATTCATCATTCCTGAACTTAATTATGTCGCCGTCTTCTATTCACATGCTGACTTCCAGTCTGGAGGTACTGGGCAACGTTTCCTTCAGTGCCTTGTTTTTCATTACAGGCAATGCATTTCACAGTCACCATGGAGATTCATATCAAAAAGTTGGTGTTCCAGAAGGGAAATGAACTGCGTCAGATTCAAAGTATTCACCAGGCTCCACTTTTCAAACTGCTATGTTGCTCCCGAATCCATTATTTATAGTTAGTTCAAACGCTATACACCTAAACTCTTAACATGGCAAGGCAGGTCTCTTGTGTGCATCTTCTGAATGGAGCAAAATCACTTTAAATCAACTCACATCTCACATTTTCTCAGAGATTTGAATTTGTTTTTCATAAAACGCATCCCGGTTCTGGCTGTTTGATTGCATCTTCGCTTTGTTTGTTTGGATTGTGGTTTTTATGAATTATTTTGTTCCCATGTTCCTCGCGAGACACGGATCTCAATCTGAACGAAAGCACCTGATGAAATAATGAAAAACGAAAGAAAGCAGACAAGAGGAGCAGGAGGCGAGAGGGATGGAGGAAGGAACGACATTGCAGAGTGACTCAGTTCCTCTCTCCTCACGCCAGCTGTGTTTCAATCTGTCTGACTGATTGGGTTTTGGTTCAATCGAAGCTTGACTGGTGCGTTAGAGTTTGACCGACAGGTCGTTGGCGCTATCAGCTGATTTCGTCCAAAGGCCAAGCTATTCTGGAGGGGGGGGGGGGGGGGGTCTTATCTATGCAACGGGAGAAACAGAGGACAGTCAGTCGCCCTTACAGGAAAAGCTTTCCATCCCGCCTGACTCACATCTAGATCTACGTCAGACTGGAGTGTGTGCTTTGTGTGCGCGTGTGATGGGTGTTTACAGACTTCTAAATGAACATTGATTTCTTAAACTGTCCACCTCAACAATCAGTTATCACCTCGCACAATAAGAGGACTGTCACACAGCGAGAGAGAGGGAGAGAGGGAGAGAGGGAGAGACGGAGAGATAAAGGCAGTGTGACCGTCTCTGCTTCCGTTCACCTTATCTGTGATTGACCACCCAAACGTGCATGTGTGTTTCTGTTATAAATCACACAGCTGAAGGGAGAGGACATGTTACAGCGCCAGCCGCACAAGGACTTGCTATAAAAGGAGTGTCATTATGATCGGGATATCATCTGGTATACTTTTCACCTTCTGAGTCAGTGTGTGTGTCGCGTTGGCGTCACAACCGTGCAAGATGCAGTGAGAAAAGTCTGCATGTGTGTAGCGGTCATCATAAAAGGCCAAGTGAGAAGATGTGTGAGGTCATAGAAAGGGCGCTGGAAGTCAGGAGGTAGCAAGAGGGGAAGGGGCCAGTGGATCCCCTCACTTTGCGCTCCTGGCCCAGTTTGGTGTCGTGGCTGGTGTGTGATACCATCGCAAGATGGTCTCTAATTTCCATTATCGATTATTATGACCATTTTTCTTTCTCGTATAATGGGGTCATTAATATTCACGTTGCTTGCTTTGTCAGATCAACAGCCCAAAACCCAAAGATACTGAGTTTACGATCTTATACGAAAAAGAAAAAGCAATTTAGAAACACTATATATATATATATATTACAGTATATATTAGGCATAGCTCGCCCTGACCAATTTGGTGTGCAAGGCAACATTTTAGCAGGTGCCCCTTGCCTTGCAGCCAATTCCACCACCAATCATTGGGGTTCTGCTCCAGTTGATGCTTCGGGCGACTCACAAAATAGTTCTTATTAAATAGCCTGTATGGTTATGTTGTAGTGGGCTTTTTGGTAGTATTTCAAAAGTAGTATTAAAATAGTATTACCCTGGGTCTATGCCTCTGCAATGCATTCTCGGGGCTTCTACTCGATTTCAGCCGACACAGCACTGGGACTCACTGCGGGTGGGTGGACCGCTGTGGGTCTGACCTGTGAAACGGCAGCAGAAGGAAAGTTTGCTGCTCAGGTGGGGAGTCGGGGGCATTCCCCCTGGATCAGACCCCCGGCTCTGGGGTTTGCAGTGGTTGAATTCGAGCTGACTGTTAACTCCATATCACACGCTCTAATCCTAAAACACAGCAGCCTCCCGACAGAGGGGAGGCTTAGACGAGGGTTGAGTCGTATTCTCCTTTCTGCCTCTTTGGATTCGATCAAAGTTACCTCCTCACATTTCATAGATAGTGTTTGTTAAATACCTTTAAATTAAAAAAAAGTGCACCAGTTGGAGATATTGGACGGCACACGGTCATGGAAATTGATTGTGATGAGATGACATTCTCTATACATTCTCTTTTTTATGTCCGGGCATTGCCTTCTTCCCCCTCCGCCCCATCCCCATTATTTTGGAAACCTCCATCCCTGTGGGGGTGTATGAACATTACACAGCATGAGAGGAACTCTCCTCTCATCTCTGCCCACAACCTCCCCATGCAGCGGACACCATATGCCACGTACACACACACACACACACACACACACACACACACACACACACACACACACACACACACACACACACACACACACACGCACAAACAAATCTGCACAGGCTACACCCTGGCGTTCGGTGCTTCGGTGCAATTTTCTCAGCATCTCAATAAGCTTTCTGCGTTGCCGTTGCCATAACAACGCAACCTGGTGCTCAGGCATTGGGGGGTGGGGGCGGCGGGGGGGGGGGGGTTGGGAGAGTAATGAGGTGTCACAATACCGCCGTGGGTTACCGGTGACCCCTGACCCCCGGGGTCAGTGAGAACATGGTGACTAGGGAAACCGGGGCGCGCAGTAATCATCCGTCTGAACCTAATCTCACGCCTGGCTGTTTAAAACCCCTCTAACTGCATTTGGAGCAACACGGCAGCCAGCAGGGTGGAGGAGGGCAGGCCAGACGGAGAGGCAGGAAGTGGACGGGAGAGGATTTAGCGAGGTAAAGGTTGCCACTCGCTTTGAAGAGATGGATTCTCCACTGGCTCTGCAGTGCTGACAAGTGCAGCGACTGGGAAATGTGTTTGAGAGTCTTCAAGAAAAAGTTTGACTCACTTGGTATTTTGATACAACTCTCAAATCTGTCCGTCTGGTGAATATATACGTCTCCAGCCAGCAACGGGGTCAGCTTGACGGCCTTTTTACACCGGGGGCGTTTTTGTTGTGCGATTATATGAGCTTGGCTTTGCTAGATAACCAGCGGACGCTTCAGGAAGTAACCGGACCGACAGATTGGCAGTTAACCATCTAACTAGCTCTGAGAGGCTTCTTTCTTCCTCAGTTATTCATTTTCGAATTAAGCGACCTACAGTCCTCATAAAATGCCAGGCGGGAGTACACTTCACAAGGAACGAGAGAGAAGCTTGGAGAGGTGTCACGACCTGGCTCTGACAGCCATGACCTATTCAGGGAGACGCAGACAGTGTACCAAAAGAAAAGAGTTTTATTCGACATAACAAGTCGTCCAACGGTGTTTGGAACAAGCCGTCCTCGTTCCTCCACAGGGTGATAGGAGAGCGCCGCCAGGTTGCCAGGAAGGCGGAGCCTTATAGTGGAAGCGCACCGGGCCCAGGTGCCTCCACTTAGGGCGATCACCACCTCTGGTACCTGCTGTCTTAAAGGAACATACATAAGTAACCCAGATAGGGAACCAGATAGGGAACCGTCACAAGAGGCATCGTGACTGCGTTTTCCCGTCCGGCCTTGTGGCAGCAGTACCCGCTGTTTGTGGTCCGCCAGCTGGAGTCTCTATACATGAGCTTGTTATGTTCCTTCGTATTCATCCCCACTGCTGAAATCTGCATGTTCCCCAACTGCAAAGTGGGGGGGACGAGCGTCGATGCAGCCGTTCGTGAAATGAAATTCAGCCGCCATGATAACGTACTCGACCCAGAGCGGTTCTTGTTCCTCTTGTGTGGATGCCGGCTGCCCCGCCCCCCCCCCCTCGCTTCTTCAGCTCCTGTATCTGGGTCAGGGTGAGAGACAGACGGAGAAAGCAGCAGGGTGACTCACAAGTGTTTTTTGTGTACATGTCTGTGGGTATAGCTCTCTGCTCCTAGACAGAGCTCAGCGCTCCTGTCACACATTTCTTGTAGAAAACTACGGTAGTTTTTTTCTTACAGTCCTTGTCCTCTCAGGATGTGTGGCACGTCTGCAGAAATCCATCAGGATTTTAAAATGCAAACTGCGTCCGAATGCGTTGTACTTGTCTTTGTGTGTGTGTGTGTGTGTGCATCGATTCACAACATATTTCAGGAACCCTTTGGATGAAATGAAAATGCTTGGCTAAGATGTCCAGCAGCCGGTGTTCATGAATAACACAATGATGTGTTGTTGTGGCAGGTATCAGCTTAACCTCTTGAGTAGTTGGTGTGATTGCCTGTGGCAACGGTGATAGCTGCACACCAAAATGAAAGAGGAAGCCACAGCTGCTTCCCTTATCACATTAGGACCTACAAATCACGTTAAAAGTGCATGAAAACAGAACCTAAAGCTTTTTAAACGTCAACTTTTGCCTCGTCATAAATTCATGTGATGAATGTGTTTTGCTGTGTCGCGTTGAAGGTGAACACTCCTAATCTGTTATTTGAGTACAGAACAGTCAACGCTTAAGGCTTTGACTTAAGATTTGTTTCATTCTTGTTGGACAGCACAGACTGTGGTCAGCTTAGATTCATAGCTGTGTAGTTTGACTACCTTTCAAGGTTTTCTTAAGACCATAGAAACGTTTCATACCACGCCTACACATGAACTTAGTGGCAAGAAGTCAAATGAAGAGGAGAGAAGGAAACTTGGTCTATAAATCTGTAACTAGCTGCCTTGAGTCTTGTGTACCATTTAAACATGATGTAATTGTTTGACTTGTGTTGTGTGACAGACCTGGGAGCTTAAACTACAATAATAATTCAAACAAATGAACGATGACATGTTGATGAGAAAGCACTGGCGCTATAATGTGTGCAAGCCAATTCACAGTTTGCGATCATCATCGGCCAACGCACGGAGATTGTCACGAAGCTGACTGCAGCTGCTGTTCTCCGTCAATGAGAAAACATTTTGCAGCCACCTGTCAAGCCCGTGGGGACGAGTGTTTTGTTGGGTGAAGTATTACTTTACGTACTCGAAACACTCAGAGAAACGTTGACAGAGGGGGGGGTTACGGAGGAGGGGGACCGTGAACACGCGCACCACAGCAACAAATATTAACACTGTGATATTTAACCTGCTTTTAGAAATAGTATTTCATGCTGAAATGACATATTTTGTCTTTTTCCGCGGCCTTCGACCTGCAGTTGGAGCTCCGGCGGGAGGAGGAAAGCTCCACGCCCGGCAGCGCCGTCTGCTTCTCCGGCTGGGAGCAGAGCGGCGCCTCGCTGCTCGAGGCCCAGGCCGTCCTGGAGGGAAGGGAGGCACGGGAGAACCAGAAGACACGGTGAGACCCTGCTGCAGTAAAATGAGAGTTTTTTTTAAAGTGCCTTTGTTGCACAAAAGCACCACCGCTTTTGTCCACAGGGACCGCCACAAAAAAATCGTCACTTAATGTAAGTTCCTCGTTGTATCTTTGAGGTGCATGCTGGTCACAGATCATCGAAAAACAGCTGAGCGACTTTAAATTTTCCAAATGAGTCCTTGTGGCCGTGGAGCAACATTCTGGCAGCAATTCAAGGTTGTGTCTGTCTCCTATTGTGTCTCTATAGTTGATGTGTCCCAATGTGCCGATTCCACACACTATCAAAATGAATTGTGTGAGTGTGTATCGAGATAAAGACCTTACAGAGAAACACGGCTTCGGAAAAGTGAATATTTAGCAGCGCCTGAGAGTCGAGAGTTCACACAGTGATAATAGAGTCATTCATATTCAGCTTATTCAGGTCTAATTAAATTATATCCCGTCTCAGTGCCACATTAGTTTGTTTGCTTCCTGCGCGCTCAGTCCTCTCGCCTTTGATCGCTCCTCTTTCGCTGTGCTCCTTCTCTTTATCCTCTTCTGTCTTTTGTTCCAGCGTATCCTTGTGAGTCATCTGAATCACACATGATGCTCTCTCTCTCTCTCTCTCTCTCTCTCTCTCTCTCTCTCTCTCTCTCTCTCTCTCTCTCTCTCTCCTCAATGCATTATTGATCAGAGCAGTCCGAGCAGACTCAAGCTTGTGACGCTAGCGTACGCACAGAGTGGTCCGAACCGCCACCCCTCCTCCCGGGTCTTGTTTTCTGTTAGTTAAGACCATTAAGTGGGCCGAGGGAGTGAAAAAAGGTGTGAAAGGTTCTCCGTGTACATCGTACCGCCATCCCTTTATTTCATGTGTGTGTAGGTGTGTGTGTGTGTGTGTGTGTGTGTGTGTTTGTGCAGCAGCAGGAAACTAGACCTGAGTGATGTCTATAATTCAACACCATATTACATCTAGGTCTGCTTCAAACATTTTCTAAAGGCGAGAGAATCCATTTCATTGTCCTTGGATGTAATGAAAAAGTTGAAAGCATTTATTTTCATTTCAGGGGACCAGTGAACATGTTGGGTGTGGACACTGGCATCTTTTGAAGCATTTCTTTACTTTGGATGCTTTTTTATGATGATGGTGAGCAATACCTTGATGACTTTGTTGCTGTTTTTTATGATGAAAAGTAACATTTACAACAAATACATTGAATTAAGTACTGTACTCAAGTAGGTATGTGAGATATTTGTATATCAATGTTACTGCTTAATGCTACTTTATACTGATACGTCGCTACATTCCTGTTTCTTTATTGCATTCATGTGACAGCGAGAGTTACTAGCAGTTGCTCTTGCTGGATTAGTGTATTACTTCATGGTGGTGTTGCCACCTTTAGAAGGATTTGAACACTTTTTCCAGCTTCGTAAGCAGCCAATAGCTACTTTACAAGAACAACAGTTGGCAGTCGAGAGAACAGAGAAACGTCACTGACATCTGGACATTCGCCAAACCAGTCAGCTGTTGTTTCTTAACTCTTCCTGGTCGCCAGCCATCAACGACTTCTCATCGTGTCAGCAATGGTTTGGCCTGCCAAAGATGAGAAGTTGATAACTGTCGGTCAAAGCCTCTGTGATGGGGTATAACTCATCAGAATACAACTCAAACATAACACACGGATCATTTTAGTGTCCGTAATTGTAAGAAATTTGAGCGTAGACCTGTCTGTTATTTAGATATAATAAAAGTGTTTCATAATTCATAATTAAGAATTCATATTTAGGCATAATCATAAGTGTTTTGGAAATGCATAATTAAGATAAACATAAAGTGTTGTAAGATTAGTAGCAAAAGTAAAACTAAAAGACATGAAGCTTGTGCCTAAGTTGCAGAAGCTTAGCTTTTATACTGGAGGATTATCATAGAAGGGTTTAAGCAATAACTGACAGACATTGAATGTGTAGAAATCGCAGGGGAAGCAAGGCATGAAGGCAGGCGTTTACAGGAGTGTTAGCCAATAGAAATTGGGATAGAATAAAGGGGAGGAGTTTCAAACCGGATGTGGGTGGTTTAATTTAAAAGACTTTTTCTCACTGGGAGGGGCCAGCTCGGTGTGGCCCTTCCTCTCTGTTCTGGCTGCCTCAGGAAACGGCTGTGTTTTTTACCTGAGGGGCTGAGTGAGTTTTTTGCAAATGGGGTTTTATTGTTTTGATATTTCATGGAAATAGTGTACTTCAGTGTATAATCGTATGTGCACCGTTGGGATTAAATTCCTTATAATTGTAAATCAGTCTTGGTAGAGTTATTGGAGCAGCGTGCCTGTTGAAGGCAGCAGCTGGACCATGTGCAACTGAAGGACTGGTTCACTCAAGTTACAAAAACAAAACATGAAAGAACAAAAAAGAAATCCCACCATATGTTTACACCTTGTTAGGAGTTTTGTGGCAAAACGTTTCAATTCAATTTGTCCACATTGTTTTCTGCGTGGCATGTTTTAAAATGCTCTGAGCACAGAACAGAACTTTATCTTTAGCTCGTGTTAACCACAGACCTTATTTCAGGCATCGAACCAAAACATATGCTGACTCATTTTTGGGGTTTTTGTACTCATTCCTGCAGCACTCTATATTGAGCAATCAAGCGAAACGTCTTTGGGAATTTGAGTGAACTTACCCTTCAACACTTGGTGTTCAGGTTAACATAATGAGAGAGGATATTCAGCCAGAGCACCGCCAAATATACGCTACGCCGAGTCCACATTTTGTGGCGGCAAATCACAACATAAATGCAATAATAACCTGTCTGTAATTAGTCAAAAGAGAGCCGAGTTTGAGCCATGCTGCTCACAATGTTAAAACACCATTAGTGTGTGTGCGTGTGTGTGTGTGTGTGTGTGTGTGTGTGTGTGTGTTTTTAATTGCTGCAATGCTTCCTCATTACAAGCTACAGTGGAGGGACTCCTGCCAGTGTGGTGGGAGGTGGTTGGCTCATGGAACAATCTGATCACAGATGCCGCGCTCGCTTTGCTTGTTAATCACTACCAATCAAAAATATATCAGTCACACACACACACACACACACACACACACACACACACACGGTCACAGTTGCGCATGTAGACGGGGTGATTAGAGCTACATCTAGAATGACATTGTTCTGGATCACGTTCCAATAAAAAGGCGTTATGCGTGATTTTATGCAATTCAGCGCGTCGGATTGGCTCAGTTGTGACCACCAACTATTCCATTAGCCTCATCAATGCAGAAATGTAAAGACTGTAAGGCTATGAAGACATCAAACACACATGTCTTGGCGGTGACAGCAAAGCCCTGAGAGTGGAGCTGTGGCGACGGGATAATCATATTACTGTGATTACACATCTCAGAGTCGGCAATGACATGCGGAGAGCAAAGCAAACACGAGCACAGAAGGTCAGAGCAGCAGAACAAAACACACACAGGAAGCAAGAAAAATGACATTTGGCCATAAAGGCTATCTGGACCTAACGGGTGTGTGATGTGAATCAAAAATATTGTTGCAAATAAGCACTTATCTACATTTGCGTTTCCTTTCAAGACCCCAATCTTGCATCTTATGATTTAAATCATCAATGATTCACATCAGCCCTAAAAAGGAGGGTAAACTGACTTTGTGCGTGCACTAACGGCGCCCGGCTGGTGTCTGGATTCATAATTCAACAAGGAGTTCTTCAGTGATGATGTCCTAACCCAGACAAAAGCACAGATGAGGGGGAGTCATCATCTTCATCTTTCCTATAACTAAACCCCCTCATCCAGCCGTCCACACAATTACGCCTCCTTCTCCCCAGTTATTTTCTCTTTATTCCCTTTTCCCATCAGTACAGCGTCTCTTTCATCTTTCTTTCATGTTTCTCCCGGTCCCTGCCTTTATTCTGTCATCATCTGCTTCTTTTCCACCTCAGAGCCTGCTTCATCGCTAAGTTTACCCCCCCTCTGTCATCCTTCAGGATCATCCATCTCTCTCCTCCTCTCTGGTTTCTCTCTCTCTCTCTCTCTCTCTCTCTCTCTCTCTCTCTCTTTACTGTACTGCATCAGCCCCTCACCCACTGTTACTTTTCTCTCTGGCTCTTTCTTCCATCTCCTTTCTCCATAGGGGGCTCAAGGCTGCCAGTCTTTCTTGCTTGTGCGTGAACACACACACACACACACACACGCACACACACACACACACACACACACACGCACACACACACACACACACACACACACACACACACACACACACACACACACACACACACACACACCTCCCCAGGGTGCGTTGGACATGGCCCTGTCCTGCTGTGGGGCCGGTCTGCTCACCAAGGTGAGGGGGCGTCTGTCCATGTTTCGTCACTCTGTCCTCTCAGCTGAGAGGGTGAAGTTCTGGTGATCTGGGTTTGGGTGTGGTCAGTACCGTCAGTGTAAATAAAGCTAGTATTTTGTGATGCAGAAATGCTTTATAAGCATATGAGAATATGTGTACCAAATGGTATAACAATCTATCCAATAGTTGTTCAGACATTCACTTAAAAAACACAAATTTCAACCTTATTTTGGTGTGAAAGAAAAAGTCTGAGGATCATTTAAGTCATTAGGATTCATCCTCTCTGGGCCATGAAGATCTGCACATTATCTAACACTAATCAACCACATAGATGATGAGATATTTCAGTCAAAACCAAAGTGGTGGACCGCCTGACGGACCAGATTACCTATTATTATTATTATCAGATCACAAGCACTGTAAAGAGTGAGTTCAGTTAGTAGCAGTGTGATGCCTGTGTGTTTCAACTTGAGTCTGAGAAGATGTGATGCGACGTTCCGGCAAACTAACAAACATAGCTGCAGAAATGCAGATGCTGTTCGTATGCGTAGCACACAAAGGTGTGAGCGCAGCTGTGAAGGTAGTGTTTAAGCGTCTGTGTGTGTGTGTGTGTGTGTGTGTGTGTGTGTGTGTGTGTGTGTGTGTGTGTGGGGGGGGTCTTATCGCTGAGTGCGCTGTGAAAGCTGTACACAAAGCGGCACTGGCTCTGTTGAAATCCCCCCGGCCAATGAACAGACCTTTAAGCCGCGCTGCTTTAGCGTTCATTCAGTAAAGTGCTCCCAATCACACCCTCATTAGGGATGACTGATTGCCTCTTATTTATTCTCTCCGTCATAACAACTCAAATTATCAAGGACTTAAATTGCACTTAAATCCAATACTTAATTTATCCAATCTTTCACGATGAACAACAGAAAATCATCGCTTGCACTTTTCCCTTTATTCCCCGTCTCCCACCAAAGTCAACAGGTTTTTTTTTTCCAGCCTTTACTTTCATTACTGTCTTTTTGTTCAGGCACCACTTATGACGCCACTCACTGACTATGGCCTCTCAGTTTCCATAGTGATGCTGCCATGAATTATGGTCATAATTGGGGCAAAAGAGAGAAGAAAGCACTCCAATCCAAGTCTGCCTTGTACTTCTAAATGCTCACTTTATCCCCATCAATGGCTCACTCCACCAGACCTTCACTGAATTAGCCCGCTGAACCTTTTCTGTGAACACGTATGTATCGTAAACCAATACCATTATTCGTTCTGTGGGTTGTGCTGGGTGGGGGCATTACATTTTGAGGGATAAATGAGATAAACATCACATCAATATCATCAGCTTGTTAAGTGTCTGGATGGATGTGCCCACGTTGATCTTGTCATTTTTTAAACAAAAAGGAACATGTTTTCCAAATCATTAGGTCCATGTGTGAACTCTCCAGCCTCTCATCGTATCTGTAACAGTGATGCAATGAGATGCAATAAAAGCCCATTAAAGTAATTCCGCTGTGAACCCTCTAAATATTGCAGCAACTGTACAGAAGAGAGGTATTTTTCACTTTTTGGGATGTTTTGGACAAAAACACCGTAAAATGTTGCCTCTCCAGCGGTTTATTTCAAGACATTCGCAAGTAACAAGGCTGAAAAGGTGATCGGCGGAAAACCGGGGACATTTTTTAAAGGAGCTGCAAACGGAATTAGAGCATATCTATATGATAGATAATTCGAGCTGGGTTCGGATGGGTATTAAAGTATTCAGCATTGTGCACCTTTCAGGATGCGCTGGAGTGGAAGTAAATTACCCCTCTAAAATATCTGTTAGCTGTTGTAAGCTGTAGGATTCATATTTTGATACCTCTGCTGATCCAGCCCGTTTGTGGAAAGATAAACCAACCAATCAAAAGACATTGATTCCTGGCGAGCAACTCTCTTTTGGCATTTGGTTTTAATATAATTATGACTCATACTTAATTACTAATCTCTTAACGTTTTCACTTCCGCTTAATTTGAGAAAAGTCAGAGGACTTGAGTCACATTGCTGTATTTCTGGTCCCCTCTCCACCAACAATGAGCAGTGGTGTATAAAGTACTCAAAAGCCATACTTGAGTAAAAATAAAGATACCTTACTGCAAAACTACTCCAGTAAAAGTAAAACGTCACCTATTAGAATACTACTTTAACGATGTGAATGACCCTGCCGTAGGTCGGATGCTTCATTTGACCAGCTGATAGTGCATGGAAATTAGAGTTCAAGCTCTGCTAATGGATGACAAGTGGGATGAAGAGTTTGGGTTTTACATAATTACTTTAGTATTTCCTAAACCACTGATAGCAACCAAATATATTTCCCAGTCAACTTTGCCAGATGGTAAATGTTAAACTATGGTACCAAAGGCTCAAACAGATGCTAGTTTGAGGAACATTTGCTACTTTAAAAACACATGAATAATAATGTTCATAATGAAGGTTTCTATCAATTCTCAAAGTGAATGTATGAACTCCTCAATCAATAAAAAGCTCTGTAATGAATTGTTCCGAGTATCTGTCTGCGTTCCTCCACCAGTGCATGCTGGGAAAGGCTCCAGCCTCTCCAGTTCATCACGATATGCAGGTGCTGGTTTGATAGACATTCTCTAAACTGACGTTATCATAGAACTACTCTTTATACGAATACAAGCTGCTTTCATGCCTGTTGGCTCGTGACCGAGTTTAAGGTCACAAGCTCAATTTCACCACCTTGATTTGTATGTTTCTACATCCTGTAGTGCAAAGTCAGGATCAATGAGATTACTTTGCATAATTACCTTGGAGAGGGAGGAGAGAAAGTGAATAAAAGTAAGTGAATACTACCTGAAGGTTTGAGATGTGCTGAAACAAAGTGGAGGAACAAGAGCTGGAACTTTCTGAGGTAGGCTTGATGATCTTCTTCCTTTCTTTGATGTTTTCTATCTTCTTCTTTGAGTTTGATAGGCTTACCTCACTAAACAACTGTTAGACCTGTTATATGTACTCTGAGTGATCTAGTTGTCAAGTTTGAGGTCATTTATGTTTCACGTTATATGCCAATAATTAAGCTCATTCCTCGATTTAAAACTTGCATTTCCCAAATGTCCCTCATCATTAATCCCATTTGAATGGATTTGATTTTTATTAGGAATTTAAAAGCACAACAAATAAAAAGAGTACCATGATGCCATAAGGTAGGAATTAACACAGTTGTTTAAAAATTGCCTAATTTTGACTTTGTTTATGTACATTTGAAGGAATCTCCAGCATTTTTACTTTCAGGAAAAAAAATATTTTCTGTCCCGTGTCCTGTGAAAACAACAACTGCACAAAGTTTCCATGTTTCTATTTGCAGGATGAAGACGACGCTGCTGTTGGTGCTCACTCTCTCAGGTCAGAGAAATGTCTGTGAATGTTGTGTGTGAAGGAGTCAGTCACACATATTTAGAGTAGGTTGATGAAGGAACATGAACACGTTACAGTATAATGCATGCCAATGTAACATCAGCTCAAACGGTTGTATCAACATTTTTACAGAATTGAATCACATTCTTTTTCTGACGGTCTCCATGTAAAAGTGATCGTTTTATACATTAACAATGGCGTTTTTTTGTTGCATGGTTAAAGAATAAATGAGTGTAAAGTAAAAACAGTCCTTTGTCCATCAGTGCTGTCTGCTCGGTCTACAAGCGTCATCAGAGAGTACCACTATGTAGAGATGTTGAAGACCTGGACCGACGCTCAGAGTTACTGCAGAGAGAAGTTCACTGACCTCGCCACCGGAGAAAATCAAAGCGACAACGACAGGATGCTCAGTGTAGTGCAGGGCGTTGGAAACAACGCGTGGATAGGGCTTTATGATAACATGGAAGGATGGAAGTGGGCACTGGGGAATGCAGACTTCAGTAATGAGTATAGTAGCTGGGGAACAGATGACCCTGACAATAAGAACTACAACGAGACCTGCACTGTGATGTTATCAGATGGAAGCTGGTTTGACAGCAAGTGTTTGGATCCACGTCCAGCTGTCTGCTATTATGGTAAGAAAGATGTTTAATGAGTTCAGTTGCAAGTTGCTTTCTAAGACAATATTCTTCAGGGACCCAAGCAAAGAGAAAAGTTAGATTAATAGCTTGCAGTCAGTTGGACATATTGTTTTTAAACTCTGACCAGTTTCCAGCTCATGTGATCTTAGTCAGTAAAATACAAAGATTAATAACATCAAAGTGCTGACAACATTGCAACACTAAAAACAGATGCTTCAATAACTATCAATCACTAACAACTGACAATATCTACAATGTAGCATTTGCATATTTATATCACTTTTGAAAACATTACTGTAAATGTTCTTCATTGTTGTTACAATGAACTCGGTACCATCGCCGGACTTATGGTCTCATGTCAAGTTTTGGAAATACTTACATCCAAAAACTGAGTTCACTAAAAACTGAGTTCACTAAAAACTGAGTTCACTCTGGGTATTCAGGGCCGTGCCCCTCCCCAGCAAAACAAAAGGTGCATTGTAAGGTGTTTGGAGTGCCGAAATTGGCAAACAAGAAAATTGAATGATCAACGCTACAATCTGAAAATACAGAAGAGGCTGAATTGATCATAAAACATCTGAAAATGTATTTTAACAACATTTAATTGAAATGTAAAAGTATAATCACACTGTTCTCTCTCTCACCCTCTGTGTTCACCGCCTGTCCCTTTCTCTGTCACTCCTCACTTCTCTCTCCTGCCAGCTTGTATTGAACATGATTAACTAAAATTATAAACACCGTATTTATTTCATCTTTGTGTTGAGTTTGACAGTAGAAAAACATCAGCAAAATGTGTTTTACAACAGTATATGTATATTAATAATATATATATTTAATACTGCAGAGACTTCAAAGGTGACTGAACTGTAAATGTAACTTTCTTTACCTTCATGGCAAAATGCCAACCCACAGTCCAACCTGTTGTCCTTCATTTCTTCTGTTTTCTTTCAGAGAAAGGTCCTTCCCATTACATTTTAGTGACCACCGAGAGGACTTGGCATGATGCTCGGACGTACTGTAGGTCCATGTACACAGACCTCGCCAGTGTGAGGAACCAGTCTGAGAGTAATGACATCTCCTCACTGCTGACAGACTACACCTGGATGGGTCTCCACAGAAAGACCTGGGCTTACTGGTCTGACCAGACCCCCACCACCTTCTCTAACTGGAACGAGAACCAGCCAAACATACGTGGGCAGCTGGTGAAATCCTGTGCTGCTGTCAACCCAACCACAGGAACGTGGTGGGACGTTGACTGTCACATGACTAACTATTTCATCTGTCAAAAGGTTTATACACGTAAGCAACAAACGTTCAAGTTGAAGTTCCAGTCTGAGGCCGACCTGACTGATCCCGCCCTCCAGCAGCAGATGTTAGAGCAGGTACAGTCATCTGGAAGCTGCTTAACCTAACACTACCTCTGGTAACAATCTTTTTTGCAGCGTCAACTTCCCCAGGAACGTTTGCTAAACTCTCATGAAGGAGCATCCTGGACCGGCTCCATAACAGAGGTGGTGCTAGTCCTGAATGGAGTGTTTTCTAAAGTAACCTGTAACCCCACAAATGAGCTCAGTAAAGTGATGGTGCTCTCCTTGGTTTGGGTGTAAACTAGGTTACTACTGGCAGCAGGCCATGTTAACATTTGCAGCTTCCATCAGAGACAATAAACACACCGTTTCAGGGTTTTCTTACAACTTTGATATTTTGTTTGTTTAGATTCTGGACACTGGTGCACAAGTGCCTGTGCATTTTATATAAAGATTTAAAATACACACAAAAGAAAACACAATTTAAACATTTCAAGGAAGTAAGAAATCTCTGAGTAACATATTTATGTTCATTAGTGGATGGAGAGCAAAGGGAGATGTGTGATAAAGGTTATAAGGTAATGATGTGATATTCACAGATTTCACTTTATCTGTTTCTCTACAGCTGCATGCTAAACTGGAGAAACATGGGTTATCAGACTTTAAACTCCGCTGGGCCGTGAAGGATGGGCAGGCTTTTCACAAAGAGCAAAAGAAAGACGAAGGTACTTTTTGTATTTTACTAAAGAGGGGAGGTCATTATTTTGTGGGTTGGTTGCTTTAATTGCATATCTGAAGCATTCGTTGGACATTTTGGGAAATAAGCTAATTTGCTTCCTTGCTGAAAGTCAGATGAGAAGATCGATAACACTGTCATATCTGTTCAGTTAATATTAGCAGCAGGTGCTTAGCTTAGCACAGAGACCTAATACAGGGGGACACAGCTAGCATAAACCTGGCAAGTTGCACAAACAAGATATGATAGTGAGTTTTAGAGGTGCTGCAAGACAGATTTGTGGAAAGAACCAGCCCAGCTGTTTACCTCTGGTTCCAGTCTTTGTGCTAAGGTAAGCTAAGTGTATGATAGCTGTACAAATACAAGAGTGAAATTGATCTTCCTATCTGACTTTTCACATGAAAGACAATAATTGTTTTCCCAACATTTCAAACTAATCCTTTAAAGCAGGGGTCTTCAACGTTTTTCAGGCCAAGGACCCCCAAACTGATAGAGAGATGGAGCAGGGACCCCCGACTATATATAGTATGAAATTGTGTTTTATATTAAATGGGCCTAGTACCATGTATAAACATACCTATTTATTGTGCATTCAATACTAAGCTATTCAAATAACACACAGGTCCATATATTCATGTTGTTATTTTAAACATGTGCAAGGTACAGTGAGTAGGGAGGTCGTGCCACTGCCTTTCATAAACACACCTTGTCAACTGATACCAATGCCAATATCAACATTGTCTGTCAATCGCATGATAATCATGCACACAAGCTATTCAAATTGACGTTTTCATTTTAAACATAAATGTGGAAATGAAAAATTTGTGATGGCCTATTAGTGCCACTGCCATGCATAAAGATACCTGCTATCTTTCGTAGAATACTGAACTATTAAAATAATGGACAGATTCATGTTTAGAGAGAAAATTTTAATTGTCTAATCAACCAAAAATTTCGCGGACCCCCTGCAGTACCTCCCCTGTTGAAGACCTCTGCGTTAAACCACATGTATGATTTATATTTCTGCTTTTCTTCAGGGTCGTGTGGCTGAGTGCTCGTTGTGCAGCGGACATCGTGGTTTTAACTGCAACACGATCTCTCAGTTCATATTTCAGTTTCACTAAATATTTTCTACACCATCAGTGATGAAAATGGCTTTTGTGGATTAATATGTTTGGTTGCATGCTGTGTATCTACAGAACCTCATATATCATTCATCTGTTTGTTGTATCACTTGTAGTCCGTTGCAAATATAACTTTATTTAAATGTTTGCTGTGAAAGAAAGAAGATTTCTGCTTGTGACTTTAGAGCATGCAGGGAGGTTTGATACTAGTTTGAAAAATATAAACATGTTTTGTTTTTGTCGAATTTAATTTGTATTCCTAATACTCCTAATAAACTATTCCCATATATGTCTCATGAGCGCTTGTTGTGTCTTTTGAAATGTTTACATTTTGAACTTGATGTTTATCTTTTTCTGGCTCTGAAATGTGTGATTCTGTAAATGAGCGGCATCACAGTTAATAATCAGTTCAAATTCTTGTAAAAAAGTCATTATGTGTTGTTGGGATCAATAGGGGGCGTGTTTGAGTTATCAGCTTTTAAGAAACTGAATTCTTGACATCAATAGAATTATTAATGTGTACAACAATTATTAATGATTATTAATAATAACGGGGCACCACCCTGCGAACAGGGACCGATAACCAAACGATAAAACTAAGTCTCATAATTAGTAGTCACTCATCAGTGACAGTGAAGGTTTGAATCCGAGCGCAGACTACTACATACAAATCATCACATACATATGCACCATTAATCACAGATGACTGCTCTTTAAAGTATACTAGAGTTTATTAAATTAAAATAATAAAAGATCAGATCAATTACCATCACAATCAACAAACGCTATCATACAATTTTATGTACCTAATATCTAAAGAAATGAAATAAAAGGGGGAGGAGGGTGTGTATATAAGTATGTGTGTGGGTGTGTGTGTGCGTGTGCGTGTGTGGGTCTGTGTATAAAAGGAAGGGGGGTGGCCCTTAACACTAACAGTCGAGAAACTACAAAGATGGCCGCTGGCCAACTAGCAGAAGGGGGGGGGGTTGAGACTGTGGGTTAAAAGGGGAAGGACTTAAGGTATTACCGCTGAACACCACCAGATGGCGTAGTCGAGGGACTTAGACAAACTGGGGGAGGGGGGTGAACCTTAAGATGCTACCGTGAACCACCACTAGATGGCCTAGTCGAGGGACTTAGACAAACTGGGGGGGGGTGAACCTTAAGATGCTACCGTGAACCACCACTAGATGGCCTAGTCGAGGGACTTAGACAAACTGGGGGATGGGCCTTAAGATGCTACCGTTGAACACCACTAGATGGCCTAGTCGAGTGACTTGGGCAAACAGCGGATGAGGGGGGGGGTAGCTGTGTGTGAGCACGTGTGGCGAGACAATGGGCGAGCGTTTCACCCGCCCTCAGCCGGAGCTTTATGTGTATGCAAGTTTATCGAAAAACAAGGGGAACATAAAAGGCAGAGAGAGAGGAATCAGAGGTTCTGCGTGCGGGATCGCGTCGCAGTGAAAGTGTTTATCGCGGGTCGTATCCACAATCAGCTGCCGTCGTCGTCTCGCGAACATACGGCACTGATGCGTGATACGCCACGGGTCTACACCTCACTCACAGAATTGATTCAAGGAAAGAGAGCAGTACAAATGAAATAAAACAATCCCAGAGGACAAAGAGAAGCAGGAAGCGGACAAACGCTGCGGGCTCGGCGGTCCGTCAGCGATTGCGCAATATTCAGCAACATGAAAACAATGCCTTAAACACGACGAAACACGGGAATATCAACATATAAATCAAATCACCTGAATTAAGCTTCGGTTAATTTAAGCTAACTTATGCCCAGACACCTTGAATGCTCACGGTTAGAAGCTTCTTTGCGACGATGAGAGTTCGTGCAGGATTTGTGATTCTTCCTGAAGGAGAAAAAAAAGGGTCTTGAGGCGCTGGCTGTTTTGAGCACAGCGGGGCAGCGTCACTGCTGCTGGAAGCTTTTGCACGGCTTCGTGCGGTGCTGTCGGGTCCCACTCCTGCAGAGAGAGGGCCTGGTTTCAACGTCGGGCCGAGATACGTGGTCGATTCGTATCTGCCGGTAATGAACGGTGAAGAAGGAGGTTTAGTCATTCTGGTACCGTAACGTGTACACGAAAGGCGGCGGAGCGGCTGCGGTTCTCGCGGGCTCAGGGCCGTAACTCAGAATATGCGTGGTCTATTTCGGCCGGCGAAATGGCACGTGGTCGCTGAGTTGAGGGTGATCGGTCCTCTGGGCATCTTCATGAGGTACCGGACAGAGTCCAGAACGAAGAGGAAGATCTGTGGATGCACGGCGCTTTTAAACGGGTCCGTCTGCACAGCGGGACGCTGCTTGTTGACCAATACAGAGTCCGCTTGTGCGGTGACCGGAGGCGGGGTCATCTTAAAGGTGCAGGATCAGATCGGAGGTCAGCTTGTGTACAGGACGGAGCCTGTGAGGGGCTGAGCCAGCCTGATGATGGTGCCAGAGCCCAACAGTGTTTTGTATTCATACCTTTTGTAAAGTCTTAAATAAATAGGCAACATAACAAAACACTGACCTGGAATCTTTTGAGGTACTTACATTAATTATAGCCGAGCTGTTCATTTCTTTATGAAACATACTGACAGTGGTAACAAAGTTATTGCCAAAGCCAAATGTTTTCAGGGACTGTAAAATAAATGTTTGTTATATTGCGTCAAAGGCCTTTTAAATAAACTAAGTAAGAGTCTTAGACTTAAACTGCATCTGTATAATCCAACAAATCTAAAACGATCCTTGTGTTACAACTAATATGTAGATTATTCATGAATCCTGTTATGAATAATAATGGGATCCAGCCCTTTCTCTAATCACTTTGCATATATTCAGGATAAACTCGTATAATCTATTGTTAAAAGAGTTTTGCCATTGTTGTATTAATAAAGGGTCTTTATTGGGTTTGGGGATAACACATATTATGATTTGTTTGGTCATCGTTCCCATCTCTCCCCGACTGATACAATCTTTGTACATTCAGATTAATGGATTCTGAATAAATTCCCACGGTGCATTTACAATTCGAAAGAAAGACCATTATTAGGCTGGATCAGTCTTTCTTCATTGAAAATAATGCCTCTTTGATTTGATTAGCTGTCAAGTGAGAGTCACACATAGATTTAAGTTCTTCATCAATTGAGGGGATATAGGCAGTGGTGTATAAAGTACTCAAAAGCCATACTTGAGTAAAAGTAAAGATACCTTACTGGAAAACTACTCCAGTAAAAGTAAAAAGTCACCTTTTAGAATACTACTTGAGTAAAGTCTTAAAGTATCTGATATTTATTGTACTTAAGTACAAAAGTACTTAAGTATCAAAAGTAATTTTCTGATATTAAATGTACATCATAACCTGAACATTAAATGAACATCATAACCTGTTCATTGAAAGTAAAAGTACAAGTAAATGCTGTTAATAAAAAAGCAAAGGGTCAGAATTATGAGAATTATGAAGTTTATTCTTTTAAGTGCTGTGTCCACCATGACCAAGGACATGGAGCTGTGTTGAACATAATTGGGTTGGCTGTGATCCATCCAGGAGCAACAATGTTCACCATAATATATTGTACATAAGTATACTTTTGCATCTACTATGAACGTATCATCATAATTCTCCGAAAAGCAATATGACACTATGAAGGAGTTGTAACAGTGCGTTTATAAGTCTGCTCATTAGACTAGAGGATGTAGAGGGCAAATGCATAATATTATGTTCAGCAAAAAATATCCACTTGATGCATCAGGTCAGTGTTTAGAGAATGGACGCCTGCCTTGTAAACTCCTATGGGCCTGATTTGAACACAAAGGTTTTGCTCAAGCTGAATCTGCAATTGGGCGACTGCTACCATCATAACTCCATCTGATCATCCACAACATGACTCAAATATCAAAACATGATCAATACTAAAGCAGTAACCCAGTCATTACTTAAAACTGAAAAATGTCCTGTTCATCTTCAAAAGAAGTTGGTTTTCAAAATTGCGAGAATTCCATCTCGCTCTTCTTGGGCTGAAGACTCGTCCTGCGATGCTAAATAGCCTTTCACAGGCCGCTGAGGCAGGTAGAGGTGTGTTCAGCGTCACGGACAGCTTGCACACAGCTGCGAAGGATTTCCCTAATGCTAACGCTAATGCTAACGCTAATGCTGCGCTCTCTCGGCTCCCGTCAATCCTATGGTGTCACAACAGTCAACACTTCCTCAGCTCACTAACTCGCTGGCGATCCACGGGTGTTGGTCTTCGTCACCACCGTCGTTTGTTGCGGGAGTAGCAGGTGCTTCCATTTCTGCTTCCATCATGAAATCAGTCATCGTAGAGTGGAATTATACTCAGGTAGTCGCCCGCTAGCTTACAGCATGTAGCATCCTGGGAATCAAAACACCTTGTAAGATTTAAAATTAAAAACGTACAATTTAATAAATGCACTTGAGCTCCTTCCGGCAGTCTTGCGCCTGCCGCCAGTCGTACACACGAGCCAGCCTAGCTTGTGCAGCTAACGTCAGCGAACAGCGAACTTCATGCATTCAGCAAAATTAATTTAAATATGCTAAACTGGCTGAAATCGGGGAAACTGTCAGGTGGGACAACTGAAGCTATCAGTCATAAAAGAGGAGAGGGACAGAGAGAGAGGGAGAGAGAGAGAGAGAGAGAGAGAGAGAGGAATCGGAGGCGAGGGGAACGGAGAGGTGCGTGGGGGAGAGACCGGGAGAAGAAATCGAGCCGGAGTCAGAGGAAGATGAGACGGAGGAGACCGAAAAGGAGGAAGGGATAGCGCAGACAAATCGGGAGCACATCGTCCCATCGAGTCAAGGTAAAAAAGAGGAAACGAGAGAGCATCAGACTGGGAAAAAAAGAGGAAATATGATGAAAAGTATCTGTGTCTGGGCTTCACTTGGATTGGCAACGCTGATTCCCCAAAGCCATAGTGCCAAGCATGCCAGTGCAAGTCAAAAGCCCCATACATATTTTAAATCGAAATTGGAGGAGTTACAAAACAGCCAAAAACAACCGCAGTCTCATTCATGTGTTGGGTCTATATGACGCACTGCGGGCTTCATATCTGGTCAGTTACCGCACACAATCGCCGAAGACGTGAGCTTGCCAGCTGCCAGAGAGATGGTGGAATGTATGATTGGGGAGAAAGAAGCAAACAAGTTGGACGTGATCCCGGTGTCCAACAACACTTTGTCGCGCCGCATCGATGCTTTGTCCGAAGACGTCCTGGCTGCATTAGTCGGTCATTAATTGTAAATTAAATGTGATAATCTGCCTCTGAGCCTGCGTGTGTCCTCGCCATCCGTATTGCTCTTTAAAAGTGACGCCTTGTGTAACTGAAAGTTATTGAAACTTTGTTGCAGTGTTTCAGGGCATTTTCACACCCGTAGTTCGTTTGCTTTGTTCTGATTCAGGGATTAATATGATACAATGTTGCAGTTGCCCCTTTGTTCGGTTTGTGTTCACACTGCAACATTTAACAGCGGACTAAATCTTGTAAACAAACGCCACGCGCGAGCAAACTGTTCTCTCATTGGTCCAATTTTTATGCTCTGGGGGGGGGGGGGGGGGGTGTGCGAACCCGGTCGGGATGTAGAAGGGGGTGCGCGGCCTAAAAAGTTTGGGAACCGCTGTAGTAGATCAACAAAATGTAAATAATGAACCTGAACATTTGTATAATATGTCCCTTTTAACGATGTGAATGACCCTGCCGTAGGTCGGATGCTTCATTTGACCAGCTGATAGTGCATGGAAATTAGAGTTCAAGCTATGCTAATGGATGACAAGTGGGATGAAGAGTTTGGGTTTTACATAATTACTTTAGTATTTCCTAAACCACTGATAGCAACCAAATATATTTCCCAGGCAACTTTGCCAGATGGTAAATGTTAAACTATGGTACCAAAGGCTCAAACAGATGCTAGTTTGAGGAACATTTGCTACTTTAAAAACACATGAATAATAATGTTCATAATGAAGGTTTCTATCAATTCTCAAAGTGAATGTATGAACTCCTCAATCAACAGAAAGCTCTGTAATGAATTGTTCCGAGTATCTGTCTGTGTTCCTCCACCAGTGCATGCTGGGAAAGGCTCCAGCCTCTCCAGTTCATCACGATATGCAGGTGCTGGTTTGATAGACATTCTCTAAACTGACGTTATCATAGAACTACTCTTTATACGAATACAAGTTGCTTTCATGCCTGTTGGCTCGTAAAGTTCTTCGTGACCGAGTTTAAGGTCATACGCTCAATTTCACCACCTTGATTTGTATGTTTCTACATCCTGTAGTGCAAAGTCAGGATCAATGAGATTACTTTGCATAATTACCTTGGAGAGGGAGGAGAGCAAGTGAATAAAAGTAAGTGAATACTACCTGAAGGTTTGAGATGTGCTGAAACAAAGTGGAGGAACAAGAGCTGGAACTTTCTGAGGTAGGCTTGATGATCTTCTTCTTTTCTTTGATGTTTTCTATCTTCTTCTTTGAGTTTGATAGGCTTACCTCACTAAACAACTGTTAGACCTGTTATATGTACTCTGAGTGATCTAGTTGTGAAGTTTGAGGTCATTTATGTTTCACCTCATATGCCAATAATTAAGCTCATTCCTAGATTTAAAACTTGCATTTCCCAAATGTCCCTCATCATTAATCCCATTTGAATGGATTTGATTTTTATTAGGAATTTAAAAGCACAACAAATAAAAAGAGTACCATGATGCCATAAGGTAGGAATTAACACAGTTGTTTAAAAATTGCCTAATTTTGACTTTGTTTATGTACATTTGAAGGAATCTCCGGCATTTTTTACTTTTAGTAAAAACTATTTTCTGTCCCGTGTCCTGTGAAAACAACAACTGCACAAAGTTTCCATGTTTCTATTTGCAGGATGAAGACGACGCTGCTGTTGGTGCTCACTCTCTCAGGTCAGAGAAATGTCTGTGAATGTTGTGTGTGAAGGAGTCAGTCACACATATTTAGAGTAGGTTGATGAAGGAACATGAACACGTTACAGTATAATGCATGCCAATGTAACATCAGCTCAAACGGTTGTATCAACATTTTTACAGAATTGAATCACATTCTTTTTCTGACGGTCTCCATGTAAAAGTGATCGTTTTATACATTAACAATGGCGTTTTTTTGTTGCATGGTGAAAGAATAAATGAGTGTAAAGTAAAAACAGTCCTTTGTCCATCAGTGCTGTCTGCTCGGTCTACAAGCGTCATCAGAGAGTACCACTATGTAGAGATGTTGAAGACCTGGACCGACGCTCAGAGTTACTGCAGAGAGAAGTTCACTGACCTCGCCACCGTAGAAAATCAAAGCGACAACGACAGGATGCTCAGTGTAGTGCAGGGCGTTGGAAACAACGCGTGGATAGGGCTTTATGATAACATGGAAGGATGGAAGTGGGCACTGGGGAATGCAGACTTCAGTAATGAGTATAGTAGCTGGAGAACAAATGACCCTGACAATAAGAACTACAACGAGGCCTGCACTGAGATGTTATCAGATGGAAGCTGGTATGACAGCAAGTGTTTGCATACACATCCAGCTGTCTGCTATTATGGTAAGAAAGATGTTTAATGAGTTCAGTTGCAAGTTGCTTTCTAAGACAATATTCTTCAGGGACCCAAGCAAAGAGAAAAGTTAGATTAATAGCTTGCAGTCAGTTGGACATATTGTTTTTAAACTCTGACCAGTTTCCAGCTCATGTGATCTTAGTCAGTAAAATACAAAGATTAATAACATCAAAGTGCTGACAACATTGCAACACTAAAAACAGATGCTTCAATAACTATCAATCACTAACAACTGACAATATCTACAATGTAGCATTTGCATATTTATATCACTTTTGAAAACATTACTGTAAATGTTCTTCATTGTTGTGACAATGAACTCGGTACCTTTGCCGGACTTATGGTCTTATGTCAAGTTTTGGAAATACTTACATCCAAAAACTGAGTTCACTAAAAACTGAGTTCACTAAAAACTGAGTTCACTCTGGGTATTCAGGGCCGTGCCCCTCCCCAGCAAAACAAAAGGTGCATTGTAAGGTGTTTGGAGTGCCGAAATTGGCTCACAAGAAAATTGAATGATCAACGCTACAATCTGAAAATACAGAAGAGGCTGAATTGATCATAAAACATCTGAAAATGTATTTTAACAGCGTTTAATTAAAATGTAAAAGTATAATCACTCTGTTCTCTCTCTCACCCTCTGTGTTCACCGCCTGTCCCTTTCTCTGTCACTCCTCACTTCTCTCTCCTGCCAGCTTGTATTGAACATGATGAACTAAAATTATAAACACCGTATTTATTTCATCTTTGTGTTGAGTTTTGGACAGCAGAAAAACATCAGCAAAATGTGTTTTACAAGAGTATATATATATTAATAATATACATTTTTAATACTGCAGAGACTTCAAAGGTGACTGAACTGTAAATGTAACTTTCTTTACCTTCATGGCAAAATGCCAACCCACAGTCCAACCTGTTGTCCTTCATTTCTTCTGTTTTCTTTCAGAGAAAGGTCCTTCCCATTACATTTTAGTGACCACCAGGAGGACTTGGCATGATGCTAGGACGTACTGTAGGTCCATGTACACAGACCTCGCCAGTGTGAGGAACCAGTCTGAGAGTAATGACATCTCCTCACTGCTGACAGGGAACACCTGGATCGGTCTCCACAGAAAGACCTGGGCTTACTGGTCTGACCAGACCCCCACCACCTTCTCTAACTGGAACGAGAACCAACCAAACATACGTGGGCAGCTGGTGAAATCCTGTGCTGCTGTCAACCCAACCACAGGAACGTGGTGGGATGTTGACTGTCACATGACTAACTATTTCATCTGTCAAAAGGTTTATACACGTAAGCAACAAACGTTCAAGTTGAAGTTCCAGTCCGAGGCCGACCTGACTGATCCCGCCCTCCAGCAGCAGATGTTAGAGCAGGTACAGTCATCTGGAAGCTGCTTAACCTAACACTACCTCTGGTAACAATCTTTTTTGCAGCGTCAACTTCCCCAGGAACGTTTGCTAAACTCTCATGAAGGAGCATCCTGGACCGGCTCCATAACAGAGGTGGTGCTAGTCCTGAATGGAGCGTTTTCTAAAGTAACCTGTAACCCCACAAATGAGCTCAGTAAAGTGATGGTGCTCTCCTTGGTTTGGGTGTAAACTAGGTTACTACTGGCAGCAGGCCATGTTAACATTTGCAGCTTCCATCAGAGACAATAAACACACCGTTTCAGGGTTTTCTTACAACTTTGATATTTTGTTTGTTTAGATTCTGAACACTGGTGCACAAGTGCCTGTGCATTTTATATAAAGATTTAAAATGTACACAAAAGAAAACACAATTTAAACATTTCAAGGAAGTAAGAAATCTCTGAGTAACATATTTATGTTCATTAGTGGATGGAGAGCAAAGGGAGATGTGTGATAAAGGTTATAAGGTAGTGATGTGATATTCACAGATTTCACTTTATCTGTTTCTCTACAGCTGCATGCTAAACTGGAGAAACATGGGTTATCAGACTTTAAACTCCGCTGGGCCGTGAAGGATGGGCAGGCTTTTCACAAAGAGCAAAAGAAAGACGAAGGTACTTTTTGTATTTTACTAAACAGGGGAGATCATTATTTTGTGGGTTGGTTGCTTTAATTGCATATCTGAAGCATTCGTTGGACATTTTGGGAAATAAGCAAATTAGTTTCCTTGCTGAAAGTCAGATGAGAAGATCGATAACACTGTCATATCTGTTCAGTTAATATTAGCAGCAGGTGCTTAGCTTAGCACAGAGACCTAATACAGGGGGACACAGCTAGCATGAACCTGGCAAGTTGCACAAACAAGATATGACAGTGAGTTTTAGAGGTGCTGCAAGACAGATTTGTGGAAAGAACCAGCCCAGCTGTTTACCTCTGGTTCCAGTCTTTGTGCTAAGGTAAGCTAAGTGTATGATAGCTGTACAAATACAAGAGTGAAATTGATCTTCCTATCTGACTTTTCACATGAAAGACAATAATTGTTTTCCCAACATTTCAAACTAATCCTTTAAAGCAGGGGTCTTCAACGTTTTTCAGGCCAAGGACCCCCAAACTGATAGAGAGATGGAGCAGGGACCCCCGACTATATATCGTATGAAATTGTGTTTTATATTAAATGGGCCTAGTACCATGTATAAACATACCTATTTATTGTGCATTCAATACTAAGCTATTCAAATAACACACAGGTCCATATATTCATGTTGTTATTTTAAACATGTGCAAGGTACAGTGAGTAGGGAGGTCGTGCCACTGCCTTTTATAAACACACCTTGTCAACTGATACCAATGCCAATATCAACATTGTCTGTCAATCGCATGATAATCATGCACACAAGCTATTCAAATTGACGTTTTCATTTTAAACATAAATGTGGAAATGAAAAATTTGTGATGGCCTATTAGTGCCACTGCCATGCATAAAGATACCTGCTATCTTTCATAGAATACTGAACTATTAAAATAATGGACAGATTCATGTTGAGAGAAAAAAAAAAATAATAATTTTAATTGTCTAATCAACCAAAAATTTCGCGGACCCCCTGCAGTACCTCCCCTGTTGAAGACCTCTGCGTTAAACCACATGTATGATTTATATTTCTGCTTTTCTTCAGGGTCGTGTGGCTGAGTGCTCGTTGTGCAGCGGACATCGTGGTTTTAACTGCAACACGATCTCTCAGTTCATATTTCAGTTTCACTAAATATTTTCTACACCATCAGTGATGAAAATGGCTTTTGTGGATTAATATGTTTGGTTGCATGCTGTGTATCTACAGAACCTCATATATCATTCATCTGTTTGTTGTATCACTTGTAGTCCGTTGCAAATATAACTTTATTTAAATGTTTGCTGTGAAAGAAAGAAGATTTCTGCTTGTGACTTTAGAGCATGCAGGGAGGTTTGATACTAGTTTGAAAAATATAAACATGTTTTGTTTTTGTCGAATTTAATTTGTATTCCTAATACTCCTAATAAACTATTCCCATATATGTCTCATGAGCGCTTGTTGTGTCTTTTGAAATGTCTACATTTTGAACTTGATGTTTATCTTTTTCTGGCTCTGAAATGTGTGATTCTGGAAATGAGCGGCATCACAGTTAATAATCAGTTCAAATTATTGTAAAAAAGTCATTATGTGTTTTGTATTCATACCTTTTGTAAAGTCTTAAATAAATAGGCAACATGAACAAACACTGACCTGGAATCTTTTGAGGTACTTACATTAATTATAGCCGAGCTGTTCATATCTTTATGAAACATACTGACAGTGGTAACAAAGTTATTGCCAAAGCCAAATGTTTTCAGGGACTGGAAAATAAATGTTTGTTAGATTGCGTCAAAGGCCTTTTAAATAAACTAAATAAGAGTCTTAGACTTAAACTGCATCTGTATAATCCAACAAATCTAAAACGATCCTTGTGTTACAACTAATATGTAGATTATTCATGAATCCTGTTATGAATAATAATGGGATCCAGCCCTTTCTCTCATCACTTTGCATATATTCAGGCCAAACTCGTATAATCTATTGTTAAAAGAGTTTTGCCATTGTTGTATGAATAAAGGGTCTTTATTGGGTTTGGGGATAACACATATTATAATTTGTTTGGTCATAGTTCCCATCTCTCCCCGACTGATACAATCTTTGTACATTCAGATTAATGGATTCTGAATAAATTCCCACGGTGCATTTACAATTCTAAAGAAAGACCATTATTAGCCGGGATCAGTCTTTCTTCATTGAAAATAATGCCTCTTTGATTTGATTAGCTGTCAAGTGAGAGTCACACATAGATTTAAGTTCTTCATCAATTGAGCGGATATAGGCAGTGGTGTATAAAGTACTCAACAGCCATACTTGAGTAAAAGTAAAGATACCTTACTGGAAAACTACTCCAGTAAAAGTAAAAAGTCACCTTTTAGAATACTACTTGAGTAAAGTATCTGATATTTATTGTACTTAAGTACAAAAGTACTTAAGTATCAAAAGTAATTTTCTGATATTAAATGTACATCATAACCTGAACATTAAATGAACATCATAACCTGTTCATTGAAAGTAAAAGTACAAGTAAATGCTGTTAATAAAAAAGCAAAGGGTCAGAATTTTGAGAATTATGAAGTTTATTCTTTTAAGTGCTGTGGTACCATGACCAAGGACATGGAGCTGTGTTGAACATAATTGGGTTGGCTGTGATCCATCCAGGAGCAACAATGTTCAACATAATATATTGTAAACTCCTATGGGCCTGATTTGAACACAAAGGTTTTGCTCAAGCTGAATCTGCAATTGGGCGACTGCTGCCATCATAACTCCATCTGATCATCCACAACATGACTCAAATATCAAAACATGATCAATACTAAAGCAGCACCGAAAGTAACCCAGTCATTACTTGAAACTGAAAAATGTCCTGCTCATCTTCAAAAGAAGTTGGTTTTCAAAATTGCGAGAATTCCGTCTCGCTCTTCTTGGGCTGAAGACTAGTCCTGCGATGCTAAATATCCTTTCACAGGCCGCTGAGGCAGGTAGAGGTGTGTTCAGCGTCACAGCTGCGAAGGATTTCCCAAATGCTAACGCTAATGCTAACGCTAATGCTGCGCTCTCTCGGTTCCCGTCAATCCTATGGTGTCACAACTGTCAACACTTCCTCAGCTCACTAACTCGCTAGCGATCCACGGGTGTTGGTCTTCGTCACCACCGTCGTTTGTTGCGGGAGTAGCAGGTGCTTCCATTTCTGCTTCCATCACGAAATCAGTCATCGTAGAGTGGAATTATACTCAGGTAGTCGCCCGCTAGCTTATAGCATGTAGCATCCTGGGAATCAAAACACCGCAGCTTTGAGAGCAATTGTTTGCAATTGCGCATTAACGTGACTAACCAATGATTTAACTTGCTGCTAGGACCACTGATTCACCAAACCTGCTTGCTTGCAGTCTGTGTTCCACCACAGTCCCCGACGCTGCTCTCATGATTCATTTGTTTCTAAAGATAGATTTGATTTTGTAGCGAGTAACGAAAGTTTCAGGGGAAATGTATCGGAGTAGAAGTATCAGTTTTCTTTGCAAAATGTAGTGAAGTAAAAGTAAAAGTCAACAGAAATATAAGTAGTAAAGTAAAGTACAGATACCCAAAAAAACTACTTAAGTACAGTGACGAAGTATTTCTACTTCGTTACTATACACCACTGACAATGAGTCAATGGGAAGTTGAGTCATAGGTCGGCTCCTGTTTGGAGTGTCGGTGTCGCTCGGGTTACTTGCGCACAGAGCAGTCATGCTGCAGTGCAGTGTCGTATTGCACGCAGATGATGTCACCATATCGGTGAATAGTTTTATGAAGCCGAGAGCAGAAAGTGGTGCGGGATGGTTTGGCGAATGAGTGACGAGTATGGTTTGCTTTGAGAGCGACCGGTGAGGTGACTAATGAGGACCTGGGATTGGGGGTTTGGTTGTGACATATGGTGGTGGGATGACTTCCTCAGCTGGACATATTTGACCACCAGCTCTCCCGCTGAGAGCAAACCCAGTGTGTGTTTGTCTGTGTGTGTGTGTGTGTGTGTGTGTGTGTGTGTGTGCTCACGCACCGTGAAAAATCCCCCCATCTGCAATCCACAATTCTATTGTAGGGGCGAATAGCGGTCACACCATATATCAGGTATGCCTGTGTCCCATTTTGACAGAGCAGGTAGCGGAGCTAAAGCACTCAGCTCATCATTACAGCCTCCATAAAACACCTCATACTGCGAGACATTCAAAAGTAGCCTTCAGTGAGCGTAAAAGCTGAACCATGACAGCTCAGAGTGAATCTGATGTATATATATTTTTTTCTTCATTTTTCAGCACAGTGGAGCGAGAGGAACAGAAAAAGGGGGAAAATGATTCCTTTACTGTCTCCACTTTCAGCACGACCAAC
Organism: Lycodopsis pacificus; assembly: GCA_028022725.1. Classification (NCBI taxonomy): domain Eukaryota; kingdom Metazoa; phylum Chordata; class Actinopteri; order Perciformes; family Zoarcidae; genus Lycodopsis; species Lycodopsis pacificus. Next base: position 4,335,105 of record CM051706.1, on the reverse strand, counting down.
ACATCTGAGCACATGGGAACAAGGGAGGTACAAATGGTGAAAAACAAGGAGAGACAAAGAGAGAGAGAATAAATACACACCTGCTGTGTGGAACGAGCAGAGAGAGGGTGATTAAAATATGCCTTTGGACCGAGTGGGAAGATTGCTCACGCCAAGACACGCTTCTGTCCTCTCACCTTGATCCCCGTTAGCCTCTTCCCTTTTGTCTTCCTCTGTTTCATTGTAGTTTTGTCTCTGTGTCCATGCCCCCCCCCCCTGTGATTATCATGACACACAGCAGTCTGCGGATGGACGAGCATTGCTCATCCCCCTTTTTTTTGTGTGTTTTTAGTTCATCTGTTAGCACACGTTTGGGTGGAGGAGCATGTGTGCCTCTTCATATCTATGTGCATATGTGTGAGCAATGTCTATGTCCATATGCATATGTTTGAACGTTTGTGACGGGGTGGGATCACACTTAATTACACTGATGCATGCGGTACTGATGATTCACTTCATAGCAGATCGTCTGTTGCCACAGCGGCTTGCATCGCATTTATTTCATTAGATTTACAATAAACAACCGTTTTATTTACCACAAGTGTTCAAAATGGAGGAGATTAAAATGTGTGTTTTTTTAGCTAACTGAGAAGTTTTCGTGATAAATTGTGTGCCCATATGTTTATGGGAAGCGTTTTGCCATGAATCAAACTATACTGTGTATCGGAGGTCGACTGGCAATGAAAAATGGTCTTTTGACTCAGACCATTCCAGCAAAACAGACCCAGCAATACAACACCACTCACACGACCCACGCCACACTTTATGCAGACAAAATTACTGAACCATATTCATAACTTCAGTAAAATAGATGTGGAATAGAACAAGGAGAATAATTGCTCTTAGTAGGAGCACATATCGGCACAATGGCACTGGCAGCTAGGTGCAAGAGTCTCGGGTCCATCTGACCAGTATGATGTTAAAATATAAATTATATAATATTATATGTCATATGGTAGTTCAAAATGAATTCCAATGTTGGACAGGTTTTTCTTCCTTCATTAAGTGATTGCTAGAAAAAAAATGCTCTACATTCTTGTTTAGTCTCCAATGTGTTGATGCTAAAGTGCTAAGCATGTCAGATGGTCTAGTGTGCATGTGCTCAGCTTTTCCGGCCATCTGCTTACCTGCCCTGTCTGACCCTTTTGCCTGACCTTTTGGACTTTGGGTTCCGCTGGCTGCCCCTGGTTGGATTTGTTTGCCAGTCATGCTTGATATCCTGGTTTTGACAATTGCCCGCCTATTGACGAGAAGTAAACTGAACTTTTACTTTACACTGGTTGCTCTCTGTGTGGTGCTTTTGGGTTCTTGCCTGCCATTTGTCCTGATCATTTACTTACACGGTCAGTGAAATAAAAAGGTCTTGAACTAGCTGTGAGAAGGCCAAAAAATGGGACGTGGCAGTATATGCTTATTGCAAATATCCCTCAATTGATGAAGAACTTAAATCTATGTGTGACTCTCACTTGACAGCTAATCAAATCAAAGAGGCATTATTTTCAATGAAGAAAGACTGATCCAGCCTAACAATGGTCTTTCTTTGGAATTGTAAATGCACCGTGGGAATTTATTCAGAATCCATTAATCTGAATGTACAAAGATTGTATCAGTCGGGGAGAGATGGTAACTATGACCAAACAAATCATAATATGTGTTATCCCCAAACCCAATAAAGACCCTTTATTCATACAACAATGGCAAAACAATAGATTATACGAGTTTGGCCTAATCTCTAATCTTTCTCTCATCAAAGTGATGAGAGAAAGGGCTGGATCCCATTATTATCTATAACAGGATTCATGAATAATCTACATATTAGTTGTAACACAAGGATCGTTTTAGATTTGTTGGATTATACAGATGCAGTTTAAGTCTAAGACTCTTATTTAGTTTATTTAAAAGGCCTTTGACACAATCTAACAAACGTTTATTTTACAGTCCCTGAAAACATTTGGCTTTGGCAATAACTTTGTTACCACTGTCAGTATGTTTCATAAAGATATGAACAGCTCGGCTATAATTCATGTAAGTACCTCAAAAGATTGACTTTTTTACAATAATTTGAACTGATTATTAACTGTGATGCCGCTCATTTACAGAATCACACATTTCAGAGCCAGAAAAAGATAAACATCAAGTTCAAAATGTAGACATTTCAAAAGACACAACAAGCGCTCATGAGACATATATGGGAATAGTTTATGAGGAGTATTAGGAATACAAATTAAATACGGCAAAAACAAAACATGTTTATATTTTTCAAACTAGTATCAAACCTCCCTGCATGCTCTAAAGTCACAAGCAGAAATCTTCTTTCTTTCACAGCAAACATTTAAATAAAGTTATATTTGCAACGGACTACAAGTGATGCAACAAACAGATGAATGATATATGAGGTTCTGTAGATACACAGCATGCAACCAAACATATTAATCCACAAAAGCCATTTTCATCACTGATGGTGTAGAAAATATTTAGTGAAACTGAAATATGAACTGAGAGATCGTGTTGCAGTTAAAACCACGATGTCCGCTGCACAACGAGCACTCAGCCACACGACCCTGAAGAAAAGCAGAAATATAAATCATACATGTGATTTAAAGCAGAGGTCTTCAACAGGGGAGATACTGCAGAGGGTCCGCGAAATTTTTGGTTGATTAGACAATTAAAATTTTTATTTATTTTTTTCTCTAAACATGAATCTGTCCATTATTTTAATAGTTCAGTGTTCTATGAAAGATAGCAGGTATCTTTATGCATGGCAGTGGCACTAATAGGCCATCACTCATTTTTCATCTCCACATTTATGTTTAAAATGAAAACGTCAATTTGAATAGCTTGTGTGCATGATTATCATGCGATTGACAGACAATGTTGATATTGGCATTGGTATCAGTTGACAAGGTGTGTTTATGAAAGGCAGTGGCACGACCTCCCTACTCACTGTACCTTGCACATGTTTAAAATAACAACATGAATATATGGACCTGTGTGTTATTTGAATAGCTTAGTATTGAATGCACAATAAATAGGTATGTTTATACATGGTACTAGGCCCATTTAATATAAAACACAATTTCATACTATATATAGTCGGGGGTCCCTGCTCCATCTCTCTATCAGTTTGGGGGTCCTTGGCCTGAAAAACGTTGAAGACCCCTGCTTTAAAGGATTAGTTTGAAATGTTGGGAAAACAATTATTGTCTTTCATGTGAAAAGTCAGATAGGAAGATCAACTTCACTCTTGTATTTGTACAGCTATCATACACTTAGCTTAGCTTATCACAAAGACTGGAACCAGAGGCAAACAGCTGGGCTGGTTCTTTCCACAAATCTGTCTTGCAGCACCTCTAAAACTCACCATCATATCTTGTTTGTGCAACTTGCCAGGTTTATGCTAGCTGTGTCCCCCTGTATTAGGTCTCTGTGCTAAGCTAAGCACCTGCTGCTAATATTAACTGAACAGATATGACAGTGTTATCGATCTTCTCATCTGACTTTCAGCAAGGAAACTAATTTGCTTATTTCCCAAAATGTCCAACGAATGCTTCAGATATGCAATTAAAGCAACAACCCACAAAATAATGACCTCCCCTGTTTAGTAAAATACAAAAAGTACCTTCGTCTTTCTTTTGCTCTTTGTGAAAAGCCTGCCCATCCTTCACGGCCCAGCGGAGTTTAAAGTCTGATAACCCATGTTTCTCCAGTTTAGCATGCAGCTGTAGAGAAACAGATAAAGTGAAATCTGTGAATATCACATCATTACCTTATAACCTTTATCACACATCTCCCTTTGCTCTCCATCCACTAATGAACATACATATGTTACTCAGAGATTTCCTACTTTCTTGAAATGTTTAAATTGTGTTTTCTTTTGTGTGTATTTTAAATCTTTATATAAAATGCACAGGCACTTGTGCACCAGTGTCCAGAATCTAAACAAACAAAATATCAAAGTTGTAAGAAAACCCTGAAACGGTGTGTTTATTGTCTCTGATGGAAGCTGCAAATGTTAACATGGCCTGCTGCCAGTAGTAACCTAGTTTACACCCAAACCAAGGAGAGCACCATCACTTTACTGAGCTCATTTGTGGGGTTACAGGTTACTTTAGAAAACGCTCCATTCAGGACTAGCACCACCTCTGTTATGGAGCCGGTCCAGGATGCTCCTTCATGAGAGTTTAGCAAACGTTCCTGGGGAAGTTGACGCTGCAAAAAAGATTGTTACCAGAGGTAGTGTTAGGTTAAGCAGCTTCCAGATGACTGTACCTGCTCTAACATCTGCTGCTGGAGGGCGGGATCAGTCAGGTCGGCCTCGGACTGGAACTTCAACTTGAACGTTTGTTGCTTACGTGTATAAACCTTTTGACAGATGAAATAGTTAGTCATGTGACAGTCAACATCCCACCACGTTCCTGTGGTTGTGTTGACAGCAGCACAGGATTTCACCAGCTGCCCATGTATGTTTGGCTGGTTCTCGTTCCAGTTAGTGAAGGTGGTGGGGGTCTGGTCGGACCAGTAAGCCCAGGTCTTTCTGTGGAGACCGATCCAGGTGTTCACTGTCACCAGTGAGGAGATGTCATTATTCTCAGACTGGTTCCTCACACTGGCGAGGTCTGTGTACATGGACCTACAGTACGTCCTAGCATCATGCCAAGTCCTCCTGGTGGTCACTAAAATGTAGTGGGAAGGACCTTTCTCTGAAAGAAAACAGAAGAAATGAAGGACAACAGGTTGGACTGTGTGTTGACATTTTGCCATGAAGGTAAAGAAAGTTACATTTACAGTTCAGTCACCTTTGAAGTCTCTGCAGTATTAAATATATATGTTGTTAATATATATATATACTCTTGCAAAACACATTTTGCTGATGTTTTTCTCCTGTCCAAAACTCAACACAAAGATGAAATAAATACGGTGTTTATAATTTTAGTTAATCATGTTCAATACAAGCTGGCAGGAGAGAGAAGTGAGGAGTGACAGAGAAAGGGACAGGCGGTGAACACAGAGGGTGAGAGAGAGAACAGTGTGATTATACTTTTACATTTTAATTAAACGCTGTTAAAATACATTTTCAGATGTTTTATGATCAATTCAGCCTCTTCTGTGTTTTCAGATTGTAGCGTTGATCATTCAATTTTCTTGTTAGCCAATTTCGGCACTCCAAACACCTTACAATGCACCTTTTGTTTTGCTGGGGAGGGGCACGCCCCTGAATACCCAGAGTGAACTCAGTTTTTAGTGAACTCAGTTTTAAGTGAACTTAGTTTTTGGATGTAAGTATTTCCAAAACTTGACATGAGACCATAAGTCCGGCGAAGGTACCGAGTTCATTGTAACAACAATGAAGAACATTTACAGTAATGTTTTCAAAAGTGATATAAATATGCAAATGCTACATTGTAGATATTGTCAGTTGTTGGTGATTGATAGTTATTGAAGCATCTGTTTTTAGTGTTGCAATGTTGTCAGCACTTTGATGTTATTAATCTTAGTATTTTACTGACTAAGATCACATGAGCTGGAAACTGGTCAGAGTTTAAAAACAATATGTCCAACTGACTGCAAGCTATGAATCTAACTTTTCTCTTTGCTTGGGTCCCTGAAGAATATTGTCTTAGAAAGCAACTTGCAACTGAACTCATTAAACATCTTTCTTACCATAATAGCAGACAGCTGGACGTGGATGCAAACACATGATGTCATACCAGAGCCCATCTGTTCTCATCACAGTGCAGGTCTCGTTGTAGTTCTTATTGTTAGGCTCATTTGTTATCCAGTTACTATACTCATTTCTGAAGTCTGCATTCCCCAGTGCCCACTTCCATCCTTCCCTGTTATCATAAAGCCCTATCCACGCGTTGTTTCCAACGCCCTGCACTACACTGAGCATCCTGTCGTTGTCGCTTTGATTTTCTCCGGTGGCGAGGTCAGTGAACTTCTCTCTGCAGTAACTCTGAGCGTCGGTCCAGGTCTTCAACATCTCTACATAGTGGTACTCTCTGATGACGCTTGTAGACCGAGCAGACAGCACTGATGGACAAAGGACTGTTTTTACTTTACACTCATTTATTCTTCAACCATGCAACAAAAAAACGCCATTGTTAATGTATAAAACGATCACTTTTACATGGAGACCGTCAGAAAAAGAATGTGATTCAATTCTGTAAAAATGTTGATCCAACCGTTTGAGCTGATGTTACATTGGCATGCATTATACTGTAACGTGTTCATGTTCCTTCATCAACCTACTCTAAATATGTGTGACTGACTCCTTCACACACAACATTCACAGACATTTCTCTGACCTGAGAGAGTGAGCACCAACAGCAGCGTCGTCTTCATCCTGCAAATAGAAACATGGAAACTTTGTGCAGTTGTTGTTTTCACAGGACACGGGACAGAAAATAGTTTTTTACTAAAAGTAAAAAATGCCGGAGATTCCTTCAAATGTACATAAACAAAGTCAAAATTAGGCAATTTTTAAACAACTGTGTTAATTCCTACCTTATGGCATCATGGTACTCTTTTTATTTGTTGTGCTTTTAAATTCCTAAAAAAAATCAAATCCATTCAAATGGGATTAATGATGAGGGACATTTGGGAAATGCAAGTTTTAAATCGAGGAATGAGCTTAATTATTGGCATATAAGGTGAAACATAAATGACCTCAAACTTGACAACTAGATCACTCAGAGTACATATAACAGGTCTAACAGTTGTTTAGTGAGGTAAGCCTATCAAACTCAAAGAAGAAGATAGAAAACATCAAAGAAAGGAAGAAGATCATCAAGCCTACCTCAGAAAGTTCCAGCTCTTGTTCCTCCACTTTGTTTCAGCACATCTCAAACCTTCAGGTAGTATTCACTTACTTTTATTCACTTTCTCTCCTCCCTCTCCAAGGTAATATGCAAAGTATTGCCATTGATTTGATCCTGACTTTGAATTAAACGATTAAGAAACATGCAAATCAAGGTGGTGAAATTGAGCGTATGACTTTAAACTCAGTCACGAGCCAACAGGCATGAAAGCAACTTGTATTGGTATAAAGAGTAGTTATATGATAACGTCAGTTTAGAGAATGTCTATCAAACCAGCACCTGCATATCTTGATGAACTGGAGAGGCTTTCCCAGCATGCACTGGTGGAGGAACGCAGAAAGATACTCAGAACAATTCATTACAGAGCTTTTTGTTGATTGAGGAGTTCATACATTCACTTTGAGAATTGATAGAAACCTTCATTATGAACATTATTATTCATGTGTTTTTAAAGTAGCAAATGTTCCTCAAACTAGCATCTGTTTGAGCCTTTGGTACCATAGTTTAGCATTGACCATCTGGCAAAGTTGACTGGGAAATATATTTGGTTGCTATCAGTGGTTAAGGAAATACTAAAGTAATTATGTAAAACCCAAACTCTTCATCCCACTTGTCATCCATTAGCAGAGCTTGAACTCTAATTTCCATGCACTATCAGCTGGTCAAATGAAGCATCCGACCTACGGCTCCAGAGTCATTCACATCGTTAAAAGGGACATATTATACAAATGTTCAGGTTCATTATTTACATTTTGTTGATCTACTAGAACACACCTGCATGCTGTAATATTTTAAAAACACTTTATTCTTCTCATCCTGTCTGCCAGTCTGCTTTGATTGGTCACTATTTGTGTCAAACAACGTTGTCTAAAGAGCTCTACTGGTGGCAGCCGGGCCTCAGCGCGTCTGAGGGTTAGACTTTTTTAAATGATGATTTATTCAATGACACTATTAAAAAACTAGCAAAAGAACTCGTCAGTTGTGGCTTAAACAATGATTAAAAGCTAAAATAAGATTTTTTTAATTTAACGTCACACATGTTGCTGTTAAAAGAAGTAAGGAACTAAAGAATCTGACTTGGTGCACAAACTTGACCTTTTATTAACAAAAGAAAATATTACTTTGGAAGAAGAACTCGAATTGAAGGACATTCAGCTACAACTAGATCAAATGTCTTTAGACTTGACATGAGAAGTGCTCATTAGCTCAAGAGCTAAGTGGCTAGAGGAAGGGGAAAAGAACACACATCTTCTTTAAAGGAAATGATCAACTGTCCTTAATATTGACGGTGCTTCCTCCACAGATACAAAGTAATCTCCAATTTTGTCACAGCATTTTATGAAAGTTATATGAATCCAAATGTAATGCAAACTATTTAAGTTATCTGGAAAAAACGTCTACCTATATCCAGTGGTGTACAGGAACGAAGTAGAAATACTTCGTGACTGTACTTAAGTAGTTTTTTTGGGTATCTGTACTTTACTTTGCTACTTATATTTCTGTTGACTTTTACTTTTACTTCACTACATTTTGCAAAGAAAACTGATACTTTTACTCCGATACATTTCCCCTGAAACCTTCGTTACCCGCGACAAAATCAAATCTATCTTTAGAAAAAAATGAATCATGAGACCAGCGTCGGTGACTGTGGTGGAACACAGACTGCAAGCAGCAGGTTTGGTGAATCAGTGGTCCTAGCAGCAAGTTAAATCATTGGTTAGTCACGTTAATGCGCAATTGCAAACAAGTGCTCTCAAAGCTGCGGTGTTTTGATTCCCAGGATGCTACATGCTATAAGCTAGCGGGCGACTACCTGAGTATAATTCCACTCTACGATGACTGATTTCGTGATGGAAGCAGAAATGGAAGCACCTGCTACTCCCGCAACAAACGACGGTGGTGACGAAGACCAACACCCGTGGATCGCTAGCGAGTTAGTGAGCTGAGGAAGTGTTGACAGTTGTGACACCATAGCATTGACGGGAGCCGAGAGAGCGCAGCATTAGCGTTAGCATTAGCGTTAGCATTAGGGAAATCCTTCGCAGCTGTGTGCAAGCTGTCTGTGACGCTGAACACACCTCTACCTGCCTCAGCGGCCTGTGAAAGGATATTTAGCATCGCAGGACTAGTCTTCAGCCCAAGAAGAGCGAGACGGAATTCTCGCAATTTTGAAAACCAACTTCTTTTGAAGATGAACAGGACATGTTTCAGTTTCAAGTAATGACTGGGTTACTGCTTTAGTATTGATCATGTTTTGATATTTGAGTCATGCTGTGGATGATCAGATGGAGTTATGATGGTAGCAGTCGCCCAATTGCAGATTCAGCTTGAGCAAAACCTTTGTGTTCAAATCAGGCCCATAGGAGTTTACAAGGCAGGCGTCCTTTCTCACAACACTGACCTGATGCATCAAGTGGATATGTTTTGCTGAACATAATATTATGCATTGGCCTCTACATCCTCTAGTCTAATGAGCAGACTTATAAACGCTGTTACAACTCCTTCATAGTGTCATATTGCTTTTCGGAGAATTATGATGATACGTTCATAGTAGATGCAAAAGTATACTTATGTACAATATATTATGTTGAACATTGTTGCTCCTGGATGGATCACAGCCAACCCAATTATGTTCAACACAGCTCCATGTCCTTGGTCATGGTGCCACAGCACTTAAAAGAATAAACTTCATAATTCTCAAAATTCTGACCCTTTGCTTTTTTATTAACAGCATTTACTTGTACTTTTACTTTCAATGAACAGGTTATGATGTTCATTTAATGTTCAGGTTATGATGTACATTTAATATCAGAAAATTACTTTTGATACTTAAGCACTTTTGTACTTAAGTACAATAAATATCAGATACTTTAAGACTTTTACTCAAGTAGTATTCTAATAGGTGACTTTTTACTTTTACTGGAGTAGTTTTCCAGTAAGGTATCTTTACTTTTACTCAAGTATGGCTTTTGAGTACTTTTTATACCACTGGCAAATAGCGAGCATGCAGCTGTCAATTTAGACGGTGGTAAGAGCTATAATAGCCGCTACACACGTGTCCTGAATCTGACAGTAATTTTGACAGAAAATATGATTCCAACCGCACAAGCATAACTTTGGAGCAGTTCAGTTGTTAGTTACTATCGTGTTGTGTTGCAGAATCAAACATATTCTTCCAGGCCTATTGACAAACAACTCTACAAACATGAGTGACGCTGTTGCTCACTGGATGATTGATTTTCTTCATTGACAATTTTATGTCAGTCAGTGAATGTTTTGACCCAGTTCCAGTTTTAGAGTTGAATGAGCCCAGATAGAAACAGCATCTTTATTGAACATGTTGTTGATGATATTTTTTACCTGGAACAGCAAAATAAGCTGAGAGTTAGCATCACTTCGTTTGAGCTCTAATTATGTGATATGTGGCTTGTGCTTATGGACTTACTTCCCTGGAGGCTTCCAGTGTGGTCGTCTTCATTCAGAAAACTTACTCAATCAATCAGTCTCAAAATAATTATGGAGCAGCTCCAATTACAAAAATCAATAAGTTTAATATCCCTGGAGTTGTATGGATCGTGAGCCTCATGATGAGTTCTAACAAGTGAGTAGAAAGATCACAGGGTGAGAAAATGAAATTTGGAAAGTGAAGGCCGGCTCTTTGATTTACCTCTCTCTATCTCTCTCTCTCTCTATCGCTCATTCCTCTTTTTCTTGCTCGCTCTCACTCGCTGTCCTTTCCTTTGCCAGTTCAAAGCGAATCCTAAGAACCAGCGTCTGTCTGGCTTTGTTTGATCTCTGTTACACGCGCACACACACACACACACACACACACACACACACACACACACACACACACACACACACACACACACACACACACACACACACACATACTTATAGACACTTAACACATGCCCGAATATCCCCCAACTCAAAGAGGCACGCTCCCTCTCAAACTTACAAAGACACGCACGGTGCATTATTCATAGAAAACAGTAAACACAGATTTTACATTATTCATACTTTGTGTCATTATGTAAGGCCCTCTGTGTGTCCTTCTCACATTCTCTTTCTATGTCTGCTGTCTTGCCTTGCCTTGTCCATGCGTCAGCCCACGTGCCCCGACAAACCCTCCATCTCATGCCTTCCTGTCGCACATAAAACAACTCTTCCTCACACCGCAGCCGAACAGGCTTTGAATCTGGCTGCGTTAATGCCGAGCACGTGGACTCCCGTCATGATTTCGTCCCTCGCTTCGGCTATAATGCATTTGTCTGTTTGCGTGTCTGCGGATTCATTAAACAGGAAGTTGGCCTCATAATTAATTTCCTGTCGTAACGTCAGGAAGATGGATGAGGACGATTAGGCTCAACGGAGACAAATGCAACAACGCAGATAGCACAGGATTTGGCTTTCTTTTGCAAAATCGCCGAAAGTAAATGAAACACTCTGGGGACTTTTTCAGCTGATAAAAGAAAAGTAATTTTCTGTATAAAACGTGCTTGTTGTTATAGCGAGTACAACAAGCACGTGCTCTCCATCGTGAAATCATGCAAATATTAAAAGATGTACAAAATACAGGCACAAACACAACCAGCTGTGTGTGCATACAGTATGAATGGCTGCAGTGCTCACTGACAAACACGGGAAAAAAAACGTGCATGGACAAACACACATGCGCAACATGTTAAACACCAAAAGTTTCAACAGTATATTTATTTGCACTCTTTGTTGTACGCACATGCAAAACAATAGCATTATCACTAGTTGTATACAATGATTGGTTGATGTTTTGTGTGTTTTTTATGAATTCAATTCTCAAACAATCTGAAGTAAAGTATATTTGGCAGGACTTCAACACACCTGCTTTGTGTTTCCTCCGCCCCTTTGCAGGTCGTTACCCAGCTGGCTCACCTGAGCTGATGAGAGCAAGCCTATAAAGCTGGCCATGAGGCTGCTTCCTTCCCTCAGCTCCCACATCGTTTTGTTTGTTTGCTTTGTCTTGTCTCTTAGCATGCAGCACCGCCTTATGCCACTTTACACTCATCCCGGCACGCACATGCAGCACTGACTGGTCATGCCTCATTATTTGTTTGTTTAAGAGATGCTCTTTAATACATTGTAGTGTCTTCTCCTCCTTTTTGTCTGAACTGTGAGCCACCATCTAGTCTGATTTAGATTCATCACACATGCACACGGGTGACATGAGACCAAATTTGACCCCCAAAAAGGCTAAAAAAAGAACAGGAAAACATGTCCAACGTGTTGTTTAGGGGAGAGAATGCATCCGGCAAAATGAATGAAAATAATGTATGAATAGATGCTTTTTGTTGTTGTCACTCGAGGGAAGCAGAACAAGATTAAAACACTTGTCTCCTTGTAAAAATACAAGCTGTTGCCTATTTACACATCCAGCAGAGAAAGAGCAACATTAGCATTCGGAGACATGTTTCTGGCAACCTGACAAATTAGCTCTGCTTTGGTCCACTGACAAAAATATTTGTCTCTTTAGCTGACTGTGTACGGTTTGGTGCTGGGTAGGAAGTGCACAGTGGGTTCATCAGAGCTTCATCTGATAACATGTTGAGCATATGCCTTGCTTACATTGTTGACGTTTTTATTTAGTTTTCGTACTTATTCTAAGCCTATCGATGATGTTTTTCACTAACCTTACTGTTTGTATTTTAATTGAAGCGTTTACTGAAGCTGAAGTCATAATTCGACACGCTGGGCAATCCAGTGCGTTAAAAACAAACAGGACTTTCTTCCAGGATATCACTGTTCGTGTCCAGTGCAAACTAAGAGTAAACTTTGACATTTTGTCACGCCAGTCACTGGATTGCTAGTCAAGTGACTAATTTCTCACTCGCTAGTCACTTGAAGGCACTCAAGTTAACGTCGATCACACTCTTTTCCGAAACCTCTAGCTAAATTGGTCTTGTTGCATAAACCTAACTTCCTGTGAAGATGGAAGTTTATTTTGAAAAGACACGATCCACGTAACGAGTGGAAACAGACTCGTCCAAAACCGACGCTGGAGGGCTACGTAGAGCGTCTGAGTTTGAAGCTGAGGGCCACAGACCAAGTGTCAGTATTTGACAGGGAGTGAAAATGTGTCGGCATATCTGATCGTGACGGACACTTTCATTAAGCGAAAACAACAAACGCAAATTGATGAAATACTGCCTGAATGTCAACCGAATACTTTGTAATAGATAATGACACACACACACACACACACACACACACACACACACACACACACACACACACACACACACACACACACACACACACACACACACACACACACACACACACACACACACACACACACACACACACACACACACACACTCGCTGCACAGCACTCCACCTCCTCTTCTTCTTCTACTCTATCCTCTCCTTCCTGTTTCTCCTGGTATACTTGCAGCCACACAGAACTGCAGAGACTCCCCCCCCCCCCCCACCCCACGTCATCTGTAGCTGAGCCGGTCTCCTTGTTGCGCTCAGCACCAGGACACAACGTGTTGTCTTTGACTTTGCTTGTTACCTGTTTGTGTGTGTCTATGTGCATTCATAGGTGTGTGCTCTTTGCCTCATCCCCCCCCCCCCCCCTCCCTTTCTTTCTCTGTCGCTCTGACTTTGCAGATCTCTTGAAGGTTACAGAAATGTAATTTTTCACATCAACACTCCCCCAGGATTACTAGCTAGCACACACAGACATATGATGCAAAATATCCCATGACAGCTGGATTATGTTTTATGTTAAATGTGTATATGCATATGGGTGTGCATATGAATATGTGGTTTCCTAAACAACCCCTCCTGCAAACAGCTGTTATCCAATAATGGCTTAGCGATTTGAAATGGCAATGCAGGTTTGGTTGTGTAAACTGTCTGCAGGTCATGAGCCAAATTTAAAACCAGAAGTGTGAGAACGAGTTTGTCTACTCGAACATACGTTGCAAATGTTAGCATTAGTGTTACTAGCTTACCTCGTCAGCAGTACCCTCACCCAGCGTTACTTCAAAGGAGCAGATCACTGCTCTCTCCTGGATGCTACATTGTCTCACGTTAGACGCTGTTTATTCGATTTAGGCAAGGCAAGGCAAGTTTATTTGTATAGCACATTTCAACAACAAGGTAATTCAAAGTGCTTCACATAAAACCATTAAAAGCATCAAAACATAAGTCAAAAGAAAAGGAGATTTAAAAACAATTAAGAACATTCATTAAAACACAGTGTAAGACAGTTTCATAGTAAAATGCAGAAATGCAGGAAATTGATTACCAGTATGGAAGACATTTAAAACATGACTCTCCGTGTTTCTGCCGCATTAATTCAATTTTTGCCACCCATGTTCTTCTGGTGTGGACGTCGACGCTATCTTAGTACAATGCAATCGTCACTGCAAAGTTGAGGTTCTTTATGCCTTAGGAAAACTTCACAAAACCTTTGACGTTTCTTTTATCCTTAGGTCAAAAACACTTAGAAAAACCTGTATGACGTTTCTTTTATCCTTAGGTCAAAAACACTTAGAAAAACCTGTATGACGTTTCTTTTATCCTTAGGTCAAAAACACTTAGAAAAACCTGTATGACGTTTCTTTTATTCTTAGGTCAAAGGTCAAAGATTTAAGGAAGTTTACACTCCAGCAACACCAGCCAACTCGTTCTCGTAATCTGTTACGTCAGTTAGCTGTCTTGACTCTTGCAGCGGTAAAGGTAAAGCAACCCTAACCCCTAACCCCTAACCCCAAAAAAGAACAACGTCTTTCTTGCTTGTTTAACAATCTGATCAGTAAACTAGTATTAATCAACACTTAAACAATGATGTACCTTAACTTCTGTGTATTTAGCTATAGGCGCGTGGTTTGTGGCTTTGCCGCTTCCCGGGGCCATGGGTTTGGTGCTCGCTGCGCCCTCTTTCCTGCAGGGAGGGACCAGGGACGGGGCCCCGGCGCGTCAACAGCGGCTGACTGTCGTTATGGGTCTATAGGCAACCCATCCGTCATGAAACACAGACCCCATCTCGTTCACCATGCTACTATGTTCTCGCCACTTTATTTTACTCTCGGTTTGAACCAGATTGATCCGTTTGACTCTCAAAATGTTCAAATGTTTCATCTGGGGAGCGTGACCCTGGACAACCCTTGAGGGTCTGAGGACCCACCCACCACAGTCTGACAAAATCCTGTAAGAAAACCTTTGGCTAAGCCAGAGGTAGGCCGGGACCTAATTTAGCTTCCCCATAAATGTCGCCAATATCTTCAGCACCGATAATGAACAAGTGAGGATGCTGACGTCATGGAGTCTTTCAACAAAATATCATGTATGCAACCATCACATTTCAGTTTGTTCTTGTTTTAAAACAAGTAAGTTGGAATATTAAAAATGTATGTTATCTAGTTCTGGTCGACTACTTCTTCTAACTCTTACTGAAATCAAGAACCCATGTCTCACAATGATTCATAATATCAAGTGGTAAATCTGCTTTCGTTATTATGAGCTGGACGATAGCAAGAGTAAGTAAGGGGCCTTAGTGATAACTGTGTGTGCATTTGATAATATCGGGAATGAATTGATTGGTCTGATATAGATTATGAAGCTGTGACTTTGAGAGAGCTATTTAGAGAAAACTCACAGCAGTTACTCTTTCATTTTCAATTCCATCGAAAGATTTTCGAAGCATTTGTAATCTGACTTTGTCTGCAGGCCCATCTGTCTCTTTCAGAGTCCAGTCGTGTCCTTACCCGTGTGAGTGCAGCCGGGGGGGGGAGGGGGGGGGGGATGCTGGGATGGACTGCAGCCAGCCAGCATCCCCGAGGAGGTTCCCAGTCCTGCCGGTCGATAATTGGGGCAAACCCCGGCCGCACGACAAGGGTCATATGCTGAGAAAATGAGATGGGGGAGCCAGGGAGAAGACGAGAGGGCATAGTTGAATCATCAGTCCTTCACTGTTAGTGTCATGGCAAGATGAACGTGAGGGGCGGGGCGAGGGACTCGGAAAACAGAGAGAGAGAAACACAGAGAGGTAGACGGGAATCGGTCCACGAGGAGGCAGTGTTGCGGACAATAAATGGAAACGGGAACTCTCTGTCTCTTTATGCTTATGGTTACCATGGGAAACACAGTGACATATTGCTTTATTCTGTTTTGTTTTTACACGCCCACACAGTAAAGAGACACATTTCCCTTGACTTGACATTTCAATGTGTGTGTGTGTGTGTGTGTGTGTGTTTGCAGTGTTTTATGGAAAAACATGGCAAAAAAACAGGGAAAGACATGAGGCCAGCTTGGAGCCAGCGGGGTGGAACAGGAGCCGCTGGGAGAGTTGGATGTTTGTGGCGTGATGGAGAGATGTTCGGGGGACTTGAGGCGGGAAGGGGGGGGAGACAAAGGAGCCAAGGAATGAAAATCTTTACCTCTCCGAGCTCTACTGACAGCCAGAGCTGGGTAAAGACCACTGAAATGAATGGGCGGAGGAGGGAGGGAGGGGGGAAGGACTAGACATGGGGGAAGTTGGAGGTGGAGAAGACAGAAGGAGGGTTCATGATCCATCTTCTAGCATCTGACACCAGATCAATACTCGCTGAACCACGGCAAAGCGCCCGCATCTCTCTCTCTCCTTTCTGCTTGTTCTCTATCTCGATCTCTCGGCCTCACTCATCTCCCACTTCTACCTTCTTCTTTCCCCCGTGTCAGTGCCTTTGACCTCCTTTATGTCGATCCCTCCAAACAGGCTGCTATTCCTCATCTTACATGGGTTTTTGAAGGATGATACTTCTCTCAACATTGTGACACAACAAATTGTTGGAATGAATTCCATCATTGGGCAACGTATGCTCACACAACACTTCCTCATTTCTTTGTGCGTTTTCCAGCACAAGACTGCAACACGTGTCAGTTTCTGCTCGTTACATGCAAACGGTCTTTTTAAAATAAACTTCACAGGAAACTACTCAGCTAGGTTCAGGCAACAAAACTACAGTTGGGGTTCCGAAAATACCGTTGGAAGTGCCTACATTACCCAAGTTACGTGACAAAAACATTTGGTGAAATCAACCTCCCTACCAGCCCAGTGTGTACTTGTGTGTACTTGTGTGTGAGTGTACTTCCTTGTTATATTATTACGTGGATAATATACAAAATCATTTTGTGGGATATCTATGAATTATGGCGCATTATTTTTCCCTCGTTCGCTGTGTTTACCCTTTTGTAGTGTAGTCTGAAATGATGTGAGCTTTATTAAACCCTATAAACGTTTCTAAGTAAAAACCTATGGAGCTAACGGTACATAAGCCCATTATTAACTAGCGTTAGAAAGTCTACGCCAGCGACTGAAGGTATACTGAATGTATACACATGCTACTAAAAGTGAAGAAGGACCTACACGAGACCTACACAACCTTACAGGAACAGTGTTCCCTCACTTCATTGTCTTCTGTCTCGATCGCCAGGTGATGTGGTGGTCCACTGTGATCTGTAGGCTTCATCTTTTCAATATATATTATTGATATATCCTTGGAACACATATTGGAGACCCTTCCGTCTGCTTCTCTCTGAAATTGCTTTTTCGTTTTTCCAAAAACAATATTTCTTCAGGGAGTGCAGTTAGTGGCAGTGTGGGCTCCATGGCATCTTCGACAGCTTAAAGGAGCAGCAGCGGGAGGCGGGACTTAGCAAAGGGTGAATTAATATAGTGTATGCAACAACTGACAGTCACTTCAAAATGGTATCTTCCATTAATAATTACCTCTGACAGGGGAAGGGGGGGGGGGGGGGGAATGAGCTGATAAAGTCCGGAATTGTGTTGTGATTTTGTAATATGACACTCTACATATTCCTCTAGTGAATGAGTTAATGCTCTCGGACACAGCCCGTGTGTTTGTAAATCAGGAAATGCAACCTGCTGTTCACTGTCACGAGAGCTAAGGACCTCCTAATATGGCTGCCGGGGGGGGGGGGGGGGTGTTTCACATCACATCTATTCCACAACCAGCTGCACATGATCCACAGTTCATACCTGGGTCAAATTGCTCTGCGTGATCGTCTGCTCTGTAATCCATCACACCATTTGTTTCTTGACAGAGTGATAGATATATAGAGAGAATAAAGAGGAGGGCTAACGAGACGGAGCACACTACGAGGGCACCAGGCAATAGGCCGTGGCCATCTTATGTCATTTCATAAGGCAGCAGATGCGCCACCAAATTCAATTAACAGCTTAGGCCCCACCGGATGACTCCGGCTTAGCCCACACCAAAATGACATTAGGGAATATGGAAGCTTTTCATGGAAATCTCTGCAATGTTTTCACTCATCCCAGACTGACACGGACGTCCTCTCCTTGCCACTCACATCCTACACATCGCTGGTGTAATGGACTGGCAAGAATTGATTATGAAACCCAATGGCAACGGATCATTTGATTACTAGTGGACGACCCTCCCCAGAAAACACAATTAACCCCACAGACCTGCTAACCTAATGAAAGATAATCAGTTAATAATCGGTATCTTAGAAGTTCTATTGAAGCTGATGAATCTCATTTGAATTCCATCAACCCAACTGAAATCAATGGGGTCCCCCCTCCCCCCCCCCCACCGTCTGTAGAGATTTGTGATCTGTATGGATCTGTACAATGTTATTTGTTGGTATTGGTAACTGTGTCTGTTATTAAAAAAGTGTGAACAGTATTTGAAACAGATGACTTTGAGCTTTGAGTGACTGGCATCTTCCACTCCTCATTTCTACCAATGGAAGTACTCAGCAGGTGTTCATATATATATATATAATTTTCTCACTGAAAGCACTGAATTGGTCGACTTAAAGACAACTCAAATCATTCCACAGAAAGGCAACTTTATATACAACCGTATATATATAACATAATCTCCAACATCTGCTGTGTGATATACTGCACAGCTAATACATTTATAGCAGAAGATTGGAGACGCTCTTCTTTTCAAAGGCATCACAGAAAAGGGACTTCTGTATATTAGTAGAAGCAGCTGACTGCAGTTTTCTGTGTGTCTGGGGAAGAGATGTCAGCAGTCTTACCTTTGTTGAAATAAAATGTGTAATCATTTTGAAATTACACCCCAAGAGTACAACTGCGATGTGTTGCGGAAGCAGAATAGGAGAAAGGTGAGCTCCACTAGAAAATCCACAATGAAGAAAACACCATTATTGATCAGTGAGAATCCACATTTGATGTCTGCAAAATGTGTACATTGACTAATACATTCGTTATTATCACATACATTTAAACATTCATTTCTTCAACCTGTAACCTCTGCGACATTGTACGTCAATTAAGACGTTTAACTGAGCTT
Source organism: Lycodopsis pacificus (assembly GCA_028022725.1). Classification (NCBI taxonomy): domain Eukaryota; kingdom Metazoa; phylum Chordata; class Actinopteri; order Perciformes; family Zoarcidae; genus Lycodopsis; species Lycodopsis pacificus. The sequence continues at coordinate 4,315,904 of CM051706.1, read as the reverse complement.
TGAGATAAAAGAAACGCAGTTATACCGAATACGTTTTCCAATAGGGGGGGTGGGTGGGGGGTGCAATAAGAGGAGGAAAAACGAGCTCTGCTAGATTGAAGAGATGTGCTCAGTGACAGGTTGGGGTGAAAGGTCGCTGCGACAATGTCACCACGACCCCCCCCTGCATGATGTCTGAGGAATGCTGAGGAAGGGGCCGTCCTGTCTCTGGGGAAGAGAAGAAAGAGAAAGGACCGACGGTTTAAGACGGCATGAAAGCATCACCCATCCATACCCGCTAGCATCAGAATGCACTGAGGTGGATAATGGACTCACGACCACACTGCTTCTGTAAGAAGAGTAAAGCGTGACATCGTCAACACGGTAATCCCACAACGTACAAATTGAAATAGAAACAAAATTCGTAACCACGTAATACTGAATAACATTGTTCGCGGTGCCTCCGCTAACCTCACCTGAGTGACAAGCTAATAATGTGAAGCAGTCAGCAGCGCTTTCTTCATCTATACGTTCTTCATCTCCAATTTTTAAACCGCTTTAATGTCCCTTTTTCAGGTGGTTTTGTGTCAGACTTAGTTCAGCGCAGCTGGCTAGATTTCTCCATCTTAACGTCAGCAAAGACAACAACAATAGCTCAGTAGGGCGCACGGGTCAGACACATTCCATAAACGTCGGCTGGCTGCAGTTCGAGGTCCGGTGAACATGCAGCGCTTGGCACAGATCATTACAGGTGGAATATTACATTTCTTTCCCCTCGTGCTCATATCAACAAAGTCATTTTCTTTTCATCTGGGTGCTGTTAGGAGCGGCGATTGTTGATCTTTTGTCTCCATGTCAATTATGTCTTTCATTGGTCTCACATTTCACTGGAACACGGGTCATGAAAAACACAAACGCCACACACCAGCACGTATGCATGCACACGCCTCCTGCCTGTACCATGCCTCCGTTTACTGAATAATGTATGAGTTGCCGGCTAGTGTGTTTCTCCAACAGATGCTCTCTTCTGTCACTCATCCAGAGCTCAAACGCCGACTTCATAATAGTCGGCTGAGCACGGGAGTAAAGGCCTTTTATTAAGTGGGTATTGTTCACACAAAGCAGAGGAGAGAATGAGAGATAGATGCCATCACGTTGCCAACCGGCCTCTGCATCAGTGGAACTTATCAGAGCTCTATAGGAATCAAGATGAGAGGCTGGAATGAGAGGCTTTTGGAAATAGGAAATCTGCTGGCGGTGAGCACAGCCGTGTAATTTCCTTTCCTGACTCTCGGAGGCTCCTATCACCGCCATTGATCTACTGTGTCTCTCTGGTCTGTCTGGGAAGAGAAACCAAAGGAGGAGTGTGGGGGTGGGAGGGGGAAGGAGAAGAGCGGCGGCGGCGGCGGTGTGGAAGACGAGATGAAAAGGAACTGGTGGAGAAGTGAGGATGAACACCAGACTTGAAGCAGGGATAATGGAAAGGCGAGGACGAGCCTTGAACGCGAGGTGAAAAAAAGGTGAACGCTTCCCCGGCTTTACACCTCGGATGTAAAATTCTCCTCCAGTTCTTGTTTCAAACATGAGCCTTGGTCCTCTCCCTCCAACCTCGGTGACTTACCCTGAGGCGAGTACATAATAAGTGCTACTCTGCTCTCCGTAGACTACTGTACATCGCAAAGCATTTCATTCCCTGGTGAACGCAAGGGCATGTGAGTCACACAGTCGATACGAGGTAAAGCAGCTGGATGAACTGGGGTCCCATTGGGTATTGCAGCCATCCGGTTTACTCTCATCCACCACATACTGTAGCGTGAGAACATGAGGCTGACAGAAAATAACGGGCTGAAGTCAGAAACTCACTCGCTTCTGCCCTCTCATTCTCCCTCTGCCGTCAGCGTATCGTTACAGATTAGCTACATTAGCAACGGCGGCAAAGGAAATCGGGGTGATTTGTAACGGCTAAGATCGATGTCCGCAAAAGATAATTAGAGCAGAAGCATTATATATTCATGCACTGCTGTGAACCGCGCAAGCTGGCTAAAAATACTTCCTCTGTGACATCAGTTAAACGTTTCTGCACAGTGCAGCCAGAGTCAGCTGAGTTACTTCCTCCACAAAACAGTGGGCTTCCTATCATCCACCGACATAATGATAATTCGGCAGGATGTAAGGAAATGAATCAGTCCAAAACCTTTCCTGGATATGAAAACGATATGAGACCAGATTGCTGGAGATTTTGTGATCTCTTTTCTTTTTTGTGGCTCTTTTTGATGAATAGAATAACATCTGTTTACCCGTTTGAATGGTCCTTATCTGTGTATATAAGAAAAATGAGCCAACATTATGAACAGAGTGTCACAGTGTTATGTGAAAGATGTCTTTGTGTTGCAGAGACGTCTTCTGAAACGACCGTCTCTGGCCCTTTCTGTCTCGTAATGTGACTTGTACCTGGAGAGGCCGATGAGAGGACAAAGAAGTTCAGCCGCCCCGAGGACCCGTCAATCATTTATTAGATTAAATCCAAAATGGCAGAAACGAAAAAAAAACGACTCGTATTTTTGTTTCGTCCTCTCCTTCACCATAGAGACCACTTCGCCAGCAGGAGGGCCGGCCTCGTGGTCTCGGGAGATGCTACCTTCAGTTAGCGCTTAGCTGTAGCAACTCACAGTCAGCCGGCACAAACCCCGGAGACGGGGATCCGGCGGGGGAGTCGGGGAGGGATCAGACATCCTGCGCTGGGGTTTTGCGGTTGCTGTTTTTGTGTTAATTCAAGCTATAACTGAAGGTCCAACTGCTGGAGCTGCTGCATGCTCTCGTCCCACAAAATAAGTCGTCTGTGGCGGGAAGGAAGATACGAAAATAGAAGTTTTTATTCTGGTTTCTGACACTTTTGATTGAATCTTACACGAACCGTACAGCCCCTGGTTAGTGGCAAATGTAGCGCATTCTTCTGTACATTTAGATTGTATGGACTATGGACCCAGCAGAGGTGAAATGCTGCCCACTATCTGTTCGGAGCATGTGGGCAGATCTTACACATTGCAAAAGCACACAAAGTATAAAAGTGCTGCTGCTCTACTTTCTGTGCATGACAACTTTGTGGCTCCAATCAGTGATGTCGCTGCAGGTGTTTTGACTTTGACAGCTCATGGAAAGCCCCCGCTGTGACATCACTGATTGGGGTGTGGGGAAAAGTGCAACATGCTTGAAGTTTGCACGCAGCAAGAGCAACGCACCCGCAGCTCTCTGCTCAGTGTGAGTCCGTGTTGAATGTTCTTTAATGACGTTAATCTAGAGAACAAGTACTTCCAGGATTAAAGGCAACATCTTTATTTAGGCTAAGTCTTTTTTTTTTTACTTCTGGTTAAATAAAGGTAAAGCATATTCATGTCGCATGTGATTTTCAGCCAGTTGTGTGGTTGCCAGGCCAATGTTAGCATGGTAATCAATCAGATGGGTGTGGAAAATCATTGCGATATGTTATTATTAGAGCAAAATGGCCAATTTGTCACTCCATTATGCAGGCACACACACACAGAGGTAGTCCCTTTGAAAGCTGCTTCTGTGCCTCAGTGTACATGATGGTGTTTGCATAGCAGAAATAAGATCATTCATGAAGCCCCCGGGGTCACATTAGGGTGAGAGGAACCACAGCGTCCTCAGACTGTGAAAGAGAGAGACGTTTGTGTTGTTGTTGTTTTTATCTGGCTGATGAGGGAGGAGGGAGGGCGAGTGTGTGTTTGGAGAGCGAGGAGGAGGAGGAGGAGGAGGAGGAGGAGGAGGAGGAGGAGGAGGAGGAGGAGGAGGAGGAGGAGGAGGAGGAGGAGGAGGAGGAGGAGGAGGAGGAGGAGGAGGAGGAGGAGGAGGAGGAGGAGGAGGAGGAGGAGGAGGAGGAGGAGGAGGAGGAGGAGGAGGAGGAGGAGGAGGAGGAGGAGGAGGAGGAGGAGTTTCATCAGGTCTGTGTTTGAGTCACCAGGGGGACGGACACACGGTGAAGACACGGTTCACCATGCAGGGACGACTTGTCACCTCGTCACTCTGTCTCGCCCTTTCTTGCTCTCTCTCTTTCCCTCGAGCTTTCATGTCCATTTATTCCCTCTTTTCATTAATTCTTATGTGGCCACTGAACTCCCAAAATGCTGCTGGCCTTGACCCAACCATCCTCAGCATCCTCTAAGTGAAATGCCTTATTAGAGTGTGTTTTTTTTTTCGGATCGTACAATGTGTGTTATTAAATGTCAGGGCGCCTTGATTTTGAACGCTGCTCTTCAGCTAATGACGAGCACAGCACGAGTGAGGACACTCGTGTTGGATGTGTCTCTGCTCTCAGGCTTGAATGCTCTTAATTAAGAAGTCTAATAACTATGCCAATAATTAAAAACCTCCTGCAAAAGAAGAAAAGTGTTCTTTCTAAGTCCTTCAGGCCTTGAAAAGCAAGGCGTAAAACGTACTGGGTGCAACATGATTGCCCTCTGGTGGTCGCATTCAGCAGCTTGCACTAGATGGTTTTGATGTGTTTCACTTATTATTTTCTTAGTATTTGTCTCAATATATGAACAGTGTGATTCATTGCAGCTTCTCCCTCTTGAACTCTCTGAATATGAACTCCAGGTCATGCAAGTATAACCAACAGACTCAGACACTTTAGCGGCAGACTCACCCTCTCAGCTCCGTTGCAGCTTCATCCTCCGCTTATCACAAGTCTTCCCACATGTACAGGACTTCATCTCCATATTCATTTGGCTAGAATCAGCTGCACTCGACTTCCCCGGGGTTACAGAGCCTCGCTATCGCCGCAACTTCCTGATGAAAGTGCTCCTCTTGTCTCCTGCTTTGAAGTCAGGAACGATGCTCAGCAGACCTGGATGACACCGACGGAGAAGTATAATGAAGGTGAGATTTGAGATTTGAGATTGGTTGGGGAATTGAAAGGGTTTGTCATTATACGACTACGATCCGGGACATTTAGAATTGTCTCTTCGCATAATACTTAAGATAAAAAGTAATGAGAGAAGAACATCTGTGTAGAATACACACACAACATCTTACCTTAAAGGAGAAAGAGAAGAGCAGCACGACTATAAGAAAAACAAGTTCATTGGACACTGAAATATAATAACATGCTGAAGCAAAAATAAAAGACAATAAAAGAGAATATAAGAGAATATAGTGCAGGCAGGCTGGAAGATTTGCTCCGATCAACAAAGTGTGGGCCAACAAGTGAAATTATTACTCACATTTTCTTATTTGACAAACAAGGGAGACGCTGTGGGTGCTGTCATTTAAAACGGAGCTCTTACAACACAATGATTTGACAACTTAACAGAAAAGTATTTTTTTCTCGTGTTATTGATCCTTAAATACATAGAATGACAGCTTGTGTTTTGTGTGTGTCTTCATATCATATAATCAGACAAGAGGCCTGCGTTTGTTCTGAATTTGTGTACTTTGTGGCGGGGAAAATCGTATCACATTCTTCAGAAATTGAATCTACTCGACTGCAATATATTTGTGAGTAATAGACCTTTTTTCCACAGGAGACATGTTGGCTTGTCACAGCAGGAAAAGCAAAGGTGTGATTGATGACATCAAAAACCGCTGCGTTCCATTTAGGTGAGCCTGCTCCGGGGTGCTGGTATGTCCATGCTGACTCACTGTCATAGCTGACTGGGACACGTAATGGAACTGAGCCATCGTTAAACTATGTTTTTTCCTATAACATGGCAAAATGGCAAAATGGCAATGGCTGCTACTTCTAGTAGGTGTGTGTGGATTCAGAATTGGTGCCGGGACGGAGATGTGAAAGGCTTTACAACGCAGAGTTGTGACGAATGTTGATGTAGAGTGACTTCCGGTATGACTGCTCAGCCTGAGGTCACATTGCAAAACAAAAAGAATCACACCTGCATCTGATAAATGACCTCATATGAAAGAGTCCCAAATTAGAAGTGAAAAGATCTGATGTCATGTGATTTGTGCTGTTCACTGATCTGAGTCACATATGTGCAAAAAAAGAGAAAAAAATCTGATTTGAGCCACTTTTGTCTTTAGTGTGAACGCAGCCTGAGTAGCAAACAATATATGAAGCAGTTAAAAATGGCTCCACCTTGATCTGCTACAATATCAAAAATGCTGCTATTGTGTTAATTCAATGCAACATTATAAAATAAGTACATTTCATCTAATACTTTGAGTATATAGTGCTGATAATACTTCTAGCTTTGCTACTTTTGCTCAAGTAAAGGACCTGAGACTTCTTCTTCCACTGCAGACTTCAGCACTGCCCTCTTCCGGCTGAACGGAGCAAATGATCTCTTTATTCAGTCGGTGTTCAGTCTGACTGGCAGGTGGCAGCAGATACTAACACGTGAGAACGTCTGAGTGGCACCAGGGACTGACTTCCTCTGCTGTTTATGTTCGTAATTATGGAGTCATTAAACCTCGAGCATCCTCCTCCGCTGTGGGGGAACGCTATTATCTGTACATCAGTAATATTGTGTGCACATCTTTGCACGTAGAGGTGCTCATGGTGAGAGTGAGAGTATGGGAGGTTTACTGCGAGTAATGGGCCATAATTAGGGGTGAATGTTTGCACACACTCTCTCACACACACACACACGACGCGCACACGCGCAATAGCCTGAGGTAATTTGGCGGCACTAAATGAGATTATCAGTAGCGAGGTGATTAATGAGCATCCCGACTGCAGAGCCTTATAATCACCAGTCACCGCTCTGCTGTGATACACACTAGCTGGAGCTCTGCTCAGGTAACACGATGCCCAGCGCCTGCTGCTAACATCAGCTTCTCCACATCCCCGCAACAGGATGCACGAACAATCAGCTGCAATCTGAACTGATCACTGGGGTGCCAGAGTAACTTTTAATTACATTATTGGGTCCTGATTGAATGCACTCGCATGCAACACTGGTGGGTTTTATTCAGTTAGGTTGTCTTTATTTGAACTTAAATGGTACTGATGATTGGGGTGGAATTTGGTGTAATATTCTTCTACAAATTGGGAAGAGGTTGTCTCTCTTTTTCCAGCAAAATAAGCAAAACTAAATCTATTATTAGCAAATGATGGAAACAGTGAAAAGCCGATAGTGGAAGGAGCGAAAAGCTGCTGTGTTTACTGAAGCTTTGCAACAGTAAAAAAAACTGATTCATGTGAAACATGATTTTCATTCTGAGAAACCGAAATCACTCTTTAGGGTCAATTGCAGCTTCTACATGTGGCTGGTGTTATTTGGAGGCATTGGTATTATAGCTATGAAAAAAACCCCCATCGCTGACTAGAGTAGTAGCCTCTGCATTAAATATTAATAAATGTCAGATTGTGTAAAATGCTCTGGAAGAAAAACACAACGAAACAACTTAATACAAACATTGCTGGTGTGCAAATGTAATTCTGTCAGCAGCAGATGATTGAGCGAGTGAAACGCCGATAGTGTTTAAGTGTTTAATCTCTTCAGTTAAGCCAATGAGAAAACAAACGCTGCAGACGACGAGGTGCCTCAAGTTCATCTTCTGTTCTGCAGTAAATTAGAGGGTTGATGGGAGTTTGCGGTCTTTATTTTGAAAAACACAATCAGCAACTAAACGGATGCTTTGAGGTAGATTGTAGCAATCTTGCAAATTATGCTCTTATTTCTGTAACTATTGCAAATAATGAGAATTTGAAGAATTGAAATATCAATATTACATTTTGGTATTTATTTAAGATGGATATTTGAAGAGGCTTCGTATTGCGCAGTCAAAACAAAACACGTAGCAGAGGCTTGCATTTTGAAGAAGCGCCACTTTCTAAATGAACTCAACCGTCATCTATTTTATTCCCACCTCCCACTCGGTGGTGGACGGAGCTGTTTCACCATCTCCGTGTGCAGACACCTAGATCAGATAATGCTCTCTAAGTCTCTATAGTGGGCCGTTTGAAGTAGCTCCAGTGAACCGCAGCCCTCCCCCCCCAGCCTTCGCCTCTTGTTCCCGGAGAACTGTGCAGTGTGTGCGGGGTGAGGAGGTCAGGGTGACTGGGTCCCCTCCATCTCCATATAGGCTGTAGGCTACAGCTGCTCCTATGAGATTGGTACCTCAAAAGCACAGACTGCGCCTTAGATGTGCCCGCATGGATGTGTGTGTGTGTGATAAGGGCCAGAGGATGGAGACATCTTTATTGTGTAGAAGTGGGAGGATTATCCCATCATCGCTGTATTAAATACAAAGAACGGGGATGGCAGGCCAGTTAACCAGGTGCTGCAGCACCCGCCCTGACTGCAACCTTTCACCTTTACAACAGCTGACCTGGATCTCCACTCTTCACCGTCATCTCGCCGCGTGCGGTTTGACTGCTGCACGACATGCAGAACGATGCACCGTCATTGGCTCTTTCGTTATCGCTTCCTAATAAGGCGTACTTTTTGTTTTATTTAATCATTTAGGAAAAGATGAGTCTGGTGCTTCGCTGTGTTTTTCTTTGTCGTGCACAATCATTGGTCCTTCTCTGCGCTCCAAAAAAACTCAAAACACAATCAAGAACACGTTGGTGAGCCTCACTGTTACACTGGGTGACATGTTCCTTCATTAACATGCAACGTGGGCACTGTTGTTTGTTTTGAAACAAGCACGCACACACACACACACACACACACACACACACACACACACACACACACACACACACACACACACACACACACATCCTGGTGTGTAAATACTCACTCGAACACCACATGTGTGTTAATCCACAGTGGAAAATAGTCCCGAACGAGAACATTATGAACTCCAGTTTGAGTCATGTTTTGTCGAAACTACAGTGCCCAGGTTTTTAAAGAAATTAATAAGCTTTTTTAAAATTCAAATAAATACACTATTATCCTTTTTTTAAATAGATTCACGTCTTAGACAGGAACCAATTGTTCGAGAGCTGAGAACCACAGACAAAGTAGGGAAGCAGGGATGTATTTAGAGACGTACTTATGTTTTGTTGTTTGTGGTCATTTCATGGGATTTAGTGGCAATAACCAAAATATGAAATAGTTGCTTTGGCTAACCCGAGACTAAGGCTAATCACCAATCAATACAACATTCATTTGCTAACCATTTATAAAGGTATTTTCTAAGCATTTCTATACAAATAATGTCTTTTTACAAAGTTGTACTAATTCCTAATGTCAATGTGTTTCAGTCTTCTCAATACAAAGGTGAGCAATTAATTAGAGGTTAAAACAGTAAATCACAGCGAAGTGAGGCCGTCAGTGGAAGCTGATCACAGATTCATTTTAATGAAGTCCACGGCATTCGTTGCTGATTTCCCTCCTTAAATCAAGAAAAAAAAAGAAATCTCATCAAAGCCACAGCATGAAAGAAGCGGAATGCTGATCTATGACACAAATCTGTTTTTAAAGATAATGAAATGAATGAAGCGCATTCAGAAGCCAACATGTTCAGAACTCAAGAATTCAACGTTCCCAACACATGGCTGACACTGTCGCCTCGGTTTCCAGGCTGTTGGCCTGCAGCGGTGCCACAAAGTGATCCCAGCTACAGAGCATCGAGTGAAAGTCTCTCTCTCTCTGTGTGTGTGTGTGTGTGTGTGTGTGTGTTTGCCTGTATTCTCCCCATCTATCATCTCTGCTATCAGCACATGACTAATATTTACCCTGACCTCATCACTATTCATCTGTTGATGCCTCAGCGTCGCCGGGGTTTGATTGTTTATCATCCTAAATAAACATGTGGCGGTGAACAAAAGAATGCATACGGTGGGAATATGAAACGCTCCCCTATTGCTTTGTGAATCAGTAACATGTGAGAGCCGAGGCGCCCGGCGACGACTGCCGTCCACACGGGGAAATCTGCTGATGCCGGTGTCTTCCCAAATGTGTTCAATATGCTTCCTTAAATCACAAAGTGACAATCTAATGACACAGCACGGCAGTGTTATTGTCACTCTTTAAATATGTGCTGCTGCACGTTGTTTACGGTTGAGCTTTGCTCGTTTGATCCCACGGTGAAAGTCAAATTATTAAAATACAGTTTGTGCAGTACGCGCATGTATTTCCAGGTAATATATGCAGTGTGGTATTCCAGTGGCTCTGCTCTTTCCTCCTCCAGTGCTACCTTCGTGCAGATTGCCATTTAAAGCAGTTGAATAATTGAGAAGTAGCATTTGCGACAGCCTTCCTGGTGTGTGCGTGTGTGTGTGTGTGTGTGTGTGTGTGTGTGGGACTGAGAGAGACAGGTCACACACACACCTGCTGGAGTGGCCATTAATAGCTACGCCGTTATCATATCACCTGCAGCAGCCATTACAGCTCTAAAGACGCGGCTGAGACGACACAAATTAAGGCGTTTCTATGCAGAAAATAATACATTGCTGCTGAAAATGCATTGTATATGTTCTTGTAATGAACATTAGCTAAATACAGTTTCATCAAGATTATTACCAAACAGCAGGAGATTTCAGTAATTTTTTTTATTTTGTTTATAACCCCAAACAATTACAAAGAAGAAGAACGCTTGAGTTATTTTGCATTTTTCTTGTAATCAATAAAACCAAAAGATCTGAACCAACAATGTCTCTCAGTACTTCCCCGTCTGTGGCACTCGAGCTAATTGGTTCCTGCTGAAGATGTAAATCTTTTTTTTTTTGATATAGTTTCATAGAGTAAGTTTATACTGAAACAGCTGGGCACTGTAGTTTTTTAGCAAATGTATTTGAAATGGAAGCGAATCATGCAAATGTTTGGGACTATTTTCTGCTGTGGATGAACACATTTACAGCAGCAGGACGGTGACACATGCTCATTGAGTGCTTTAGTAGTTTCATTGGGCAACAATGGAGCTCTGTGGCACAGAGACATATCAGGCTTTGGTTACACACACAGCGTACTTGCTAGTGTGATCTATTAATTGTTTGTAGTATAGAATATCGTCAGCCTCATCCTTTAAACTGCAGATCCTAAATTGAATTAGGTTATAGATTTAGTTGTTGGGTGATTTAGCGATTCAGAAATGATTGATGTCCTTATGGGATTATATTAAAATATATGCATTTTTAATTAATTACTGCAAATCCTTATATTCCTGAATCTCCCTCTGTGACCTCTCGCTCCTCATCTCTGAATTCCAGTTTGAAAACTGCTGCAGGGACTTGACTGAATGCGAAAGCCGTTCTGTTCGTTAGTCGGTAAATGTGTGCGGCCATTTTGTGTTTCTGTTGTAATAGTTCATAACCCTCACCTCTGAACCTCAGCGTCTCAGAGGTAACTGAGGCCAAACCCAAGGATTAATCCCCAAAATGGCTGCCTCACTGAGCTGTTTATCCACTGACCTTTTATTAAGAGAGGGTCCCTAACCTGAATGAATACTGTTTCACTGGCAAACACACGCAGACGCAATTAATCAAAGCCTTGTGTGTGTGTGTGTGTGTGTCTGTGTGTGTGTGTGTGTGTGTGTGTGTACGTGTCAGATTTCAGGCCGCACACCACACGAGTGTGTTTTCACACTGCACAGTGTTTCTTTAACCTCTCCTAGACTCCTCCAGGCCTCACCAGGAAAGGAATCACAACAGACTTAGGTTACACATGTCCTACAGGGTGTGTGACTGCACATGTGTGTGTGTGTGTGTACGCCTGCATGCCTGTGGGTGTGCGTGTACTGCGAGACTCTCAATTTTAACAAGGATTAGCGCTTTATTTTCCTTTCATCAGTTTTTCGATGGATCCCCAAATATGTTCAAAATCAAATCGGGACAAGCGGCGCCCTGTGCGGATGTTTGGCCGGTAAAGCCCCCTCTACCTGAACGGGTTCAGGGCTGTTGAACCTTCACTCAACAAGGGACAACACACACACACACACACACACACACACACACACACACACACACACACACACACACACACACACACACACACACACACACACACACACACACACACACACACACACACACTCTCAAACGTCCTCTTAAATCATTACAATAATCCCCCTCAGTCCGGATCTGGGAGCAGAGCAGGGACTCTTCCAACTTTAGATTAAACCAGACGCTGGCTCGCTGCAGCTCAAACAAGAGGCCACAGCAGACAACAGACCACCAGTGCTGTCGTCAAAAAACCCCAAAAAAAACACATAGAAGAAGAAAAAACGCATGGGGCCGTGCACGAATTTGCACAAACACACACACACACACACACACACACACGCGGGCGGGAATGTAGGTGCTGCATCAGTTATTCTTCATGAAATATACAGTTCAAAGCCGCAGCAGACGCTCAAGCCGAACAGTGAGCGTGCATAATGGCATTTCCATACTGTGTCACACAAATGTATATTCACAATACACACGCACACGCGCGCGCCCGGAGATGCGGGGGCACTATAAACAGCTCTTTATATCTCTCCCGTTCAAATCGATTTGCTTACGGTCGGCTGCCAAAGGGACCAAATCTAACTGTTTCCCCTTGAATACATTAGACGGCGAGTGAGGTTGGGAAGTGATAATGACTTCCCCTGCTGCTCTCCCTCTCTTCTCCTCGTCCTCCCTTCACCCCCCCCCCCCTCACCCGTTCCTCCATCGCCACTCGTCTGCATCTGTGTCTCAGATGGGGTTTTTGACTCGAACGCATCTGATTGAAGCCGGACGGACTCCGTCTTTCTCCCTCTCCCTTCGGTGACTCTTCGGTCCCAAGCACAGAACTGCTAAGTCAAAGTGCTGCTGTCTTTGCTGCCCCCTTCTCCCTCTCCCCCTCTCCCCCTCTCCCCCCCTCTCTCCCTCTCTCAGTCCTCTGAAGGAAAAGAGTCTTTATCCTTCAGGCCAGGACGCTGTGGCCACGCACATCAGGCCCGTGCGCTGAATAGCTGAGGGCCGAGAACTCTGGACACATCTGTGGGAAAACTGCTTTCGCTCCACTAAAACGTTCAGGTTCAACTTTGCACACACTGTCCTGTTTCAAAAGTTAAACTACATAGAACAAGGTCAGTTGTATTATATCTTTATATCGTATAAAAGCTATACAATTCTATACATATTTGTCGCTTAACACCCTTAAACCCATGATTCACACGAGGAAACATTACACAGAGAGAAGCAGAACAACAGCATTCAATGAATAGTGTGTGTTAGAGGTTGAAGAGTTTCAGGCAATTTGTAAAAGTTTTCCAAAGTTAAAACACATTCCACTTTCATTCCCCCAAAAAAAGGACAATTATTCTGCATTTTACACAGAATTGTATTCTCATCAGGATGAAACTAAATGTAGGACGACCTGTAACACTCATACAGTTAATACAGACTAATCTCGCCGTAATAAACACTTACGAGAACAAAATCAAAATCAACAACATTAAAAACTTAAGATAGCGGTGAGGGTAGTCGCTCGACACAAGTGGAGCCGTGAGAGTCTTTCGTTTTGTTGCTGTTATGGGATTTGTTGACGAAATATGCATATTGCATCGTCAAACACTGCAGAGCGCGGTGCAGGGACTGCTTTTATGAATGCAACATTTAATTAAAGGCTAATATTTGCGTGGATAATTTGCCAAATTGATACATCGGTCAAGCCCTGTTTAAAGAGTTGTAACTAGCATAACACACATAAGAGGTAACCAGTAACTACAGTGCAATAGGGCCTTTTTGAAGTGTATTGATGACAAATAATTGAGGCCTCGAATCTTAAAATCTGAGAGCCACCAACAACAACAGCGCGAGAGAGAGAGAGATTGAAAGAGACAGAGAGGACTTATTCTACCAGTGTTAGCAGATGTACAGCAGTGGGATGTGTGACCAAAGCTCTGTCAAGCCTGCGGGTATCAACACAATGGGGACAGACTGTCATCCCCCCTGGCTATTAATATTACATTACTGTCACTTCAGACCAATCTCTCGGTTAAAGAGTCCAGTGTGTGTGTGTGCGAGTGTGCAAATAGAAAAATAGAGTTAAATTCGCAGCTGAAGCCAGATTATTCTTTGATCCATTATGCAGGGAGGCAGGAGCTGGGCTTCCATAAATGAGTGCTGAATTATGTAAAGCAGCGTGTGCGTGAGAGGGGAGACCTTCATGGAGAGGTGGAGATCAGGTATGATGGCGATGGCGACATATATTGGCCGGTGAGGTCATGTCTGACTCTCAGGGAAGCCCCCAAAACCTCAAAGGCCAGACAGCATCATCTGGCCAACATGTGGATCTGGTTTTCATTCTGGATTACCGCCTGACGCAGGCCTGCAACACACTTGTGTGTCTCAGTCGTCTTTGGTCTTCTGTGTGGAGTACAGTGTGTTTGCTTTGCTTTTCTGTTCTTTATTAGGGTTGAGCAGTTTGGAAGACTGATGCCAATAATTATTGTATGATTACTGCGCTGTCATTCAACGTCTAATTCCATTATTGCCACTATTTTTCCAGTAATTTCTTATCGGCCCACTATTCATTACAGACAGCACTGTGGGACTATGAGCTTGATTAAGGGCAGCTTGGATGAGGTAGAAACTTCAATCACAGTAAACTTCAATAAGATGACTCAATACCATATATCATTTAAAAATTGCTAAATGAATGGTGGTAATTAAGTTCTGTAAACAAATTGCACCATGGCGACAATAATTGACAGCAACCACACAGCAGAGCTGTTAGTACCGGCGTCTCCCCAATTAAGACTACGTTTCCCATAAACACTGGATTGTTTGCATATCAACGACACCGTGGCAGTTCATGATAAAGATGACGGCAAAAGTCTCTGAGCGTTTCTGTGGAGGACAAACGTGATGGGCATGCTATGACCAATCCAAAGATATTTTTCTGTTTGTGATGGATGAAAGGAAGCCTCTAGAAAACCTTACTTTTTCTGCCAAATCTCTCTCTCTCTCTCTCTTTGTATAAATATATATATATATATATATATATATATATATTCACTGCAGCACCATGCATCAAACAGTCAAAGCGCATGAGTGTTGTTCTCCGTGGACCGTGAGGTGAATAGATGGTCATGAATTAGTCATAATAAAACATGTTAATCATCCTCTGAGATGGACAGACTGACTTTATCTCACTCATAACTTTGTGTAAACATGTTTGTTTTTAGAGCTAACACCTCTGAAGCATCATCTACGGAGGAATCCAGAAAACATAAAAATACAGTGACGGTTTGGCCCTGCAGAAACAGAAATAATATCAGTAATATGCAGTGGATAACATCAACAGGAAGGGAAGTTTAGCAAACAAATGAAGCAGTGGAACGAGTAGTGCAACAGGTGCATTGATTGAGAAAGGCGCGTCACCGCTACCTGCTAATGCTACCTGCTAATGCTACCTGCTAATGCTGCTACCTGCTAATGCTACCTGCTAATGCTACTACCTGCTAATGCTACCTGCTAATGCTACTACCTGCTAATGCTACCTGTAAAACTGATAACGCAACCTATAAATCGATGCAGAAAGATTCTAACGTCCCAACGGCAGCAGGTCACATGACTGATGAACAACTGTAAAGACGCCTCAGAAGCATTTAGAGATCAAGGTAAGAAAAGAAACCTCACGTTACTGCTAGGAGTTTCTAATTTTTAAGGTGGTAGCCTACGGGAAAGACCCGAAACCTAAATATTTAGTTGCCCAGGATGTCCTATAGATGTTTTCAGGAAGAGAAGAGACAGATTACACCAGAAATTATGAAATTGCACTTTATTAATATTTGTGTGAATCTATCTATGTTTAAGTTTGGTTGCTGTCAGTTCGTTCTTGTCTTGCTGTCCATAAGAGTTAGTGAACTAATCTATATGAATTAATACAATTTGAAATGCCTCCAATTTAAACGAACCCCTTCCGAGGTAATTTGACCTTCCTTGGACCCCTCCCGTTTTTTGGTTGTGCAGCTGCAGTGAAATATTGCATAAGCGCTGCCAATTTTTTACAGTGATGCTGTTGATCGTTTGTCATAAAAAGGAAAATACTTGTTGAAGTTAAATAGAGACAGAAGGTGCTTTAAAAATTAGTCAGGCTCCCCAAAGACATCTCGCAGATCTTTTAAAAAAAAAATGCTCTTACAGCACACGCAACTTTTCAAGAAAACTTGCAATACAGATAAGCAAACAGACACACACACACACACACACACACACAGACACACACTCTGAGCTTTGTGGGGAATATGGCTGGAATGTGAGATCGTCAACAGAGCATGTGGAAGCGAAGAGGAGGCAGCAGCCTGCCAGAGTGTTGTTATTCAGGTCCACACGCCTCGGCATCTGTGTCAGCTAATGAGAGAAACTCAGCTCTGTTTCATCTAGTCTCCCTGGACCAGGAATTAGCATCTCCAAAGACAGACGCAGCGAGAGGGACGGAGGGAGGGAGGGAGAGAAAGAGAGAGGGAGAGCCACAGAGAAATACAGAGAGAGAGAGGGAGAGGGGAGAGAGAAATGAGGCGAAAAATAAGTGTGATCGACAGAGGAAGGGGGGAGAGATGGGGGAGAGGGAACTGGCTTCCTAGACAGGGAGGTGAATATAAACACAAACTCCCTGTCTCTCTGTCCCTCACACACATGCTGTAGCATATTGACAAGGCAGAGTTAAGTGAGGTGGCGGAGTGTGAGACAGCCCTTAATAGGTCCCTGATGGACCCCCAAGATGAGAGGCCAGCCACTCAACACAGAGGGGGGAGTCGGGAGGAGGGGAGTCGGGGGGGGGTCACAGGTCGGAGGTCAGCCGATCATTACACCCCCCCCCCCCCCAATGCACCCCGCCACCACACCGCAAAACCGCCCGTTCCTCTCCCACTTGACTGCACAGTGCCTAATGATTATTAACACGTTAAAACACTTAAGGAGCGCTGGGAGCGAACGCACCCCAGAGAGAGACGCAGAGATGAGAGGAGAGGAGGGAGAGCGAGGTGGGGAGGGAGGCATGGTAATGATGTGCTTGCACATGATTTGCCGGATAGATATCGCTAATCACCTCGTCCCTATGGTGACACCATTGGGACGCACGCTCGTGCACACGCACTTTCACTAATTCAGGCGATACTTTCACACAGACACAGCCATATCAACCTAATAAATATTTCTCTTTTGCATTTGATTCCCCTTTTTTTTTTCAAAGACGTAGTGCATATTTAAAAGGCTGCTCATTTGTGTGTGTGGTTGCATTTGATCTAGTTGTGTGTGTGTGTGTGTGTGTGTGTGTGTGTGTGTGTGTGTGTGTGTGTGTGTGTGTGTGTGTGTGTGTGTGTGTGTGTGTGTGTTCGCCTGTGCCTCTCTGTGTGTGCAAGTGTATTTCTGCATCCTAGATTTTTTTTTTGTCCTCTCGTGCGTGAGCATTTGTGCAGCAGGTTTGTGTGTACACAAGTGTGTGTGTGTGTGTGTGTGTGTGTGTGCGTGGACCAGTGGGGAGCCCTCTCATCTGTGCTTAGCCCAGTAAATGGTAAGTGATTGAAGGGTTTGATGTGGAGTGATTCAGCTGGGAGCTCGTCTGTCTGCATTGAGCCCCACAGCTCATAATCTCATGTAGCGAGGCTCTTCACGACTGGGAAACTGAAGCCGGCTGAAATATTTTACAGCCGCCGCAGATGAACCCAAACCAAAGAAACCACCCACCAAAGTTTCCCGAAAGGGATGGTACCCATCTACAGCGCCGCAAAATGGGCTAATGAGATGAGAGTTATAGGAGGGAGTGATGAACAGAGGAAAAACAGCGAGGAGTTGTGAGTCCATAATGAATTTCTTGCTGCTTTTTAGAAAAGAAGGATTGCAGAGAAATCTTCTGAGATGGGGAATGTTTAAATATTTCATTTCAGAAGGAGCGCACCCACTAGACTGATATTTAGGTGTCTTTATCTCTGATTGTGTGTGTGCAATGAAACTAATTTATTGAATTACCAACACTGAATCTTTAAGTGTACATTTTCTGCATCCAAACTAACAACAACTGAGACTACCTGAAACAACGAGTGACATACAACGAAATATCACAAGAAACAATCAATCATCCTGTAAAGACTCCACATTAATTAGGACAAACAAATAGCCCAAGAAATGAAATAGCACTGATGTATGGGTTATATTATCACTATCAAACTAATTATGACACTTTGTGGTTCTATTAATTTGAGGTGATTGTTTTTCTGGCACCTTAAAGGGTTCACTCCAGAATCAAAAATACAAACACCTGTAGTGCTATTTATCAATCTAGATTGTTGCACAAAGAGCCAAAAATATGTCTCGTTCCAGAAATCACGACCTGGTTACTCAAGAGTATCCACCGACCTTCCTGTGAGCAGTTTCATTGAGGAACTATTTTCTTTCAATCGTTCCTAGCGCGCAGCTAAAAATAGCTTTCTTTATGTTGCACTCTCCGACTCCCTCAAAGGTCAGCACTGTTCAGACCGCTTGCTATTGTTTAATGAAGCAAATCTATGTGTCAAAGTTCACCACCGATGAACTCGACCTGAAAATTGTTTTCGCAAAACTAAGCGGAGCATGTAAACGATGTTAACTCTCAACGCAACGTAGCTGCAGAGCTGCAGCTCCACGAGCGGCCGGAGTCGGTCGACTGTTAGCGTCTGTGTGTGACGACAGCGTCGCTCTGTAACTGTTCAAATACTGTCAGTGCTCAAGCTGATAATTCACCCTATCGGGCTTAAAATCGAAAATACAATTTTCGATTGCTTTCAGCTCTTCAACACTTCAATCCCTTTCCCTTCATCAATTTCAATCGCCACTTCAACTGCGTTAGGTGTGTGGATTACGGTTGCAATTGCCGTACAACGTCTCACGCGCAAACAATAAATATTCGATGACATTTGAACCTGTTCATACCTGCTGTCTCCAGCACTCCTGTACCTATGAATGACTGAAGTAAAGCTAAATGAAAATTCAGTCTGATTACCAAGAGAAGCAGTGTTTGAGTCTCCGAATGCAGCCACGGCGAGTTCATATGAGAAGGCATTGTGGGTTTAGTATATTAACGGTAAATTGAGCCATGTTTGACCTCTGGGTCAGCTCTCCATCTGTCATAGATATGGTCGCATGCAGCAATTTGGGACTGACATGAAGCATTTCATCTGTTCCAACGGAGAAGGCGTGTATGTGTGTGTGTGTGTTAGTGTGTGTGTGTGTTAGTGTGCGTCTCCCAGGGGGTGCATTGTGTCAGTGGGGGTCAGCTGAGCGGCTGCTGGGGGAGGATCCGCCAGTGAAGTGGTCAAGCAGCCCCAGATGGGTTTCTAATAGTCTTAATCCAACAGGTCACCGTGCTGGGCTCTGCCTCGCTGCCGCCCCTCATAAACCTGGTTTTCCTCTCCTTCTGCCTCCTCTCACTCTCTTTCAACTCCCCCCTGCTTATCTAACCTCCCCCTTTCTGTCTCCCCCTCCTGTCTCGCTCTGCCTGTCTCTCCAGAAGAGCAGCAAGAAGCTAATGAGGCTTGGCTGGCGTTTATCCAGCCCTCTATCCCCCCGTGTCTGTCTGTCTGTGTGTGTGTGTGTTCGTGTGGAAGCAATTTTAGCATCTCCAGGTTGGATTTATTGTGATATTTGTCTGCATCAAAGTAAATATTAACATAAATAGCATCTATAGGCAAATGAATGCGGCTATAAGGATTAGAGGAATCTGAAAGAAGGAGCAGAAGGCGATGGGAAAACTGCTCTGGAAAGACAGGTAGTCACGGGAGGTTGGAAATGGGAATTCCAAGGTGGATTTTCAGGGGCGGAAGGCAGGTTTTCCGCCCCATTAAAAGGTTCCCAGTGCAGGGAGATGCGCTCCACCTCGGATAAGATGGTCCCGTTATCTCTCTGTGGAACAGACAGATGGGAAATCATTCCCGCTTTTCCCTGCTGTCCGTGAAGCACCTGCCTGTTTTCCATACAGAGGGACTCTCCCCGAGAAAACAAACACTAAACAGCCTCCCGGCACACGCTTTGATGCCGAAATCTACCTTTTCACAACCTGAGAATATTCTCAATGCATCGTTAACTCCCATTGCCTGGAATTTGCAGACGGAATCGAGCTAATGAGACACATTTCAGAGAGTAAAATTTCAAAAAACGGTTCGCAGTTTGACAGACCACGGCGGATGTGGTTCACATTTGATATAATTTACAGAGAGCAGCAACAGATAGGAAGCGAGAGGCTGAGTAATCACATGTGATGCTGCTGCTGCGAGGATAGAGACGGAGAGGAGACCTGTCACACACACACACACACACATCGCTGTAGCAGTCATTAGTGCAAAGTGACAGTTTCTGGTGGCCCTTCAGTCAGCTGGGGAAGCAGGAGAGTGTGAGTGTGTGTGTGTGTGTGTGTGTGTGTGTGTGTGTGTCAGGGAGGAGAGACAGCGGGATGTAATGTATTATATCAACAACAGGTTCACTCCAACACCCCAGCCAACGTGACAGTGTTAATATTGCAGGATTATTATTCAGCCGAGCAGAGCTGAAGGTGTGATGACCTGAGCAGGTGACGGGACTAATTAACCACCGTTTGACCCTGCCTGCCTCAGACAGCTGCTCACTGTGTGTGTGTGTGTGTGTGTGCACTCACTGTGAGCAATACCCAGCTTAAGAAATCATTTTTTATTCCTCCGCCAGTGAGGGTGTGGTAATTGTGTGTGTGCAACCACCCGTCCGTCAAGCCTTTCAGGCATCAGTTTTCAGGTGGTATCCCACACATGACTTGATTTGCATAGGAAACAAATTAAATGATCTCACAGCTGTTGGCAAAAAATAATAGATTTCAAGACTTTGGGTTTAGAATGCTGGATTAAATCAGGTGTTAAAAAGGTAATACTGCAGTGTGCAGTCAATCAGTCGGAGTGTATGAAAGGACCTTTTTTTTTTTTTACTTAATGTGTTTGAAGTGTGTGTGGGATGATGCTGATATACTCTAATGACAATCATGTGCATGACAGGTAATCATCAGCAGGCAGGTGTCCATCAGCACGGAGGACGTAATATGGGCTGAGGGACGCTGCCGGTTGAAAGGCGGCTCGACTGTGACTGGTCTGTTACGTTCATTTACATATTTGAATGAGTTTTCAACAGACGCAAGCAGCCAGACTAGTTTTATCTGACGACCTGCTGAGAATGGAACCAGCCTGAAACTGGTGACATGAGAGAAAGTATGTGAGATAAATAAAATATAAAATACAAGCAATTAAACAAGGACAGGGCTGGTTGTGGAGACATTTGGGATTTACATATTGACAAAAAAAAGGTTATTCGACAGAATTTGGCCTTTGTTGTTTTTGGCAAGTTGTTTTCCTTTGTCCTTTTTAGTGTTTTCACTGCATTTGCCAAATTTTGACTGAACGAAATGTTGAAATTGTCATGAATAATCTAATTATACGACTAGTCTTTCACTGATTCTCTTCATGCTCTCTTTTCTCTTAACCTATTGGGCTTCAATTTTTCATTTTGTTGTGGGGTTTTTCACACTGTCTCATACCTTCTTTGTTATATACTGTAGATTATTTCCTTGAAGACAAATGAAGGTAAAATGGTTGTATGTTTTCAACCAGGTTGCCACTAAATTGATGGACCAGGAGCTGAAGGAACCTCTTTGCCATCTGAACTGAACTAAATGTTGCGCCGAACTTAATGTTAATATTCAGCAGCGACGCTCATCGAAACATATTGTTTTCATCCGTGACGTCTAACAAATGTGATGAATGCGTATTCTTCCTCAAGGGCACTGTCACAAATGAGCAAAATCAACATTAGTCTCCCGTTCACTTCAAACAAGCAGGAAGACGCCGGGCTTCGAAGCATTTCTGACATAGACTTACATTGGGAAAGAGGTGGCTGTAAATCAGCAGATACATGTTTTTTTTAAGGTAATTCAACTTCCCAGTCAACACACTTGAATACTCCTTATTTAAATCATATGGTCCTAAAAGTGTATGAATCGAATTGTGTGAACGAGGCTGAACTGAGGAGGCGGGGTTAAAGGAAACGCTATATGTAGTGTGCTTGTTCTACGGGCCCGTGGATGCGAAACATTGAAAGCTCCGGAATGTTTTACTCAGAAGTCAAACTTTTTTTTCGCTGACAAAACATTTGCTTATGGTGCCGAAGCAAAATTCAACTTTGGTGAACTTTCAGGCAATGTTCAATCATTTGAAGCCTGCATTGTTTAACATGTAACGTAAACATATAATGCAAAAACAGTAGAGTGCTCCTTTAATTTCTGACGTCATCTGTCCCCCTAAGAGCTCTCACTGTCCAAACATCAGACGGTGACTTACTGTAAGACACACTGTCATTTATTCACAGTAATTCAAATGCAGCCCACACATTCTAAATCCTGCACTTTATTGTGAAGTCGATGCTGTTTGAGTAATTCCATGTGCGTCTCCTGCTTCACTTGCCTGACATCAGACCACCACTACTGTGAGGCAGGTGCATCTTAAAAGGTTGTACGTGACTGGCTCAAAGAGCGGCTGGCTCATTTATGGGGTTTTTCTTGGATCGCTTCAGTCCAGATTTTGAGCAGCTACCTGTAAAAGAAACCACGGCAGACACAAGGGAGGCCGCTGAATTCTTGTGGGCCCCATGTGCACTGCACACTTTAATCTTTAATGGCATGGTGATGATAGAGTACTCTTGACCTCAAGGTTTACACACACACACACACACACATCTTAAATCTCTGCAGCTCCCTTTCGTCGAGTCATTCGTCGTGTCTTTTAACTTCTCAGCGTTCCTACAGATTGGTGACTTCCCCGGTTCAACTCCTCGACAATAGGCAGGTCCTACCCGGAGCTGGGGAGAGCTGGCCCGCCATTGTCCCAGCTGAAAGCCCAGTTATTCATTGCCCGTGAGTTAAAGAGCTGACCCCGGTGTAACACTGACGTAGCTGGCTTACAACACTGAGGCCCTTTGTCTGGCCCTGCCTCGTCTCTGATCACCCTGTAATGAACTGAGAGCTCTGTCGAAAATTTACAGCCTTTCGCCTTTCATCCCCCTCGTTGCCTTGTCTTCATTTTTAGTGCTCTTTTTCTCAACGGACATCATTTTAAAGGGTTGCCCTCCCTCTAGAGCCCCTTATACAATAACAATGCTGACAATATGAGATGGGCCATTAATTTCCTCTCAATGGATCCGAGTTGTTTTCAGCTCTTCTCCTGTCTTCCCTCCTTTCTTTTGCTTACTCTGTTTTGTTCGCCCTCTCCAGCTCTATAGGGATGGGTTCCTCCATCCCATAGGGGTCCAATCGAGACACACACACACACACACACCTACACACACACACACACACACACACATGCACGAGTAGGCAAGAGTGCTAAATGAATCACCTCCTACTGTTCCTATAACGGGGAGTTAAACGCTCTAAATGCTTTACGACATTTAATCATTACCTCACACAGGCTCAGTCCCACACACAGACACACACACACACACACACAAACTGTTGCCTCAAACACAACGCTTATCTGTAAAAATATATATTTTCAGGACATATGCAAAAATATTACAGGATCCGAGCCAAACATCTTTTTTTTTGGTCCGGCTAATATCTTATTTTTTTTCTCCCTGAAAATATTTCTTCAATCTGGAATTGGTGATGGATTTCTGTGAACTGCGGATGGACCTGCTGTAATAAATCCTCTCCTTGAAGTGTGTGTGTGAGTGAGAGTGCACGTGTGTGTGCACGTACGTGTTTGTGTGTGTGTGTGTGTGTGTGTGTGTGTGATATCCCAGGGTAAATTGTTTCCTCTAGGCTTTGAGAGGTGGGCATTCAACAGCCTGCCAAAAAAGCTATAGGCGATAATTAAATGATTCCACGCTTGAAAGGAGAGAGAAACAGAGACAGAGAGAGAGGGAGAGGGGGGAGAGATACAGAGACGAAAAGGGATGGAGGAGGAGAGAGAGAGGGGGGGGGGGGGCTGTACAGAGTGTGAGGAGGGGAAAGAGAAACAGAGAGATAGCTTTACAAAGAGGAGGTTTTTGCCACAGTGTGGGATGGTATCACACTCTGTAGGCCAACACACTGCGGTTCCAACCCAGTGCCCGCAGCCAGCGTGGCGATAAAGAAACATCGTTAATCAGCCATGTTGGGGGGAGTCTAATTCAGGATGGTTCCTGTCAAATGCCAACGGAACACATCTAATTCCAACTCTACCTTTATTTCTGCTGTCTTGTTCTGCCGCATGACGCTTCAAATCAACAGCAATACCTGGACGTTAGACTTGGAAATAAAACCATGAACCATATTCAGTGGAGCAGTTCAGTGCTGCATTGTTGAGAGAGTGGAGAGTCTTACTCCATTACCTTTATTATCACTTTACCTTTAATTTAATTGAAATAGACAGACCTTTTAGACTGAAATAGAACTATGTAATAGAAGTTTGGTTATTTGCTGTTAACTTCATCTAAGTGGAAACTCAGTGTTTTTTTGTAGTGCTGATTAGTCGATGAACATAAAGAAATTAAAGGGGTATGCAAATGGTTTTGTGCTGTTCAGAAAGTTGGGGGACATTTGAGAGTCAGATTTAAAAATTGAGGGTCAAAATCAAAGAAGCAGAGGCAGATGTATCCTGACTTTTAGTCCCTAGTTTGGCGTCAAGCTCCGGAAATAATAAATCCTCCATTTCCCATAATGCAGCTCTGTAGAGTCATTCGACCCACACCTGGTAAAGCAGTAACTCCACGCCAGCAGATTGTAACGCAGGCTATTCTTAGAAACCGTGTCGTCTCCAAGCCCAAACCAAGACAACCCTGATGATGTCCATCTTTCTGTTAACCAAGTGCTGAACATGTTATCAATGCATATTATATTACAAAAGGCGGGAAATGTGTCAGCAGCTGTTCTTCCATTCAATTGTCATGTGAAATCAAGTGAACTTTTGAAATGTCACAAAAAAGAAAGGTGGATTTGGCGTGTTTCCATCAACTGGTTTTGAACAAATAAACAAGGCTAGAGTGAAGTTCCATCAGAAGTTAGCGCTACATGCTACATATGGCTGTAATCCACTAGAGCAGAAGAAGTTGAACCGGAAACAGAACAAGTCAGCTTGGCCATCTATCCCATGTTCGTTAGACAAATGGAGAGAGGTCTTCAGGCATTTGGGCAATTGGGCAAGTTTCATTTGTTACTTCACGTCAGATATTATTGGCCAAGTTTCATGCTGTCTGGAGACGAAGACGTTATACATAAAAACATAAATATCAAGTAGACGCCGACAGCAGTAACAGTGGATCAGTCATGTGAGTTGAATGATTGCTACTTTTTGGCGAAGGCGTTTCTATATCCCAACTTTTTTGACGAAGGCAAAAAACACCTCAATTGAGCGTAAACATGTTTGTGCTAAATTGAGAAGGTTTTACAGAATTGTGGTACTTTAAATTGCACATAAAAAGTATTTAGTTTAACAGTGGAACATTTCACAAAATATAGGAACATTCATTCTTTTTTTGTAATAATTTCTGCGGGTATCGGACAGTGACAGTAGAGACAACAGCATTTCACATGTGACAAATAATTAGTCCGGCATATGAGGTTTTTGGACATGACATCGATGAAGAAGTTCACATTCATGGGATGTGAAATATGTCAAATCACACATTTCTTCTTTTGTGTCTTATATCATACAATGCTTCTTTCTCCACTTCTCTCACCTTTTATCCACCTCCCATTCAATAAGCTATCCAGCGGTTTAGGGAAAGCTTATTTACATTCCTCAAACTGTCACTCACAAGCAGACACACACACATACACACACACACACACAGAAATTGTTGCTGCATGTGCCAATTTTTCAAGACTCGGAGCATTCAGTGCTCATCACTTGACACCCGGAGTTGCTCAGGTTTCAATGCTCAAACAGGGGAAAAAAAGAAACTCTCTCTCTGTCTCTTATTCTCTTATTCTCTCTCTCTCTCTCTCTCTCTCTGACAGTAGGTGTTGCATACTAATGTGTGTGTTTCTCAGGGGGGCGAGATGAGGAAGTCCTCTCCCATTACTCAGTGCCCACCAGCTGGGCAGGGGCAAGGGCTACAGCAGCCAGACAGATGGTACTGTCACCCCCTGCTTACACGCACACACACACACACACACACACTCACACAATGGTGTAACAGTGAGGAGGAAGTCATTAGCTGGGAAAACCATAAGATTTCTTATTGAACGGGGGAAGAAGAGGGGTGAGGGAAATATAAAGAGAGGGAGGGGGGGGAAAAAAGAGAGAAAGAGGGAGGTTTTATCCTAAACTCAGTTCTGCTGAGGCAATCTGTCATGGTTGAAGTAATTGCCCTCGTCTTGCGTGAATGAAGTGATCTGTCATCGCCCACTGCATTACTGCCTTAAGAATTGCACTGACACACACACACACACACACACACACACACACACACGCACACTCACGGTTACAAAGCCGTGACCCTCCTGAACGCTCCAGCTAAGACGCATGCAGCTGTGACATCTTGAATAAACCGCCCTTCAAAATTTTTCGGGGGAGGTGGAGGGAAAAAAAAGGAAAAGGACACACGGGAAGTCTCTCTTCTAGCTCCGTCGTTCATAATCGCTCTTTGTCTTCGCGGAGAGGGCGTGCGAGTGTTGCGGGCTGTGAAGTGGGTGATTCGGGCTCTGTTTTATCAGTAAGAGTAGAGTGGGCTTGGGTCTCATTAGGTCAACATCCTCTGGTCTTATATTGTTGCTTATTTGGCATGGTTGACACACTGTGTTGAGTGAGAAAACAAAAGGGGGCAAGGGGAGGTATAATTGCACTTTAACTGCTGCTATTGGACTAATATTGGTCCAAGTGGTGAAAGGAGACATTAGTCACATTGATTAGGAGTCATTATTGGACTGGCGGGTGGTGCATGAGCCGGGCTGAATGGCTGCACACGTTGGATGAATGTTGAGCATTAATGAGGAATGGCAGGCGATATATGGAAAAATAATCAAACTAATATTGGTTTACTTTACGTTATAAATATGATTATGTAAAATAAAAATAAAAATATTTCAAATACGAATATACACTATATGTATACTTTGCATATAAATGATGTTTGCGGTTGGTGGAACTCAATCAGTTTGCAGATGACAGTGTATTATAGGTCTTATTCCAAACACTGATGAAGCCTCAGAGCAGTTGATCAGCTGTGAACTGGTTCAGTCAGAGTCATTTGGTTACTGATGGCAACTTTTGCGTCACACTTTTTTCTTTGCCACGGATCAAAATCTACGTTTCTTGGCATCTCCACTGAAGCGGGAGGACATTACAAAGGCAGTTCTTACCACGAGCATCAAAGAAATTATATATTTTTTTCTTTGGGCCAATATGGATATTTGGTGTTTCAAAGAAAAGACCACGGATTTATTTTCATGTCATTGTTGGCTGTGCCCATAGCATCCATCCCTCAGCCTGCTCAAGGACAAAACAACTGTTCAATCTGATTCTTCATCATCCTGTTTCTCTTACGTCAGATGAAGTATTTTACATGAGATTGTATGCAATGCCTATTATTACATTGTCTGCTTCTTTTTGCAGCTTTGTGAATTTGATCTTGCACATTTATATTGCAGTCTAAAACCTCTTTCACTAAATACATATGGGTGTTGGACGCCTTTAGATGTATGTTTGGAACCACCGAGAAGCATTTCTAACTATTATGTTGGAAAAGACATTGATGTTTCTTAACCTGTATCAGCTTTACAGTGTGATAATTCAATATATTTATTTGTTTTTATGGCTTTTTGTTTGAAAGATTCTCACCTCGAACTAATTGAAATGAGTAATTTTGATCCGATTCCACGTGGGTGCATCCGCATGGTAATATCATGTCCTCGGAATTATCATGCATGATTGAAGTTAAGTGCCAATATTAAGTGTCAGTACAGAAAGTAGTGTGCCCAATATCTAATGAAGTGGAACGCAAAGTGCAAAACAAATTGACCGACATAAAGTTGTCAAGATACAGTTGTCGGAATGTGCTGACTGCTGCTTTCTGGGAGACATGACGCAGGTCAACGCTGGGAAATAGAACTGCAGCACAACCTGATGAGTTAACACCAGACTGTATATAAGTAGTGACGTCACTCATTGGTTTGTGGAGGACAGTTTTGAAGCCTTGAGTTTGCCATTTTGGCCGTCAACATCTTTGTTTTTGGCCGTTGCCATCTTGGTATTTTGCAACCAGAAGTGACATGAGAAGATGGAGCTGAGTAAAACCCAACGTTGAATCACAAGGTAGCCCCGCCTTACAGCATACTCTGCTTTATGGCCCCTCTTACTCTAAATGTGAGGGGCCATATTGAAGAAGACTTGAAACTAAACTCATGTTTTGTTTACTGACGTAATAAAGAACTAGAAGAAGGGTCATTTTCATATAGACTTCTGTACAATCTGACTGATTTTTGCAACTAGAGGAGTCTAGAGGAGTCACTTTTCAGACCAGGAGTTTACCGCCTGGTTATCACGTCAACGTTATATCAACCCACAACAATTACATCCATCAAGACCGTGCCTTGTGTTGGCTTATGTCCATAGAAGCCCATGGGTGAGGATGTTTTTATGCACGTCTTATGCCGCTGGTCTGTATTGCCCTCAAAGGTTGTGGAGGTCTGGGTGGTGGATAGGCATGTATTGCATTGATATTTAGAATCTGTAGGCAGCGGGCCAAGATTTGGATCTCAGAAGCGCTCTGGTTTCTGTTTGTACTCCGATTTAATATTGACCAATCGTGTTTGAACAGGCTTTGGTTGAATGCAGGTTGACAAAAAGAGAGAATAAATGGGTAGAACGTAGTAGCCGAAATGCAATCACGGGTTATTGTCTGACGATGATTCCTCTTTTTATCGGTTTAAAATGAACTTGTAAACTGGCTACTCGTGAAACAATCCAGTCATACACGTTGTCTCGTAACTCCAACTCCAATCTCGCATCTCAAGCTGCTTATTGAAAGGGGAAGTGTTGGCCTTTATTAACTGCCTTACCTTGAACATCCCTTCGTTCAACATTTCTTGAAATATTCTTAGTTTCTTTCTTGCCGAAAGTTGTTTCATTCATGCTTCGTGTTTTGCGTTTTATATTGATACTCACCTCCTCTATCTTTCTAGACAACTTCATTTTCCGGCCTGAGTGATTGTCAGCCCCGCCCTGATTGTTTTCACCTGTCCCTCGTTATCTCTGCTGTCACCTGTCCCTCGTTATCACCCTCCTTTCCTTGTCTATTTGGTCTCCGTGCTCCATTCTCCTTGTGCCAGTTGATCGTTGTTCTAACAGCCTTTAAGTGATTTTTACAATAAATAATTGAAATAATTTGTTCTGCCTTCTCATCTTTCCATCTGCGTGTGGTTCTGAACCTGTTATTCCGGAAACCTTGCAAGACAATTTGGGAAGAAGAAGTATCTCTAAAAAAAAAAAGAGATCTACCTACCAGCAGCTTCAGACACCATAAATCATTCAATCCGTCAAAAAACAGAAGTGTAATAATGACAAGATCTTAAAGGGAGAGTATATATCTCTATCGGTCTCCTCATCAAAAGAAGGGAAGACGTGAATTTTCCAAGATGTCAAACTATTTCTTTAACCATGATCTTTTCCGAGCCTTACCCACACCACAGTTGGTGTTCATAGATATTGTTAAAGGTAGTAACATCACAGCCCGGTCTCATCCCAACTCGTCTCACACTGACGCTCGGTCAGGCCCCTTGGCGTCACTTTCTAACGCACTGGGTAGCCCAGCGCATCCAGCTGCAATGCTGCACTACGGGCGCAGTACACACATGGTTAACGTTGTTAATTCAAACAAAAAGACTTGCCCAGGTTTAGAAAAAACAATTGTGTTTTGAGTTTAAAAATACTATGTTTGGTGGTGTATTAATGACAAGTTTACATTATAGTTACTTGAAAGCCCGGTGCGTCTCATACAGACTCCAAAGGGCGCGTTGTGATCCGTCTCAGACGCCAAGGGGCGTGACAGAGTGCCGGAGTTTGACTCCCTGGGAATGAGAACAGGTTGAAGAACGTCAACATTGGACATAATCCAAGGTTGGCATAATTTCCCAATGATAATATTCTTTTCTGGCAGTACTGATGATGTTCTGTTTCAAAGGCATCCTCAAGAATAGCATACTGGGGAAAACGTTTTTTTATTTATTTAGCATCAAAATGATCCAATTCAAGGATCCATCTTCAGTCGAGACGCATCGGTATCACTCTTCACAATGGCATACACTTTAAAATGATTTCCTATACAATCAAATGCAATTCAATAACCAGCATAACAGCCCTGCAGTAAATGCTAAATATGTGTTTAAATTCAGACAGGTGTTGATTCATCTTTATGGTAATTTTACAGTTTGAGTTAGTAGAGGTTTTATATTAAATTGCATATATTGTACAGGTGTTACTGTCCACCTCCTTAAATACAGTACCTTAAATTGCAGACGCACCCCCACATCCGCACACTTAAACACAAAAACTCCCCACCCTCTCCGTCACCTCCCCACATGCACACTCACACAAACAGACGGTCAAATAGACATACAGTCTGTCATATTTGCGGCTGGTAAACAAGCGCTGAGAGGCTGTTAAAGCCGGCAAGCTGGGTAAACCAGAGACAACAGTGTGCTTAATGAACTGGGCTGCCTCCCAGCACAACATCTCATCATCACTTGGACTTAAACAAACCACTCAGCTGCTAATTGGCCGAGCTGCATGGAGCCGCTGTGAGGAATGTACGCTCCCCACCTCCACTGTTGCTTCTCAAAGGCTTGACAGACAGCAGCAAGACAGACTCTCTGTTATTGAGTATTTTGCACAGATATGTGACAGTCTGGCCTCCTGTTGGGTTTGACTGTATACATACATGCACTGAGTCACCGTCTTGTGCTCCATTCCACTTTAATTGGTATTGAAGTGTTTTTTTTTTTTACACTTTAGACTGATTTAAATGCTGAAACCGAGTTCGAGGTGAAAGTTTGTTTATTGCACGCCTTTTCCCCAAAAAGCACTTGTCAATCAAACCCTGCAGCCAGTGTCACGTCTTGGATTACCAGCTGACAAAGTGCGAGTTTCTGCAGGGAAGCTTGCTCTTTTCTTCATCTGTTGAGCTGTGGTGGCTATCACAGCTGACGCTAACTACCCGGTTCTTCTTCTTCTGTTTATTTCCAACAAACAAATACAGCCCATCACTTCCTGTGTGCAGGGGGATTTCGCCCAGGAAAGCCCGACCAGACACCAGGTGTTTAGATTAGCGAATGCAAAGATTCATAAACTGGGTGTAAGCTGAATTATATTATTTTCAAACAAGAATTTATTTATAAGAAATGTTGCAGATATTTCTTCCCCACCATTTATTGACATTCTTCTCTGTGTTATTTCCAATTAATTCTTTGCTGCTGCACCATCTCAGTTTCCCCACACGGATCATTAAAGTTCCATCTTACCTTTGTTATTTTAAAAATGCAATATAGAGCTTTTGGGTTTTCATAATCGTATGTCAGACGACGGTGGAGATGTTTCCAACGAGTGTTGGGTTGAGGAGGAAGTTGATAGAGCTTAAGCGCAGGGAGCACATCCAAACGGCTCATCTCTGCAGCTCGGTAGAGTTCCTGTATCTGTTTGCTTTCCTGTACATTGTGTTTTTTTTATGGGAGTGTGGAAATATTTGTGACAAGGATATGAATGATATGGATATTCAGGGCGGATTTCACCAGTGAAGATATTTAGAGAGTCATGCTGACGAAATTTGCCCA
This sequence comes from Lycodopsis pacificus, assembly GCA_028022725.1. Lineage (NCBI taxonomy): Eukaryota > Metazoa > Chordata > Actinopteri > Perciformes > Zoarcidae > Lycodopsis > Lycodopsis pacificus. Next base: position 4,284,234 of record CM051706.1, on the reverse strand, counting down.
GAATAGATGGATGAATTTGACAACAACCGTGATACATCACCTCATCATATCACTCCACCAACCTGAAGCATTATTAAAATTACAAGCAAGGTGCACCATGTCATGGAACAGAATGCAGTGTGTATAAAGGTCACTAAATACTTAACTGTGTGTCGTCTGACCTCTTTTCAGGTCGTAAGTTTCTTCTTATATCTTTGCATTTACCGATCCACGTCATTCTGTTTCTCCATACTGTGGTTTTATTATTGTTTCTTATGGAAATTCCTCCCCAGTTGATCTTCAAGAGCTTTCTTCCTTTTTTCCCATCAAAGGTTTTTTTTCCTCATTATCTGAATCGAGAGTGAAGACGAAGAGTGTCGTGTGATGTGCACGACACCCTTGTGATTTTTGGGTAAATAAAATAGACTTGAGTTAAAGCCAGGTTCAATACTCCAGATTTATATTCTGACCATTGACATGATTTGATTGCTTTATTTATCTATTAGCAATTCATTTTACGTCGTCAGTAAGTACATTACAGTCGCTCGCAGCATGGTGTTACTTCGACAAATTGGGGACCGGCGAGTTTGCTGTCTTAGTTTGATGGAGAGCTGGTATCAGTTTGGTCTCATTGACTTCATTGGTCTGCGCTGGAGGAGTGGAGAGGCGGCTAGTTTCTACCAAAAGAGGAGAAACGCAGCGGTAACTTTGAAGTTGCTTCATTTATATTGTGTGTACATGAATGAAAGCAGCTTCACTGTGAGGACGAGACTCCGAGAGCGCCGCAGTCTCGGGGGCTAATCTTATGTTTATTAATATTCAGTCAACAAATTGTAAACTGGCTGCTTTTGAACTGCAATGTTTTATTTTCTATTTCTACATCCATGAAGTGTGACATGTTGGTGTAGGTATGTCTCAGTAAAATAAACTAGTAATACATCAAATTATTTAGCCGTTGAGTAATTAGTGAAATAATGTGATTACTTGATACTCAATGAGCAACATGGAATGATGCTTTTCACACGTTTGCAATCGTTTCAAATTTTCTTGAAAGGATGACTTGCACATGAAGAGGAAATGTAAACCTCACATCGTACTTCCTTTGACCTCTTCTGAAAAGTCTCCACATTACGATTTAAACAATTATGTGACGATAAAGACAGCACATGAACAGAAAGACAACTATTTGGCGAAATCATTATATCATATCAGCGATACTGGCCGGTATACCATTTGTAGTGTGCAGGCCAATATTGGCTTATATGTTTTTTTTCCGCTCTTACTGCTGTCATGTTTTAATTAGTCAACACCCCAACATCTACTTTAACATCAGACCTGGCATGAAGGTTTTTAAAACACACAATAACAGTATGGTTATATAATCCAGGAGGAGGTTCGCTCTCAGCTGGATGAAAGGCACACAGCCTCTCGCCATCTCCTTCTCACCAGCAGTTAGTTGGTGATTAAGCCCTGTTGCAGACAGGAGGCCACGGGGAGCCAATTGATCTGACCTCTGAACCCTCACTGTGGCGGAGGGGGTGGCTACAGGTCAGGCCTGTAAGGGATACCTTCTTTATCCTTCCCCCTAGAACAGGAGCTCAAAGCTGGGGGAAGCACCCAGCCAGGTTCCAATGGTCTCTGGGGCCCCCCCCCCCACCACCACCACCACCACCAGCAGCATCGCATTCATATGGTCAATATGAGCCAAACAGCAAACACCTCAGAGATCCCGTGATGCTTTGACCCGAGTGTCTTTCATTTTCCCAAGGGTATATCTGAAGCTGTAACTGTAGCCTGAATAGATGAGCAGGAAGCAACAATTGCATATAAAAGCATAACTTCACGAAATCATAGGTGAGAGGTTTCGATCCGATCCAAAAACTCCTCGGGCTCGATGATCTCTGTCAGCCCTGAGGTGAAGACTGAGCCGATCCTTCTCTCAGTCAAGGACTTGTAGGGGATTTTCAGCGGAGAGGACTGTGTAATGCCACTTCTCTTTGAGGTATCCATTGAAGTCAGCACTATTGCATTAAGCTTACTGGTCTTCCTAAGGGCACCTTTTCATCACAACCCACACACACACACACACAGCCAATCACACACATGCCTTCCCTCACACCCCTCCTTTTAAGTTGAGGTATTGTCTTTGACAGCATTATAACGGTATCATTCCGCTCCCACTGTGAACAACAAAGACGAGAACGCCAAGTCCTAGAACGCAGCAGTCTGTGTGTGTGTGTGTGTGTGTGTGTGTGTGTGTGTGTGTGTGTGTGTGTGTGTGTGTGTGTGTGTGTGTGTGTGTGCTCTTTAAAGCAATGCTAATGGGCCCTAAGAAGCATTAAAGTGACCCCTACTGTAACAAAAGAGTTAATAATCCGTTTAGAAAACAATCAGATGCCTGGCCATGAGAAAAGCCCCCCCGCTAAGTCTTTCTGTAAAGAGGAGGAGGTGGGAATTCACCTTTTTTGTTTTTGTTTTAGTCAGCAATCTTGTTTAACATCGCTTGTTTTCTTCGCTCTCTCTACGGGGAATGATGGAACTGTATATAACGGCAGCTTTCAGCCGCGGTCGGCAAACGGAAACAACAAAAAAAAAAAAGACAACGCGGTGGAGATTAACAAGCGGGCGACCATTTTGAGCAAGTCAAAGTGAGGTCAGGTTTTTTTTATCACTGTAAAGGAGTCCCGCTGGACTTCTAAAGCAGCTACTAACAAACAAACACTGGCACGCCCGTTAATTGCTAATGATAGGCTCTTTGTCTCGTGTTTCCCCTCTGGGTCAACCTACAGGATCCATCTCCATGCGAGTGGCTGTCAGGTCACACCGCCAACGATTATAATTGGTGATATAAGCCATTAAGACGACGAATGACATCTCCCGTGCTGTATGTCAGATATCATAGTGATTGAAAAAGGGTTAGGGAGTGATAAAGCAAGTGCGAGCTCAGTGTGAGGGACCATAAAAACGTAGGGTGGCTGGACGTGTCACCTCAGGCCGGCAGGCTTATCTGTTAAGCGTCAGAGCGATCCATCTGTTTTAACATCAGGTCAGAGCTGAATCTATCACTGCTTATCTTTGCTGTCGAGGAGGTGATGATAGGTTGTTGTTGTTTTATCTCTGCCGCTTGCCCTTCCTTCCCTGCCGCTGCTCTCTCCGCAATCTCTGATACGCTGGAAACTGAGCACAAAGCGCGCAGAAGATAATTTATTTAGCGAAATGAAACAACAGCGGAAGGAAAGTGACAATTAAGTGAGAGCGTTGTGGCTCTCTGCAAAGCGTGTCGGCTCTTATCAAGTGACATTTTCATGACTTTGGTGGAGGGGCCTGACTTTACCTGCTTTGTTTTTCAGGAAATTAACATTTGTTTTGGGAAAACAACAGGAGAAACAACAGCGTATTTTCCCCTTATTGTCAAGATTTCTCATTGAGTTCATGGAGAGTTTACGTGACCACAGAGCAGGTACTTGGAAAATGCAATCGACAACACATCACTCTTTCAAAATGTAATTGATACTTTCCTCATTACTCCTCATGAACACTCAATCAAACACATGTAATGTCCTCTAACTCTGTGCTGAACCAGACTTACCTGTGGCAGGACACCTCCAACTGCAAACAAGGCCAATTATGACTCTTTCTATTATGAATTGTTATGGATTTATATTTGTAAAACTTTCCTCAAGCCAAAAATCCCAAAATGCCAGCGTGAGAGACACCACCGCGTATGTTCAGTGGGCCGCATACCCGGGAAGAAAAGTTTTTTTTGGTGTATGCAGTGGGCGAGCAATTGTCATCGGTCTGAATAGGCGCCATCTTGGGATACAGCAGTTGTTATAACATCCACGAAGGGCACTGTTCACACAGCACAGTGTCCCTGCAGACATTAGCAGTTTAGTTTTGATGAGCCACAATGGATTTCCTAATGTTAAAGCTGAAATAGTGTAATTAGTGTTCCAGTAAGTTAGATTGATAACATGCTGACACCATTTACCGTAATGTTTGTGGCCACGCTAGCGTTTCCCATGAGCCGTATATTCACATTTTGGACCCGTACAAGTGCTTTTTTTTTGTGTTCATTTACAGGTGAAGAGAGATTTTACTGTCTAAAAAACGCAACCCATTGCATTGTGAGATTGTTAGCAGAAAGTAGATTTACTCTTTAAAATATGGCGGAGAGTAATGCCCTAGAATAAACGGAGTAATTTGGACAAAGCCAAAGACAACTTTGGAGTTATCCGGAGTTTCATTCCTCCCATTTTGTTTTTGCCGACCCTTCAGCTCCTGTACTAAGCTAACGCGACGGTCTGTCCAGTGAACACACTGAGACGAAACTGACAACAAACTTCTGGTAAAACAAGCGAACAAGCCGACCCAACAAACTCTCAATGCAACGGATCCTTACAGGGATTAGTGACTGTAATTGAATTACTAATTTGCAAATTGTAATCCAGTTTACTCGTCGTTAAAGAAAAAGTGATCATAAATAATACTGCCCAACACTGCTAGAGGGCATTCATCTACAGATGATTTAGGTTTAACACTCAGCAAATTCAAGTTCTTACATCGCGAATAACTGAGATATTGCAACTGTGAATGGCAATTATATAATTGCATTACTGCTATCAAACCTCCTTTCATGAAGAGTTAGCAAACAAAGAATATAAATCGGCCTCGTGATGATTTTTGTTACTTCATTTACCTCGCTGCAAATTACCCAAGAGGAAATGGCCAGTGCAAGTGGATTGTGGGACTTTATTTGAATGTTTCCTGCGGTAAGTTATTCCTTTGTCTGGGCCGAGCTAATAGCAGGGAATGGGATTCAAATAGAGTCAAGCTGCCTCCTGAGATCCCTCAATCCACCGTCGCCATAAAAAGAGGTCTGAGGCCAGTCTAAATATTTGGTAGTCTTAGCAGGTTCATGTTAAAAGACACACACACACACACAGCGCACACACACACACACATACACACACACACACATGGTGAATGCACAAGCAGGCCGAGGCTGTGAAGTTGAATGGCATAGCTCAAAGCCTTCCTCCCCCTATCCCTGCCTCTTTCTCTCTCTAAACCGCCAAACCATTCTCCCCCTTTCTCCAGCTCAGAGGAATTCATTAACTGCCTCTCCACAGAGACACTATGGAAATCAGGCAGCTACAAAGGCAGAGAGAGAGAGGGAGAGAGAGAGAGAGGGAGAGAAGAGGGAGGGAGAGAAGAGGGAGGGGTGGTGGTGTTGGTGGTGGTGGTGAATGGGGCTATATTATCCTATTAGATGGTGGATATGTCTCGTTTCCCTTCCCTGTCATGAGAAAAACATTAATTTTAAGTGAGAAACGAGACAGAGGGAGGGAGAGAGAGAGGGGGAGAGAGAGAGGGGGAGAGAGAGGGGGAGAGAGAGAGGGAGAAATGGTGAGGGTATTTAACATTGCTCTTTTATCGAGCTGAAATGGAGAGTCCCCTGGCTCCATTTACCTTGGCAATGAGGATAGAGTCGCTCTCCATGAATGCCATTTAAAATGCCATGGAGATTAAGCATCCTCTCTCTCTCTCTCTCTCTCTCTCTCTCTCTGTTTCTCTCACACACACACACACACACACACACACACACACACATCAGCATCAGCAGCAGCAGCGGTGGTGGCGGCGGCGGCGGTGCTCGTCATAATATGTGTTTAGGAAAACAGCTTTGAGATTCATGAGTAAAGCCCTTTAGGTGCCAACGCTGAGGAGGGAAGAGAACGGGAGAAAGAGACAGAGAGGACCATCACTTAGCCAGAGTGGGCTTTAAGCACTGTAATTAAATCATTAGATCCTCCCCTCCTCCCTCCCCCCCCCCCCACCACCCCTCTCCTCCTCCTCCCCATCTCTCTCTCTCTCTCTCTCTCTCAGCCAAGCTCATCAGGGGCTCCAGTGTGAAATGATGAATCTGTATTTATGGGGATGGAGTAATTACACAGCTAACCTCTGAGGGAACCCAGGAGGGCCACAGGGCCACCGAGCAGGGCGCAGGGTGCTCAACCTCATTAGCACTGTGTGTGTGTGTGTGTGTGTGTGTGTGTGTGTGTGTGTGTGTGTGTGTGTGTGTGTGTGTGTTCAAAGGAGCAGATTGAAACAGAGTTGTTTTGATAGTTAAGCCTGTCAATGACGAACCATCAATCTGCATGCTTCCAATTTATACACTTTTCCACATTAAAATAATCGATTTTCTTGCATTTTACATGTCAAATTAATTATTTCACCCCTTTTTTTTTAATTACCAAATGGACTAGAACATCGGTGACTTCATACCTAAAGGCCCAGCAGAGTACAGTAGTCCATTCTTCTCAACACACATCTGTCATTCTCCACTCCACAGCTCCTGTGTGCTCCATATCTCCGCTATCTCTTATCCTCGTCGATCTCTGTCATTACCTGCAGACTCCTTTATCTTCGCTCTGAAAATATGCTCCACTGACTTCCGTCGATAATCACGCACATTCCTCTCGAATCTGGCCGACCATATCGATGCCTCCCGGCCCATCTGCTGGACAGAATGTCCCGGCATACCCTGCGGATCCGCTGTCAGCGCGCAAGAGGAAGAATGACACCTAAAATATGCTAGTTGTTGAAATAGCGAAAATAGTTAGTTGTCAAAATTGCAACAGTTGTTTAAACCGATACACATTATTATTAGTAGTAGTATTATTATATAGTTACTAATAGTGTAACAATATGTGCACAACAATATGAAACTGTGTGTGCAGGGACGGAGTGTTTGTTAAATAAAGTCATGCTGGCCACAGAAAAAAAGCAAATATACACTGCGCACAGCCACACACACCTACACACTTGCACACACTTCACAGGTTTTCTGTTGTGTATAGACACAGTGAAGGCTGCAGAAATTAGATCACACACACCAGCACACTCACACACACACACACACACACACGACCTAGGCTAACCAATGCACTAATCGCCTGCCCCGGGCATAGGAGGAGCTTGGTGCTTAAGTAGGCTGCCAATCAGTCAGTCAGCTCCACATCCAGAAGCTCCCGCGGCCAGATACACGCATCACTCCGCACTAGAGGTGCCAAACTGCGGCTCTGACACAACTCCGGGTCGGTGGAAGTGGGGAAGCTTGACAGTTACTTAAAGGGGGACTCTGGTGATTTAGACACCCCCTTCATCCTCTACTTCTTTCTGGGAATTGCTACTTTCTCTTTTTTTTTTTCTTCATCATTCCTGCCTCCTCTTGCTGTTGTGTGACTTTGGCTTTAAGAGAGATTTACAGTACGCGCTTTTCCGGACATGTCTTTCCCTCAGCTGGGGTACCCCCAGTTCCTCAGTGCCTCCCACGAGGTGTACGGGGGCGAGCGGCCGGCCTCTGCCCGGGAAGGAGGCACTGAATGCGGCGTGAGCTCGTCCGCTACCGCCGCGGCTGTCGGCTCCATGCTGGGGATGTACGGGAGCCCATGGGCGGCTCACAACTACAGTGCCTTTCTGCCGTACAGCGGAGCCGCAGACCTCGCCCTCATATCCCAGATGGTGAGAGTTGATCCTTGTTCAGACTGAAGCAGTTCAGGTGTTAATATACTTTTTGTTGTCTTGCTGAGAGCTGTCAATTGCAAACTAATGCGCTATTTTCCAAAAGTGTGCAGTGATTAACATATTCAAATACAGATCATTCTTTTCTCTGGGATGTTTGTGGCTTAACAATTGTAAATAAATATGAATTAAATGAAGTCCAAACCGTCCATTGTCAGTTCATATTTCATTATTTGTATACTTAAATGTTTAATATATGTATATCGGTTCTGAATGGCAAATTATTGAGTCATTACACTTAAGACAACTCATCTCTTAGATTAAAATTAAATTTCGTAATTGTCAGTTCAGATTTTTTGGGTGTAAATTATGGATATTTGAAGGAACAATCTAATTTATACGTAATCTACTGCATATGTAAGACAGCGTTTATTATTTAGGAAAAAACACAATTAATTATTAATAATGAAACAACATTCATGTTCAGAGAACGTTTGGAAATAAATTATATTCCTAATTTCAAATAAATCGAAATGATTATTCAAATATTTAGATGTAATTTGTAAAAGACAACCACTTTAGAAAAAAAATGATTGTCAAACAAATAATTGTTATTGGTTATTTTCTAAATTCATGATATAATTCCTAAATTTCCTGCGTATTTGTCAAACTGACAGGACGTTGGAACTTTTCAAAACTTTTTTGCTGCACAAATAATAATTCAAATGTTATTTATTTTTGTCTCTGAACTTGGTGAGGAAATCATTTTCAGGACAAGTAGCTCAACAAGTTGTCCTCTCTCTCTCTCCCTCTCTCGCTCCCTCTCTCCCTCTCTCGCTCTCTCTCTCGCGCCCTCTCTCTCTCCCCAATAACATGTCAGGGCTCCCAGTATGAGCTGAAGGACAGCCCGGGGTCCCACCCTGCCTCTCTGCCGGTCCACGCCGCTCAAGGCTTCTACTCATACGGCCAGTACCCGTACGGGGACCCGTCGAGGGCCAAGACGGCCACCCGCGAGACCACCAGCACCCTGAAGGCCTGGCTGCAGGAGCACCAGAAGAACCCCTACCCCACCAAAGGAGAGAAGATCATGCTTGCTATCATTACTAGGATGACACTCACACAGGTGGGCAGTGCTTAATGCTTCAGCTGTGGATTAGGATAACACATTTGCTTGTTTTTTCAAAAGTGAAGTACTTATCGCTTCCTGTAGAGCAATAGATAATCTAATTGTTACATTATTTAATATGATAATCCAGCTGTGTGACTGACTGATAGCCCACTTGAATAAAGTCACACTTCCTCCCCGAGTGGGACAAGTCTCCAGATATTTCTGATTTCAAAGCTCCTTTAATGATAACGAAGAATTATAAGGAATAATAATGAGGATTTTTACATATTTAATCATTTCATATTTCTAGTCGGCAGCCCCGTGTTTTCAAAGGAACCGTGATTTTATTCTGTTTTATAATAAGTGAAATAAAAACCCGTTTCCTTCTCCCAGGTGTCGACGTGGTTCGCGAACGCCCGCAGACGCCTGAAGAAGGAGAACAAGGTGACCTGGGGCCGCAGCGCCGAGGACCGGGACGGCCGCATCTTCAGCAGCGACAACGAGGACGAGCCAGGCAAGAACGGCAGCGACGACGAAGACGAAGAGGAGATCGATTTGGAAACTGTCGATATCGAGAGACCCGAGGAGCAGCAAGCAAGGGAGCAGGGCTCCGGGAAGGGAGAGGGAGAAGGGGAGGGAGAGAGTGAGGGAGAGGGAGAGGGAGAGGCAGGCCTGGCCGACAGAGAGCAGGCCTCCGAGCCGAAGAGCTCAGAGAGTAGCAGGACGCTTTCTGTGGAGGGCCTGCGAGGAGTGGAGGCGGCTATTTCTCTCAACAGATCGCCTGTTGTCAAACTCGCAGTGGATCATTCTCCCAGCAGACAGGAGTGCCAGAGACCACCGCAGAGCAAACCCAAAATCTGGTCCCTGGCTGAGACCGCCACGGCCCCGGACAGCTCTCACAGACCTTCCCCCGCGGCCCACGCGCACCACCCGGCTTTGGCCTCCGCCGGCCACCCGGCCTTACTCCCGGGTCATGGGATTTACACATGCCAGATTGGCAAACTGCACAACTGGGCCAACGCGGCTTTTCTGAACGCCAACTCTCTTTTGAACATGCGGTCGCTCCTCGGAGGGGCGCCGGCCGGACACCTGCCTCTCCACGGCGCGGTGCCGGTTGCGCGTCATGACGCACGGCCTGGGGCGGCGGGGCCCGGAACATCGGGGACGGAGGATGACAGTGATGTGGAGTCGTCGGGAAGCTTCAGTCCAAAAAGAGATGGTATGGACAACATTAGATTGTTCAACCCTGTGTAATTAATATGTTTACTGAACGAGCGCCAGGACTGTGACGCACATGTCACCAATAACTGATCCAAAATAATTATCTTTATCACAGCAAGGGGAATTTTGAAGATAATTCTCACTAATAAATTGCTATTTATTTGGTCTTGTTTTTCGTTTTACAGACGAGGAGAGCGACCACAGGCCTGATTCCCGGAAGTCCCCATTCCAGCTGATCACTGACAGGTAACCTCGTGCATTTGAAATCAATTTGGCATCGCGACATTATCAACCTCAATTTCTCTCCACATGTCCTCTGCTAAATGAACCTTAAAGCAGAGGTAAACACTGTTACACCTGACTGCGCAGACCTCAGCACATAAATCATGTGATTGAGTCGCCACTTTAACGCCTCGCCAGGCAGCAGTAATATACCCTGCCCCCCCCCCCCTCTAAATTATCGCCACCTATGTCATTTAAATAATCTGCCGCCATTTATTCACGCCCCCTCAGTGAATGCAGCTAATGTATGTCAAAGAAAACGCTGATAGCAACATCAGGGAGGTAGTGGAGGGTGTAAAGACACAAAGCAATTTAGTGTTTTCTTTCATTTGCATAAATAGAGTTTAACATTGTTTCAGACAGCATTTAAACAATGGAACTCATAGTATTTAAAGTAGTGTATTATTTGAAGTATTTATGATACGGGTGTGTATATATACACACATTTTTCCCCTAATATTTGTAATTCATCCCACTGTTGCACTTATTTCACCTCTGACCTACGTTTTCTTTCTCTTCTCTCTCCTCTCCTCAGACCTCACCATGGGACAGCACCACAGCGAGTTGTGACAATGACATTATGAGAAGACAAAGAGAAAGAGAAAGGAATAATTTTATTTAACGGAGAACGGTTTAATGAAGGCTATTTTTTTTGACGGTGCTACCTGTCATAGTATTACCGTTTAGCTTCTACATGCAAACGAGATGGTTGTTTTTGTCACAGATTTGCTTGTATCTCTCTTTTATGTCCTATATGTTTCTTCTTCGCCTCTTCTGTTGTGAATGGAAACCTTTAAAAATTGTAAATACAGGATATGAATTTGTCTTTAAAGAATATATTTTTTTGGGAACTAAATAAATGTCATTATAGTCATTTATTATTGGAGTTTTCTTCCCTAATTAGAAATTGTTCATGTTCTGTCAAAAATTTTGAGAAAATCAGTGCAACGGGTGACTTAAACCTCCCAAAAGCAGTGCCCTACTCTTCAACGTTGATCTTACTTTTAAGGTTGACCGAGATCTATAAGATGTTAATTCATATATGTTATTTCACATGACAGATATCAGTCTTAATGTGCACATTATAATTCATTCCATCATTGAAACTCTCTTTTTAATTTCATTCCTCTAAAATATTAAGTATAAAGTCACAGAGGATGTGTTACTTTAACGGGAAACCCTAAATTTACATGAATATACAATAATACACATTTCAAATATTATAGATTTCCACTTGTTTATTGATGATCACAGTGTTCTCACCTTTTAATTGACCCCTCCTTCACCGTGTCTTGCTTCACACTCTCCTTGCCAACTAAACCGTGCAGAGTCAGCCCCTTTTAGCAAGAAAAGTCTCACCCTTATTGGAATCTGCACTCCCGCCAAAACTCGGAGACTTATGCCAGCGCCTTGGAAGCCACTGCAAACGCTGCGGAAATTGAAATTGAAGATTTCCAGGACCTCATGAACCTGCGTCTGTGCTTTCAGCCCAGACCTCCTTGCTTTAATGTTGGATTATACCCCCTCAGTGCCACCACTGCCGCCTCTGAAATATGGATCAGACGGCAGGAAAGGCCAGCAGCCAGTATGGGGTCGGCAGCTCAGGGGGAGGTTGATGGGAGGGGGGGTTGGGGGGGGGGGGGGGGTTTGTGTGTCACTCTGAGCCATCCTTGACGTTCACAGGCCCAAAGACATCAGGGTAAAGGGAGAGAGAGGACGGTGGGGGGTCTCAGGGCTGTTAATAGTGAGTGTTTCTCAAAGCTGTGGTCCCACACGCATGCTTGGATTAGCAGCAGGTCATGCATGCCACATGATTTGAGTCCTCTGGCCTCTCAAGGGGGGCCTGGACCGTCTCGGGTTCAGGTGCACACACCTATTTTAGATTTAATTGCATATTTAAACCCGCTATGCAGATGAGGCTTGACATCTTTAAAAGTTGCATATGAAGCAGCTGCTTTTAGGTTCACACTTCAGTTTGAAAGTCAAACGCTGATAGTCAACTTCCATTATTGTCAAGTGGCTTCGGCCTCTTCGTAGAAGTCAAGTGCTGCAGATGTTCAGTATTTGGATTCGATTAGTGAACCGGTTCGGTTTAGGTTGGGTCAGGTTGGGTAAGGTGGTCCGTAAAGGTGTAACGAATACGTATATGGCTGTTGAATAGCAAGTTGACGAGTGAAATGAACCGGCACTTCGTTACTTACTTTATTATAATCTGCATAAATATATTGCAGACTTGTTTGGGCAGATGGACGGTCAGTAGAGTACACAGTCAAATGGTGATTTGAGCAGGGTGGTGCACACTGACAGAATCACAGCCGGCAGGTTCATGGACCTGCAGATTAACTCAATGCTGCCACCTCACTCTCACAAAGAGTAAAGCAGAATTTTACTTCGTGGAGCAAAACATGTCACTGTGTCCGTGTCCACGCTGAGGATCGCTCAAGCTTTCTGCAAGTCAACTTGTAAACTCCCAACAGTTGATAGTGTAAAACATTTGAAGACATTTATTGGTGTCTACTTTATACAGTTCCCATCAGCAGACAAACACCGACGCCGCCCTAATAATGTTGATCATTTTGCATGTTGTTGCTGAATTCCCAAAAAACGTGTCTCAAAATTTGGTGAAATTGATTGATGAATTATTTACAATCTTTAAAATCACAATGGATTATTTGAAATGCATTGTCAAAAAGCTGAAAACTGATCCTTCTGTAACATCAACGTTTTGGAGATATATGTTTTTTTAACGGGACGGCAACAGCTGATTAATTCTACTCTTCTTTTTGACTCAAATTACCAAAATTGGACGCAGTGCTTACGTACAACAATTCTCACTCGATGCTTTATTGTACATCTAGTTCAGCTTTATTAGGACAGTGTTGCACGTAGCAACAACTAGAAGCTCGTATGAACAATCCACTTGACAAAAAATGCTCTTCTTAAAACTCTAAACCTAGAAAACAGCTACAAATAGGCCCAACATTTGGCCACATCATTTGTTGAATAATTGTTTTAAAACATGGTGTACCTCCCTGTCATTTTACACTTTGGTACCTCGGCGTCTGATACCCCCCCCCCCACACCGTCAAAGTGACTGGCATAGTATAAAGAGCCAGAAAGTCCACACAAGACAGGTGGGTCACACAAACACAGGACTCTCATCCAGGAGACCACTGTTCTCATCCCCGTGCAAAACTAAGAGTAAATCTTGAGGTTTTGTCACATCAGTCACGCGAGTCGATAGACAGTCAAGTTAACGTCAAACACGTTAATTTCCTAAACGTTACCAAGTGGTTTTGTTGCCTAAATCTAACTTCCTTTGAAGACAAGTTTATTTTGAAAAGACACTAGAACTTTGGAAAGTAAAAGCCGTCCCTGCCACGGCCAAAACCGCCGCTAGAGGGTTACCGAGCGTCATAGTTTAAAGTTTCGGGCCACTGACGAGCGTCTGAAGCCTATTTGACGAGTTGGGAGTGAGAATGTGTCGGTTCTCAGTCTGCTGGCTGTAGCTTCATATTTACTGCACTCAATCTTCTGATGTAACTCTCAGCAAGAAAACAAATAAGCGTGTATGTCATAAAATGCTGAGCCGCCTGACACGTGTGCACGAGGTGTGGAGAAACAATAAGAGTCTTGACTTTGGTTCAGTGATTCCTCCAAAATCAGTTTTTCTTAATTCATCCAGCCATCCATCCTTTCACAGACGGAGAAAGAGTACAAAAAAAACAAGAGATGGAAAGAGAAAACTCAAGTCTAAAGAGCGCAAATGAGAGAGAGAGAGAGAGAGAGAGAGAGAGAGAGAGAGAGAGAGAGAGAGAGAGAGAGAGATGATGCAGTGAGAGCTGTCATTGATGTGAGAACAGCATGGAGGGAAGCCAGACACTTGAGGCCATTTTCACTTCCTCTGCCAACTCTGACAGACTGCCATCCGCACCGAGAATATCAGCCGCTCTCTCTCTCGCTCTCTCTCTCTCTCTCTCTCTCTCGCTCTCTCTCTCTCTCTCTTACACACTTTACTTTTTCCACACTTCATCCCAGCCAGATCACGCTACTGCTCTTCCAAGTACCCAAACAATATGTTATTCTTTCAAAGTTGGATATCAGTGAGTTTAGCATGATGGGGCTGAAAATGACATCAAATGGCTGTTTAATCAGTTACGCAGCGTGTCCAAAACATGTTTTTGTCATGAAAGGAGCGGAAAAAGTGAGCAGATCCAAAATATGATTAGTGCTTTCTGGCGGGTGCCGCCGGAAACTTCTTCAGAGTTTCAAAGTTTATGCTTCATGTTGGTTGTTTGTCACCCAAGCTGCCCCAAAACTTTTCAAAAAATAGAACTGGTACACACTGTAAAAAGCTGCCAGTGAGGAAAACAGCCACCGAGACACTTGTGAGTTTCCAGAGTCCCATCAGCCCCTCAAACTCTCACTGTGAATAGAGTCTTCATTGGCTTTGCTATTCTGATATAGGCCCTTTGGTGAGTTCTAATCCCGATTAAAGAGGTAGATTATGGAAGGATTTGTCTTTGATTTGCCTGTCCCACTGCTCTTTTCTGTCAGCACCTCGCTCTCTCTCCTTGTATCCTTCCCTCGTTCTTTTTCTCTCCGCTCCTCTGTCTGTCTTGATGGGATGGTGAGGGATTGAACAATGATTGCCTCCATGTGTCATCCCCCTCACACTCCCACCCTCAGCCACCCTCCTGTGATTAAGGCCACATGTGTGAGGGCCCCCGGTCGCCTGAATGGATTTGTTAAAGGCCCCCAGTGGATGAGAGAGGCCCGGGCCCCCGTAGCCTGGCCCTCGTGTGCAGATCTAGCCCCTTTTCGAGGCACTCTGCATGGGGCTGAGCTCCCTGCCAGTCCTCCCCTCCCTCCCACCACAGTGGTTACCCCTCCTACTCTTCTCCGCTCCTCCGCCATGCAGAGATAATCAGGCTTATGTAAAGACGACGTGCTCTTTTGACAGTCATCAGCTCATCAGTGATCCAATCAAGCCCAAATCCGCCATTGTTCGCCCCTCAAAGTGTCTCAAATCCGCTTGTGCGGGAGAGAGGGGCTGCGCTCTTTATCCTGCCAATCACTCCTGACATTCCTGCCCCTGTTGCCATGGCCTGGGGTCAGAGGTTGGGAAAACAGAGAGCATGAGCTGACTCGGGGAGAATGGCGGGGCGCTAAAAGAGGGACTAGCCGCGCAACGGCCTCATTGGTCAGCCAACGCAGGGGGTAAATGTAGACAAGTTAGGGCTCTATAGCCCCGCTGAGAGGGCCAGTCGGACAGAAAGAAACGTGAGCAGGGCAGGAGAGAGAAGGGGGGATGATGAGGGAGAGAAAGGGCCAGGGGAAGAGAAAGAGGGCAAGAGAGGTGTGTGTGTGGAGAAAGGAGGAAAAAGAGGGTTAGGGAGGGACAGTGTTTGATTGCCAAATAGGCTTTGCAGAGCTTGACCTCGAGGGGCTCGGGGAAGAAAAGGCCTGACACACAGTTAAAGAAATAATGAACAAGCGAGTTCATACTTCTTGAATTTCTAATGGCTCCTCTGCACTTAAAATGTGGAAATTAATTTTTCTGCAATCAATATTAGTTTTCTACAGCTGGAACCGAAGCGCAAACTGCCAACAACAAGATAAAAGAGCGTTTGATCCATGTGTGTGTGCGGGCAGGCTAGTTGCTGAGTTTTAATTTGAAATGGAGACGTACCTCCCAACGCAATGCAGCTAACACATGTCACTGCAGGATAAACGGGGCACTGGGTTAAATCTGTTGTAATGTTGTCAAAAGAATAATTTTCTGTACCCAATGTATACGTAAGTGAGCAAATGTTTAGCCTAGACGAGATATCATAGGGAATTTACGCCATTCACTGTCTCTCCATAGGGATTAGTGGAATTAAGCGTTTACACAAAAGCAAAGTATCAAAACTCATGAGTAATTCAACAAGCGCCACAATTCCGAGTTTACCGAGTGCTGCTTCTTAGCCTGCGTTTATTGTCGCGTTGCAGCTGCGAGTACCGTGCAGACAAATAGCAAACATTGTCAGTGTCTTTTAAAGGAGACAAATTTAATATACAGGGAAAATACACACAGCAAAATGCTATGAAAGGGTGGGAGTGATAAGTCTCCTCTCTTGTTGCCTGCTCATTCATGGCAATAATCTGAGGGAAGAAGCAGATTAGGACAGAGGGAGGGTTCGTGGTCTGACTGTTCGCATCGCTGGCTCCTTTCAGCCATTTTGAAACAATGTTTATCCACTGGTTTGTTATAGCGAGGCAACTTAGCTCAGTGAGAGTCCTGAGGGGGCTGAGGACTCGCTGCGTCTTTGTTCAGCATCCATTGAGACACACTGGCGTGTTAGAGCGGGGCGGAGAAGCTGCACAAAATTAATTCATATGTGATCTCAGCGATTTTCGGTAATTTGTGCCTCCGTTTGTAAAATACCTGGGAAATGTTCCGTGGAATGTGCTCATTTTGAGGGTTCATGATGACACAAGAGGAAGAAAATCAGCCGTCAGCTTGACTTTTTTTAGTGACAAAAACAAATCTACTTTGTGACATTTGGACTGCAGAAAATCTGCCATTTCGACCTTTCAAAAATTTGTGTCAGTAACTTCAAAGTGGCCATAATCTATATTTTCTTTACTGATCATCAAATGACTATGTGCAGCGACCCGCTCGTATGAACCGACAGAGAATCATCATTTGAATCTGCAGCTCCCCTCGACTGAACAGAGTTTCAGCTCATTGTTAGGATGTCTGTCCACAATTTAACTGTTTTGGTTCACTTTCACTGTTCTCACGGCACTGTTTTCAGAAAAACAAGCTCTAAAACCCCACGGTGCACGACCTGCTCCGCACCACACAGCAGGCAGACTCAGTTAGAGACTAGCTGGTGAACAGTGGAGCATGTGGAGAATGTTGCTACGTTACTGCCGGATGTGTAAATAAGCTGTACGTGAACCAGTTCACCATGTCAACTTAATAAGGTCATAATAAGTCAGAGTTGTGTTCTCCGCTTGTTTCTGCTGCCCCCAAGTGGCCAAAAAATATCAGTGATTTCACAGGAGACTACATTACAATCATTACTGACTGCAGGAAGCTCTTGAAATAAATTGATTTGTATTGTATTGAAACAGGTTAAAATGATTCTATTCACTGTGTTTTTTTCATTTTCTATTTGTTTATTTAACAAATAAAAAAAACAAGCATCGCTCTCGGGATCAAACCTCGGCACATCACTGTCGGTAAAAAACTACGTACAGAAATTTCTGGTGGTGCTAATTAGCAAATGTTAGCATGCTAGCACGCGAAACTAAAGTGGTGAACGTGGTAAACATGTTACCTGCTAAGAATCAGCATGCTAGCATTGCCACTGTACAAGTCCTCCGAATTAAGCAACAAAGTAGGTCACTTGTCCTTCCAGAACATCACATGAAAGCATTTGATCTGATCGGATGCCTCATATCTGCAAGACAATATTTTTTCCTGAGGTTAGATCTCAGTAACAGCAGAACATAATAACTGCTGCAGCATCAGCATGCATTTAGCTCAAAGCGCCACCGTGTCGTGTGCCTCACTGAGCTCCTTGCATGGCCGTAGACGCTCACATGTTCAACCAACGAGTATCGACTGAATGAATGTAATAAACTACTCCAACCACGGAAAGAAAACATCACAGCAGAATGTTATTTTTTCTTAGAATTATTTTTAAATTATATTATTTAAATTATTATTAAATCATAACAAATTCTATAATTAATGTTACTTGAAATTAACAGATTATTACTATTTTAGGAAAGTTGCAGTCGTTTTGTATATTGTGTAAAATAAAAATAGACAGAGCACATGAGGAAATGCATGCGTCGGCTGCATCTGTCTGTCTCATTCACAACGACAGAGTCCCCCCCCCCCCCCCCCCCTCTGATAGTGTGTGACACTTTAAATTAGCACCCATGGCCAACATTTCATCCATCTATTCTATTGTATCTGTTAAACCTGCATAGGCTTTTGAATGGGGTCTCCCAGGAGCTCAATACATTGGTATTTAAAACTATGAATTAATTAAAACAAAAACACAATGATATGAATTCATTAAGAGCAAATTGATTGACAGAGTCATGAAAAATTGAAATGTTAGAATAAAGGGCCTCTTTGATATGACAAAAAAAAGTATACCTCTGGGGTTTGTGGGAACCCCAGCTGGTAAAATGAGGGTTAAAATAAATAAAAACAAATCAGCCAGTGCGGAAAAATATTGGAATCTTGTTTCCGATAAAAATCAACTTGTGATTTTCTTTTCCTTTTTAATGCTGCACGAAAATCATGGAAATAATTGTTTGAATAATTCTTAAAATAAATTGATTTCATATGAAAAACAGCAATAAACTATCTCACCGTACTGCATTTTTAAATAAAAATTCAGACCGAGAGATAATGATGAATATACGTATTACAAGATAAGACGAGGTTGTGTCGGTGTACAGTAACCCAGAGCGCAAAGAACCTCCCTCTGCTGTCTTTCACTCTGTTGATAATGATAGATGACTCATGGGTCACATATCTTCACAGTGTAATTACACATGAGTGGCAAGCACACACACACACACACACACACACACACACACACACTATCATTCTACGCACACAGTTGCAGAGTAATGTGAGTCCTCATTCATCTGCCCAAGTCGTTTAGGGTAATAGAGCTTAATGGAGTATATTAACCCTGTCCAGCTTGCGTCCCCCCCCCCCCCCCCCTCCCCCTCAGATGTGTGTGTGTGTGTGTGTGTGTGTGTGTGTGTGTGTGTGTGTGTGTGTGTGTGTGTGTGTGTGTGCGTGCATGTGGTCATGCATGTGCACAGAGAAAAGGGGAAACCTGTGCCAACTGTTTATCTGCAAGGGACACACACAGACACACACGCTGGAGGAGCAGAGATCTGGTTTCCCACTGTCACAGATGCTTACCCGCCTCTCCATTAGTGATGTGATTGGAGTGGACATAGAAAACCAGCAGCTTCGTTCCCACAGGGGCAATCTGAGGAAATTATTGCCCCGCTCCTCTCCGGGGAATGTCAGCGCTCCAGCGAGAAGCACTTAGTCGACTGCTATCACATGCAACTCTGAGTTTTGGAGCGCTTGCCGTGGATTAACACTTTTGTGAAATGAAGTGTGTGATGATATGTGATCAGTCACGGCACACGGTAAGAGGCACGCGGGATCTCTAGCTGTGGAATCAGGAGATCAGAACACTCAGCGGCGTTTGCTGGCGACGTAACAGAGAGATGATCACTGGAGGATGAAGAGTGATACAATAGGGGAGACCTTCAGTCTGTCTTTATGCCATTTCCTGTGTGGTACAAGGAGAAAATCCTTTTGTCATCCGTAAAGAGCATTGACGTATTTAATCTAGGTTGTCCGTCTTGATGCAAATGCTGCAGGAATGTGACAGGTATGCTGACACAGCAGAAAACATTGAAACAAAGGGTGTTAGGGTAGGATGGTAGGATGGTAGGATGGACGCTGCTGGTGGCCAAAGGTCCTGGGAGGTCCACTCAGAGATGTAACATGACAACCGCACTCAAGAGCGTGCGTGCAACACAAGCAGACCTGCTGTACCGTCTTTGGTCGGTCACAGAATTGTGGGCGACCTTTTCACCCCGGTCAATAACAACTGCAAGTTGAGCCCACCGCGCCCTCAGGCTAACACCAGCACCAATGGGGACGTAGTTCCCGAAACCACCAGAGGATGGCAGCTGAGGTCTAAGCAGTGGTGCTGAGGTGGTCGTTCATGTGAAACACTTTTCATGGTCTTCCCCCATCTAACGATCTAAAGTGGACACTGGTGTGATGATCTGAGGTTAAAGGTCCCCAGTGTTCTAGGATTTCAGAAATATTCACTTTGTAACTTACATTTTTTTACTCATTGAATTTCCTTTGATGAGGGAATAAAAACCATTGTTGGTTATCTTTGGTGTTTTTAGACACAACTCAAAGTACAAAGGTGTAAGTATGACTCAACCTTTATGGTCTTTATGGACCCTCTTTAAAAAATAAACGTTCTTAACACTTTAAAACCTTGATAGTTCATAACTTTTCCGAATGGAGATTTCCTCATAAACCTCTTGACGCCATATTTCAAACAGCAGTGGAGAAATGCTCTTTTGCAGAAAAAGTCAAGCATGCAGAATTTCAACCTCAATAAAAGTACTAGTATTGGCATTGACATACATTTAGTCACTGTGCAGAATTATGCATTTTAGAATATTGTATACAAATACTGCTGTTGCAGCTAAAGCTGGGATCCTTTACTTTATATACTGCAAAGAACAATAAAGTGCTATATTAACCTGGAATGTTACTTACTTCATTTATCGTCAGTAAATTTTTGTATTATTACTAAAGTTCTCAAACCCATTCAGCCTTTATCTGTGATCGGTTTCCCTCATTAAACACAAATAAGTTCCTTTTGTTGAAGACCAAATAGAAATAGGAACCATTCTTTATGGTTCATTTATGTGTCTTCCACTTCAAATGTGCAAGACCAGTTTCGCATGAATTACCACCTTAATATCTTTTGATATATTGGATTTTTATATTAATAACAACACAAAGGTTGCACATTTTTTACCAGATCTGCAAAAGTACATCTATTTTTTTTACAACCCTCAATTTACGTCCCTTCCGGCGCTTTGTATTATGAGGTCAGAGAAGAAGTATAAAAATAAACTACAGACTAATGGACTAATACAAGATAATCAATAGTTTATGTATCAAATAACAAATATTAAATAGCTCGTAGTCATGAAACTATAGAGAATTATCATGTACAGAGTTCATTGGGTGAGTTTCATCTCATTGTTGAGCTGTCGGTCTCACTGTTCTGGGTCACTCTCCCGGCTCACATAGCCCCAAAAAGCTGAGTAAGCGACCAGCTGGTGAACACAGCGGAACACTTTGGAAGCCAAATAGCTGGATAATTCCTTTACGGGTTGGTAGAAACCAAATAAGAGAGTAAATATCGGACTCATATTCGCCATGTGGCCATGAAACACAACATATAAATGACAATGTGACGCTGTGACTGCTGGATGTTTGCTAACAAATGTTGCCGTGTCACTTTAAAGGTGATAATAAGTCAACGTTGTGTTCATAACTTGTTTACACTGCCCCCAAGTGACCTGTTATTGAGGGTTTTAAAAGAAAAGAAATATGATTTTGCAGTTGTTATTCTTTAAGAAGAGGTAACAGATGACTTGCAGGAGCAGAGAAAGTATGTATATATATATATATATATATATATATATAAACAGAAATGAAGGCAGACCAAGAGAATATAAAGCCAAATAAAGAGATGAGTTGACGGGCAGAAGATCAGTGAGAGAGTTAAGATAGGTTAAAAGTGTTTGTTAAAGGCTCTATCGGTCCCTGCGGACTGAGGCTTGAAGAGCTGAATAATGTATGTCCGCTCCCGGAGTAATGAAGTGGAAGTAACAGGGAGGAATACGGCTGGCCTCCCAG
Organism: Lycodopsis pacificus; assembly: GCA_028022725.1. Classification (NCBI taxonomy): domain Eukaryota; kingdom Metazoa; phylum Chordata; class Actinopteri; order Perciformes; family Zoarcidae; genus Lycodopsis; species Lycodopsis pacificus. Next base: position 4,262,614 of record CM051706.1, on the reverse strand, counting down.
GGCTCAACACAAACTGTACCCACTCTTAAGAGCTGCCGGTAGCCGAACCCTGTCTCCCTCTCTGCCTCCGTCTGTCTCCGTCCACTTCTTCCACGCACACACTTGCACACACGCGCTGCACAGCGGCTAAGAGGGTTAGCTTGTCTCTGTTCCCGTGTCCTACATCATTGATGAGGAAGACCAGGACATTTATAGTATCCCATTCAGAGTTCAGCAGCTCCAGATCCTCCACGAGGCTGCTGTTAGACAGGAGCAGAGGACACGGCCGATAGCTGCTGCTCGGTGGTCAGACAGGCGCTCGGTGTTGGCGGCCTTGTTTGCGGATCGGACCGAGCCTGGTTTGCACTTGTACTCGGTTGGTGCTATTGTGCTTAACAAGAGGCAGCCGCCGCTGTCGGCCGTGTCATGTGGTGAAAAGAAAAGGTCTGTTTTCTTTCCTCATGATCCATTTATTGCCTGCCGTCTTCTTTCTCTCTGCATATCCAGCTCCTCTTTCTCAGCAGAGGCTTTTGGAAAAAAAGGTGTAAAAGTTACCTCGTGTTACCCCTGTGTTCATGCATCTGATGGTTGAGGAAGGCTTGCATGGAAACTGCTTCTCTCCCCATGTTGTGTCACTTCCCTTCAGAACACCTCGAAGGCCCTTTCAGACAGAAAAACGCGACGACGGCACCACCACTCTCTGAAACCCATTATTTCAAATGGCTTGTGCTGCACCACGACGGCTTTCTGTGCCGCTCGCCAAAGCGCTTGGCACAAAGTTCAACCTGTTTTGGGGTTTATGGGAGTTGGAGCTCCAGTATAGGCGGCCGGTATAGCAGAGCAGAGCTTTGCCTCGCCTGTCCCCACTGGGAGCCAACACCACAATGCTGGAGGCCCAGACCCTATAGGCCTGCTGGAGGGAAGGGAGGTAACAGGAGAACCAGAGTAGACTGTCAGACCCTGCTGCAGAAAATCTGAGATTATCTCGAGAGGGAGTCTGGTGTTCTGAAACACCACCACTTTTGCCCACAGGGACCGCCAAAATCAACACAAAATGAAGTTCCTCATAGTAGCTTTAAGACAGCTGTTTACGTTTCAGGAGGTAGATCCAATAACATCTACACTACCTGAATAACCTTCTTATATTTTCTTCACCAGCCAGCAGCTGGTGAGCTAAGCTTCGCACGAAAACAGGAAACGGGGAAATGTTTGATCTGTGAAAGTTTAACAGGAGTAGTGTCTCTGAGGTTGCCAGGCAACCAGTGGCGACTCCAGGAAGTCACTGTGTGTGAACCAAGATATAGTTCGGCACTTAATGCCCCATTCACGTCATTTCATTCAAACTGTAATTACCAGCAGCCGAGTGGGGGGGAAGTGTTTACATTGGCCTCCGACTATTCCCAGTTGGAGATATCCTGAATTCCTGACCAAAGGAAATTCTGATATCTCCCACTTGGTGAGAAAATCACAGGCAAACCGGCGATAAGATACCATCACTGCAGTGACATCCAAACAAAGCCAAAGACTGACACAAATGTCATTTAAAAGGACATATACACATTGTTTCAATTGATGACCGGCTGCTCCAAATAGGCTAGCAGTTCCCCCTGTTTCCAGTCTGTATGCTAAGCTAAGCTAACCGGCTGCTAACAGATATATGAGTGAAGCAGAAAGTGGCCGAGCTTATTTTCCCCAAATGTCAACCTCTCATTTTTTTCTGTAACCAGTCGACTACACATAGAACCATTTCCTCTCGACTCTGATTAAGAGTCAACCAAAAAAAAAAAAGGGCTCAAAAAAACAAAAAGTCGTGTTTTCGCTGCGGTCGCTGGAAGCATTCTCACTTCAATGTGTCCCCTTCAGCACTACCCACTGAGATATGTTTCAAGGTGAAAGAGCTGAGACCAAGATGAAGGCTCAAAAAGCATCTACATGTTAAACAGTGATTAAAATTGCATAGATTTCCGACTTAAAGGTAGAAAATATTCAAATGCGGCGCAGTGTGATTGAGAGAAGTTGTGATTGGAGTTGTTTGGCTCCCTCTTCCAAACACTTTGTGCACCAGCCAGCCCTCCTCCTCCTCTCACATTAACATGCTTCTGTCATTAACCCCCATGCCCCACCTACTGCATAAAAGCTAGAGCCTAATGCAGGAAGGAGAGAATAAGAATGTGTTCCCTTTCTCTTTTCTTTTTTTTTTCTTTTCTTGAGGAGCATCTTGAATGAATGATTGATGTTTGGGGAGCAAGATCAGAACGATATAATCATGGTCTAACGAACGCAGAGCCTTAAGAAATATATACTGGAGGAATGCCATCAATTTATAAACACACAATATATTAATATATAAGTAGTGCATTTCATATTCAAATGGAGGGAAATAGCATAATGTATGCCCCTCCCAATGCAATGCATGCACCCGGAAAGCTTGGAAGTTAAACCCGGCCTCCTCACAAGTCATTTCCCCCCATGAACTATATGGAACCAAGATTAAACACCGTCATGTTCGCAGTCAGTGGCTAAACAAATTGCCATTCTCTGTGAGTGACGCGTGTGTTGTGTGAAGACGTGCAACGCCAGCGTGTGGAGATAACTTCCTTTCCAATCTTTGAGCACAGATGAGGGCGAGACAGTTAGCCCGTGTTCAGTATATGAGCACCTTTCACGGGACAAATGGAATGTCAATCAAGCGGCGGTACACAGATGCCTTCTCCCCGGTGGCGCCCACGATGCTTTCTGGTGATGCAGCTCTGTTGTTCCAGCACTACTCTGGGTGCACTGGGAATATTTTGTCCTTTTACCCCTCCACGTCCCCTCGCTCCATTTCAGATCCCTTGACTATTAACGATTCCTTCTGCTCCCCAAGTTTGCCCTTTTTAGGCTGCCCCTCTTTTCCACATTCATTTCTTCTTGTTGGGTTTCTCACACGGACAGTTTCTCACCCGGCTGTCCTTATTTCTTCTTTCTCCCCATAACCTCTCATGGATTTACCATTCTGACTCTCCCCGTACTTTTCGGCTATAAAGGGACTGTACAAAAAGGATTAGGGAGCTGGGAGGATTCTTATACTTCATTTTTCATACAAAAGAAAGCATTAACATTATCAACATTTGCTTTGGAACCTCCCCTTGACCTAGAAAAAAAACACAATACACTCCCCCCCCCCCCCCCCCCCAAAGATCTTAAAATAATATATTTATGGAAAACATAACAAAGAGCTGCTGACTTAACCGGGAAAAGGCACCAGATCGTCCCCAACCAGGAGGAAACGTGATGCCAACTCCATCTTCTATTAACATTATGAAAGTCAAACAAGATCAACTTATCAGTAAAATGTTCACTGACGAGGTATTTCATTTGTTTTCTGCAAAAGCATCCAAGGTTGCTAAAATAAAATACCCGCTTTTCGTGCCTCAGTGACGAATGGGGATCATCATTTTTGAAATTGCTCCAGTTTTAAGGGAGTTACGCTGCAGACGGCAGCCACTGAATGAGCTGAAATGTAAATTTGCTTGGGACAACTCCTCACTCTCAATTTACGTACACTAAAAGTGCTCGTTTTGTTGCCACCTGCAGCCTCAGATTGTTACAAGTGTCTGACAACATAATAGAAAGACAGAGAAATAAAATATCTTTCTTCCGTTCCCACCCACGCAGACAGCTTGGTGAGTTTCATTTTTTTCTCTTTGCAAGATCGTAGGAGGTGTATTATACGACAACTTCGAGCTGATTGCCTGCATACGTCGTCGCTTCTTTTTTGGAGTTTGGAGTGTGTTTTATGACATCTTTCAGACCATTGGTGTCTAGAAGGGGGGGGGGGGTTGTATTCATTCAACCACAGAAAGGTGAGGAGTTGTCCCGCGCTGTTAGATTACAGAGCGTTTACAGTTGCTGGCTGCAGCATTCTCCCTCAATACTATGGACCAATACTGGACCAATACAAGAAAAATGTTTGTCACTTACACACAAAAACATGGGAAAATGCTTAAGGTAGGATGTGATTGTCGTCTGGTGGAATATAGAAAACGTTTAACATTTAACAGAAACCATAATCTTTACCAAACGTTTACTAAAATGGAGACACATCGCATGGATCAAATGCTGCAAATAAACTCCACTCTGTCTAAATTACAGATGTTCAGATGTTTTTGTTCTGTCTGACCCTTCATCAGGCAAAATCTGCTGCAGCTGACTTCACCAAAGCCACAAACAGAAGATTGGATGTTACTCCACACACGTGGTGTCAAAGTCCTTTGCTGAAATGTTCACTCTGAACATTATCCATCCAACGACTACAACTATCATCACAATGCCGGTGTGCTGGAGACGTCTCTTGCAAACAGTTTCCAAACTAATCAACGAAAGCCATGTTTGTGATGTGACGATTTGATGAATACAATGAATCTCAACAAAGTATCAAGAATGTGGGAAAACATTAATAAACAAATAAAAGCTCTCTCAAAAACTTCATTCTCTCCACCAAAAAAGCCTCTCTCGTCTCTGACCCTCTCCCCTCTAATCATTTCCACACCGTCCCTACGATCTTTCCTCTCTGTCTATCAATAAAGCCTGAACATTCTTCACGTCGGCCCCTTTTGCACAAAAGTATCCAATTATTTTTAACACCGCAAACTCCTCCAACATTTCCCTTCATCCCTTTTGCACTTGCCCTATACTCGTCATCCTCCCCTACCTATAAAAAATGAATCACGATCTTAAGGTGGATTGAGGAGAAATGAGGGAAATGTTTCCACCTCACTAGGACGGCTTAAGACTTTGTCATTAAAAACATGACAAGCCATTCAGTTGGTAAAGGTGCTTACTCGAGGGAATGCTGAGAGTGTTTATTCTTTGATTAATTTGCTTGGAGGAGACCTGAAATTTCCCCACTCATGAATATGTGGATGACAGGGAGATTTCTCTGTGGTGACAACTTATCTAAACTACAGGGCAAAACGATTATGCTAATATCAGGTTGTAGTCATCAATCATCTTGTGTCAATGTGGTGTCAAGGCATCACGTTCCTGATCCCCCCTCTGGCCATAGCACTGTGTGTGTGTGTGTGTGTGTGTGTGTGTGTGTGTGTGTGTGTGTGTGTGTGTGTGTGTGTGTGTGTGTGTGTGTGTGTGTGTGTGTGTGTGTGTGTGTGTGTGTGTGTGCTTATTTGGAAAGGAGAATTGATCACATTCTCATTACGCCTGGGGATTGTTGGTGGGGTTGCTCTTGCGCTTGCGTGAAGCTGTTCTCCTGCAAGAGCTGAAGGAAACCTGGGAAGGAATTAATTAGCTGAGTTTCTTCGTCTTGATATGAACACCGCGCTACACACACACACACACACACACACACACACACACACACACACGCACACACACACACACACACACACGCAGAGTCCGGGCTGGGTGACGTCAGAGAGACGCGCCTTAAAACCAAAGAGCGCATCACAGGGAGATGCATGGTTTGATCAAACGCAACACACACTCGCTTTGGATTGTAAGATAGCGGTGATACTGTAGGAGCTGCAGCAGCAGCTTGGGTGAATGAGGCGGAGCGGGGAGGGAAGCCAGGAAGTCACTTTTAAAGACTTTTGTTCGTGGTGCGTAAAATGAGACTGGTGCGTAAATGTCTTCGCGGTAGATGATATCCACATTTTTAAACCCTGAAAAGTTGAATGGAAAACCAGCTGTGAACTAGTAACAGAGGCATAACGTCTACCCTTGGCACGGATGCTGTTGGATGTCACCCCGAGTCCTGCTTTTTGTCTCTCTGATCTCATTTGAGTTATGGCTTACTCTCAGCTGGGATACTCCTACTCCACCACACCGCAGGTACAGTGACTGCAATTAACTAAATATACTACGACACTGTCAAATAAGGCACTTGATTCCATCACAAAATGTGACAAAGTCAGTTTAGCAGCAATATTTGTTTTCTGCGCATGTTCTACTTTTTTTTCGAGAAATAACTGGAATCAGAACACCCAACTTCTTTTTTACTTTCATGGGAAAAACATTACAATAAAACAGTAAACATGCAACATGAAACGCAACTCGAAGAACGAAATAACTTGTTACATTTTGAGTGGTTTTGGTTTTAATAACTTTATCACTGCTAATGTAATTGGACAAATGAGCTTAATTTATTTATTTTTTGCCAAAGTTTCTGATGACCTCCAGCTCTCTGGCTGGTTGTTTGGAGCCGGGCACGCCTCCGTCACACCCGGTGCTGCGCTCCCCGGGCCACCAGCTCGCCTCCACCACCGGCATTGGAGTCTACAGCGGAACTTATCCAAAGAGCCAAGGTTACTACAACACCTGCGGCAGCGACGCCACCGCTCTCTACCCCAGAGTGAGTTTCACTTTGCACTTACAGTTCTTTATTAGTATCACTTTGCCTTTATCTAAAAATGCTTGATGTTCATCGTCTCTAATTTTGGGAGACACGTGAGGAAAAAGTGACCTTGTAGTTATTTTTAATAATGCAGATTTGTTTAGAATGATTTGTAAATATTATACTTATCTTTGATGGAGAAAAAAAGTCTAAATAAAGAAAGGTAATTTCATGCTGAAGTCAATCAATCTTTTGTATCAGAGTCCATGCTGTGAAAACGTTTTGTAATGTTTTATGGATTCTGATCAGTTATTATTAAATATTTTCAGGGACCACTAGATCACAAAGACGGAGCTGCATCTGTGGGGACCTCTCAGACTCCGGCCTACTATCCCTATGACTATACATTTGGACAATATCCATATGACAGATACGGGTAAGTCAAAGTCCGCATTTTGGCCGAGTTCTTTCGTTCTTAAATTAAACCACATTTTGTCAATTCAAAACTGTAATATCTTCACTCAGAACTGCAGACTCAATAACGAAAAAATACTTCTTGTGTCTGAAGCTCGTTTGCAGTGACCTCATATTCTTTTATGTCTTGGCATCATTGCAGGTATTACAGTGCAAGGTTGTAATTGTGCTTCATGACATGGTCCCCCTCACGCTATCATTAATATATGATTCAAAGGCAGTTGTTACCCATAAATGAGGGAGGCCTTTCATCATAGCAAAAGCAATTCACTTATTCTTGCTATGACATATAAATATGATTTGGAATGTCACCATTTGGCTCAGGTATTCCTGCTCTGACGGCGCTTCACGTCGCAAAAATGCCACCCGAGAGACCACCAGCACCCTGAAGGCCTGGCTGCAGGAACACCAGAAGAACCCCTACCCCACAAAAGGAGAGAAGATAATGCTGGCCATCATCACCAGGATGACCCTCACACAGGTAGCTTTTATTCAAATGTTGGATTTAAGTGCATTCCAGAGTTTAGTTTGCTAATATTCTTGTTTACCCTCAATCCATTTCTGGTATAGCGTTACATGATTTGTCCTTCTTTGTCTTCTCTTCACTAATGTCCTGTACGTGTGATTTGATATTCCCCTCTGACCTGCATTCCCTCCCTCCCTCAGGTGTCTACGTGGTTTGCTAATGCACGCAGGAGGCTAAAGAAGGAGAACAAGGTGACGTGGTCACCGCGGGCTTGCAAAAGCTCTGACGATCGGGGCTGTGATGATGACAGTGACGAAGCTGAGAAGCCCCTTAAAAACGACAAAGACCTTCCCGGTAAGCGGTGCCTCGACCATTTAGCACATTGAGCTGGTTTCAGGATTTGCCCGGATTTAGTTCGCATGCACAGACTTGGTGTTATCTGTGTGATTCGTTCTTGCAGATAAACAGTGTGCAGACCTGCAGAGTGACCTCGAGGACTTCGACCTGCTGGATTCAGACGGTTCTGACTGTGAACCGAAGCAGCGGTTTCTACCTGTGGACAGTGACGCAAACACAGCCCTCCCACATGGGCATCTGACGCACAACCCAGACCCGCTGCACGGAAAAGAGAGATTGTCTCCGGACTGCCCCAAACTCACACCGGTCAAACAGCAAAACAGCGCCTTCTATCCTAATCCAGACCCGCGAAGTACAGACACCAAGCCCAAAATCTGGTCCATCGCTCACACTGCTGCGTCTTTGGACGGCAGCTTGCAGCCAGAATACCCTCCCTGCATGCTGTCGTCGACGGGGTCCTCCTCCCCCGGGTATCCATCAAATATGGCGCTGACCAAGGCAGACAGGGAACAGGAGTCACCGGTCGCCACGCTCAGAGAATGGGTGGATGGAGTTTTCCATGGTCCCCCTTTCCAACAGCTCAAACCAGTTGAGGTGTGGAAAGGCTTAACCGACGCGGTAATAGACAGAACACACGGACAGCCCTTTGAACTTGTTAGGTCTACGTCATCTTTGTAGTCCAACCGACACATCGTCAACGGAATATAAAAAGACTGCTGGACTTGAAACAAAAAGTCGATATTTTGTTGTTGTGAGTTGACCGATTGGCTGTTCGCTAAGCGCTACCCATCCCCCCCCCCCCTCTTACTGTTGCTACGTCTGTCAAGCTTTTCATTCTCCATTCTCGTGCAGCATGTATGCAGTTTACGCTGATAGCAGTGGCACTGAAACATGTTTGTAATTGTTTTTTGTAATTATAAAAGAAAAGAAAATGTAATCAGTGGATCCCAGATTCCAGACAGCAGTAGACAAAAGCAGGCTTCTCAATTCTAGCCAAAAACCATCGAGTTTGCCGTCTGAAATGACAACTGTTGGCGGCATTTTTTTGTTCGCTCTATAGCTCCCAAACGTTACCTGTGATTATATTAGGAAATCTGAACTCCGACTCCGGTTGACTTTCTAATGCGTCCCGCTGTACCTTAAATACGCACGTGTTGGCGGCATACGCTATATTGTGCTAAAAGACCATGTAGAACACTTGCATCTGAAAAGATGCGACGTTATCTCAGGTAACATTGGCTGAGGTTGCTGGAGAAAAAACTTCCCTAAATCCATTAGAAAGTTGCTAACGTTAGCCAAAATGGATGGACGTGCTAGTTGTGTAACGAAACACTAACTCCATGAATAATGATGTTAACGCGAGTTAATGATGTGCTCCTCGGCCTCAGAAGTAATGCTCGGCGACTGTAAGCCAGACATTTTAATGATTGCATCTTAATTTAGAGCAGACAAACATTGTTTTACTCTAAACTAAGGCCCAATGTACATGTGGAGAAATCCAAAGTTTGACAGACCTGGTGTGCCAAGTTGCAGTTGCTAAGCTACGATTGGACAATTGTCGTTCGGGGTCGGGGTTTTGCGAACGGTCAATTAACAATGTGATCGCATTCTGGCATTTTGACTCTCTCTCAGCCGGGCCCCATCAATGGTCCGATGTCTTCGAGCAAACAAGTGTCACCACACACGTTCCTGCAGCAAGGTTGTATGGTTCACACATGGAAAACAAATATACGATATTGTACACTTGCACTATAGCCTTGCACATGCACTGAGTCACAAAAATAAAAGGTGTATTCTGTAGAATGGCAATGTTCTCTGAGTTTGGAACCACTAGTGCTATCAAGTTTAGAAAATGTAAATCCTGTTCTGGAATAGTGGAATATACCGCCGCAGCGTTGGACGTGTGTGTGTGTGTGTGTGTGTGTGTGTGTGTGTGTGTGTGTGTGAGAGAGTGTTTGTGTGCTTGTGTGTGTGTTTTGAGGGAGTGAAAGGGGGGAAGTGGGTGGTATTCAGCCGTGACTAATGGAAACACACAGAGGAGGGTGCTGTTAAATTGTTAAATCGATGCCACTTCCACCTCGGCTCCAGATATAGCCGCAATCAGCGATGCGTCCCTTTTCATTAGGCGGCTTTTGACTTTGTCAACCTGGGACTGTAAGGAAATCCACCACGCGCAAAATGCTTCATAAAACCTCTTAAGTAATTTTAAGTCAGTGTCACATCTTTATCCACTTCGGTGAGTATTTCACAGAACCAATAATAAGAAACGTCATCGTAATAAACAGAGGAATAAGGCTGGCATCACGAGGCCTAAACGTTTTATGAAAAATGGATTTCCATCAACTTCAATTATTAAAGAAAAGTTCACAAATTGAGCACTGAAAAACATTTCACACAACACGTTCTAAAACAAAGCAAAACAAGAGAGAGTGAGGAGTTTTTAGTTTTTTTTCTTCCCCCACCTTTCTCCTCCTGTTTTCGATTTAGGAACAGTGATAAAGTATTCATCAGAACAGAGGAGGGATCTTCCTGGGCTTTGTATGGAATTAACCATTTCAGATTAAATTATTCAGGATGAATTCAAGCGAGAATTTCATTCTGTTTCTGCTTCATAAATAAGTCAGATTTAGGATGATAAATAATGACATCTGACTTCTCTTCCCTGTAAAGTTTTCTTTCTTCCACTCGCTGTCCGACAGGATCTCATTGTGGTCGGCTGCAAATATATTTTCCGTGTTTTTGCTCAGAATTCTTTTCCCTGAGTTTAATGTACCAGAAATTATACGATTGCTTTTGCTTTTTAAAAAATCTTGAGGTAGATTTGACTTCAAAGGAGGAGGAGGTGGTGTCATGAAGGATGTAGAGTGGCAGTCAGATAAGAGGTGGAGGGCGACCCAGTGCTGAGTGGGGTTAAGAGACATAAGGTTATGCTTCTTCTCACCTCCAGCTGGTTGAGACATGACTTGTCTCTTGGGCGCAGAGCAGTGGGAAAACGCTACAAAAGTGCACACACGTATATACTGCAATTTACTGTAGATCTTAAATCTTTTGATTCAAAACGTTTTTTTTTTTAAATAGTTCCACATTTTTGTTTTCTGTGTTGACTAAGAATTATTTGGAAATCGTTTTCTGTTTTTTCAAAATAATGGCTTTTGTTTCAAGAGAACTCCTCATGTAATCAAGTGAGCACTTCACTCTGTTTCAGTTTCAGCTAAAATTCAGTTTATATTTCCATTTTAAAGCTGCGCATGCTTAACAATTCACTTTTTAAACTTCTCGAACAGATTTCTCTCCGAGGCAGCTGAAACAAGCTGCGACCACAACGCTGACGCACTTTGATTCTATATGATAAACTAGCAGTGTCCTATGTACACATCCAGCAGACAGAGCCACGTTTTTTGGTTCGGCCTACTTGGCAAATTTATGTATAGAAAACATAAATAATCACTTTCCTTTAATAAGTTCTGCTTTTGGTCGCAACTCACCGGCTCTTCAGCCGCTAAATGCTCCTCCGTGTTCACCAGTCGCTAACTCGCTGGCGTGAACTTTAAAATTAGTGACGATGTTTGAAAAGTATAATTATGAAGAATAAGAATATGACAGATTCTTTCGGCATTAAAATGTTTCACACATCCCCCCCCCCCCCCCACCTCCCCTTACCAGCCGTCACCTATCTCCTCTTCTTCCTCGTTTCCTTCCCTATCCCCACATCTCATTTCCCACCCCCCACCCCCCTTGTCTCCTCTCCTCCCGACACACAAGCGAGCCACTCAACAGCCAGTCTGACACGGAGGCCTGCTCCCTGGGCCATACACTGTGATTAAGCCTCGATGCTGCTGTACGGGTCGGGGGACGTTAGAGCCGCTGTTTACTCGTCTGGCTCATACCACCGGCAGTTATTTGGCCTTCAGCGTCTTATGAGAGAATTGACACGGGGGTGAGAGACAAAAGACTCTTTTTTTTTTTCCCCCACTCAGAAAAGTAATGTTTGTCTTCCATTAATTGTTCATGCTATTCATTCTATACTCGGTGGGACTTTTTCTGATTCACCTCTTCTTCTAAGATGGAATGTCTGCACAGGAAGTATTGACAACTTCAAATTACTCCTCTCGGCACCCTCCGTCTGACACCTATTTCCTTTCAACACTGTCTGTGCCTCTGTCACACACACACACACACACTGTGGCGTGCATATACACACAGTTCTAAGTCTCTTGCGTCTTGTCACACACACTTTGGTTTCCCGGGGCTATCAAAGTGGTGAGTGCAAACTCTCTCCTCCAAAATCTGTCACATGTCGCCAGAGGTGTCTCGCTCCCTGCGGTAACCCTCGGAGCCCCTGGCACAAGTACAAGTCATTATTTCCATGCTAAAGGTCAGAAGCTCTGTCACCTGACTCTAAAGTGGAGCTGAGTGGAGTCGCCCCGAGACAATGACCAAAGGTCAGTTTTCTGTTTTGCCTCTCATACAAGTCGGTTTAGATTTGAGGACGGGCTGCTCCCAGATCTGCCCACGAGCCCCTTTTTGGTCGCAGTGGCTTTGAGACACGGCGGTTCAGATAATTGGCTGCAGGGAGCTCCATAATGAGCCTGAGGGTCTGTATTATGACACATCTTCAAGGAGAAATATTTTAATAGGGCAATTACAGCGACGAGGAGGATGTTTTGCGCAGAGTGAGTGATTGTTGTGGAGGGGCGCTGTGTTAAGGAATTCAATGGCATTTAACTCCATTATCTATTGTGGCTCAGCAGTGAGGAGACTCTCAATATGATTACAGTCTTATTTCAGCTCATCTTTGTCTGAGTGGTCTGACCCAACAGTGCAGGTCACATTATGTGTAAGAGTTGTATTTGCAATTATTATCCAATATTATGCTGAAAGAAAGGGGATAACTGGATGTAGCCATAAACCCCCTGTGGTGATTTGACAGTTTAAGGTTGAACCCATGAATGAGTCCGTGCGCAAATTGGCGGAATTTCAACTTCATAATCCGGAGTTATTTGACATTTCTGATGTTAAAGAATATTCTATTATGCCGGCTGATGCGTTTAAGAGCAGTGAATAATTAAACAGTGCGGTTAAATCCAGCACAAAAACACAGCGCTGTTTAATTCAGCACAATTCATATGCTCAGTTTCATCTGAAGATTTCGCCCCGGGCAATGCCTCCAACTCCGCCAACCGCCGCCTCTGAAGCATTCAGACTTACCAACCGCAAGACCAACCAGTCAGCTCTCTGACACTGACCCGGATCGCCTGCCTCATTTTAACAATGCACCTCTCTCCCTTCAATCATCCAAAGTGGTCTGACTATAGATGAGGTTAACTACAGCATAAGCCTCACTTCCAGGAGTCACCAGGGCCAATTATATCAGCCTGACTACTCCTCCCAACCTGAGCTCTGCGGTGTGGAAAATGCAGTTCCACTGGCTGCATCACTGGGGACAGAACAGGCTAGTGCTGTCTGGAGCCTGAGCCAAGCGCGGGCCAATTTGGCATGCAGAGGTCTGTGGAGAATAAGCCCGATGAAATATATATATGATCTTCTTCAAACATGTATTGTTCCGCGCTACTGTGTCTTATCAGGCTGGCTCCCTCCTGATGTCCTCCAGGCTTGGCAGAGCGAGACTCTACATCGCAGATTGTGTGGGACCGATGCACAAGGAATGCTAAGGTTCTCTCAGAGCTCCTTTACAGTAAACAGTAGAGATGAGTCTTTCCTGCTTATTGATAAAGGCAAGTTCAAAGCAATGCAATCAGATGCATGTGTTCCAAGAAGTAGGAAAGAAAATAATAAAAATCATACTCATGCAGATAACAGTGGAGCAGATTTTTAAGGTGTGCTGCAAATTTCATCAGCTCTTATTATAGTTCAACAATAATATAGCTGTAATAATTTTACCAACAAATGGCTTTGGTTTGACAATAGAAGATGATGTCGTAAACTTGGCTTTTATGTCTCGCTGCACAAGTCTCTGTTTTTGTAGGACCAGACCAAACACCTCAGCAGGACACTGCTGACCTCTGCCGGCCACAGAGGGAACTGCATCCAGCAATTCAAACTAACCCAGTGTCCCAGAGTTACACTCCTGCACAACCAGCCCCATAGAAATGGGGACTGGAGAAACATTTGGAGACAATCCCTTGATTGTGGATGAATCGTGCACATACAGTGCTATGTAGCCACAGATGTGCTGAAACAGTGACGTCAACAGGCTTCGTTAAGAATAATGCACTCTCAGACAGACTGACAGACAACATATCATTTATTAACCAATATGGCAATTTATACAGAGAAGCAAAGAGAGAGGAAATAGTTTAGTGATGATGCTTCTGCTTGAACTGTAATCCACAATAGCCGCATGTCCCCACTTTCGTGGCTTTATCCTGGAAAAAAAGAGAGGCCAATGTTAGTATTTATGATTTAGGACGTTTGTAAAATGTGCTGTTATGGTGATTATAGGGATACTCAAACTACAGAAAATATCATGTGAAAATATTATAGATTGTCTTGTTTCTTAAATCTATCTGAGAGTAAGACTGCATCTCTGCAATCTGACCCTAACCCGTTTCCTCTGACTCAGATGACTGGATCTCAAGTATCCCAATTAAATAAATACAAGTGAACCATAGGAACATGCGACATGTGTCCACAGGAACACTGGAAAGTGATTCACAGTACTAACCAAAGTATTGGCTGCTGATAAACAAATGATAAATAGTCACCATGACACAGAATAACCAATGAAAGCTGGACAAAATGGACCACCTCAAAGTATTTCATCACATTAGTAGGTGCAGGTTCTTACTAGGTTGATGTAGACTTTGGGGTGACCCAGGGCTCCTCCACCTCCATCACAGGACACCACATTGGCCCCAACGTCAGTCACTGGCTCCTCGGCCACCAATTTGATGGCAAAGTTCTTATTCACCTTGACACAAACAACGTGATTTCTGTCATTGTCGGCTGACTAAAACTAGCTTCCTATGGGGATCAGGTAGGTCACACAAGACAGTGAGGGTGTTGTGGTGTATGCACAGTTTTGCATGTTTTGATTGTGATGGCTAAGTGATTATTTTAATGTATTCTGAATTAGTTTGCATTGAATATTTGTGGTAATACGTTCTAGTTTGAGCATTAAATGATTTGTGAATAAGATGTCCACGATTGACAACATTTAAGATGCACACACCACCAAACAGTGAGGCACATAAGCAAACTTTACCTCCAACAACAAACCTAGATTTGCTCAGAATGAACTAAACTATTTACATTTCAATTCGCTGGTGTCTGGGCTTTATTGACCTTGTTTGTTAGTGACTTCTTACCTCTTTCTGTCTGCCAACGAATCTGGCTCTCCTGGGATCACTTTCATCAAACACCTGAGAGGAAAAACACCACCGTTACTGTACGCAAGGTTAATGGTCCGAGTAGCTACATTGACGTTAGCAAGGCTAAGCTAACGTCAGGGGATCCGGTAAAAGCAATACGACAGAATGACTTTTAAGCTCACCTGGCCGGTGTGAGTGATGGCCTCGCCGGTGCTGGATACTTCTACGCTGTAGCGATAAACAGGTACGGCGGTCAGCCTCAAAGGTAAAGCAAGCACCTTAGCATGTCTACTGAAGGACAAAACTCTACACACCGAGGACGCCATGTTTACAACAGACTCTTTTCCCAAGATGCCTTGCAGGGAACACCTTTATAGAATTTTAATTTCCCTAGGTTTTGTCTGTTAGGTTCAAAGCACTACGTATTCCGATAAGCTTTCCTGTGAACTCATTGTTTTTCGGTATGTGTTGTAAAATACAAAATAAAAAACTTCGGCTACTTTGGATTTCGACTCTGCTAAGGATGAGGAATGCGATATTTGACCAAAGCCAGTGCGACAAAAAAACTTCCTGACAGGCGTTACTGAGGGTACTAAAAACATACACCATCATCTCAAACCGGAAGCAGTTGTATCCTCACAAGCAAGAACAGACAAGAACAGTAACACGGTCGCATTGAGGCGATTAAAACTAAACATTCAGGGACGTATCCCCTGTTTTTAATCGTTTAGGGATTCCTGAAAGGTTTGTTTGTGCTCTCTGATTCTGTATATATATATATATATGTAGACTTGTATATGGGACATTTTTTATGTCTAGCTTTGGCGCTAGCAGGTCAACTGGCATGCTCGTCTCCTGGGCATGTTGCATAGCTAACGCTGTCCTGCAGTGGTGAATTATATATTTGATGCCTGTAGACAAAAATAATAATTTGAACTAGCTGAGCTTTGAGCTGAAGTCTTTAAATGTATTGTTTTGTCAGAAACCCAAATATATTTAGTTTTAATATAATACAAAATACAATAAATTGCAGGACATCTCCATATTTTAGGGGCTAAAAACTGTATTTTTCTATTTATTGTTTACTTTTACGATTAAGTCGCACCACAACCTGACAATCAAACCCAAGACAAAAAAGTCCTATATCACAAAATTTTAATTTGCATATGAATTTGCTCTCTTTGTCTCCCTCTGCAGCCTTTGGCACCATGGCGTCCCTCCTCTTGAAGCACCTGGCTGCCTCCCTGACTCGCCAAGTGGCCCAGATGAGCAGGTTAAATGTGACCTCCTCCCCAGCAGCGAGCGCCTACAGATGTCTCTGCACCCTCACCACAGCTCCCCGCACGCTACTCCTGTCACCAACCAGAGTCGGCTCCATCCAGCCCCCCTCGTCTGGCTCCTCTGCGCGGCGTGGACCATCTCTGTTGGGACAGTGTCAGCATCTTCCCTGCATCCAGCCCTCTGCGGGGATGAAAACCAAGTCTGCCCTGAAGAGGCGCTGCAAAGACTGTTTCATTGTCCGACGGAGGGGCCGTTTGTTTGTGTTCTGCAAGACAAATCCCAGACACAAGCAGAGACAGGGCTGAAATTACAAAGGAGTATTGAGAAGACTGATTTGAGATTGTGGAAACTGAAAATAACTGTGATTTAAAAATAAAGTGTTTGGTTGAAGAATGTCCATGGCTTTTTCACGCCTCCTCCTGTTTCCCTCGTTAACAGCCCAAAATACATAACATTTCTCACAGTGGAGAAACTGATTTGTTGCATTCTCAAAACCATCATACATACTTCTACACCATTTGAACATATCTATAAGATAAGTTTAATTAAGTTAAGCTTCCAAACTTATTGTGGTTATCTAAAATCATTAGAGTATTTTGGGGGGAGGGGTGGGACAAATCAATTAACTTGGATTAAACATTTTATCACACAGATGTCATCCTATTTTCTGTAAGATTCCTTTCCGTCGTCCGTCCACATGAGGGTGCAAAAGTCTCTGCTGCATGAACACAGGATCCATCCTGCCATGTAATACACTTCATCACGTTGACTCCCCTTTTCTAACCACTGTTACCTTTCGTAAGTAAGAGTGTCTTTACAATAGTGACCCACAACAACTGTCCAGATTCTTGTGTCGGACATGGCTTACACGGTTTTGAGGTTGCGTCAGAAACTAGCTGTTTAAACCAATATCTATGTCCACCTTTCCTGTCATTGTGTTCTTACTGAAATACACAACAGCATCGACAGGTTGTAACATTCACACTGTGCAGGCATGGAAAGCTAACTGGCTTGAAGGTTGTTTGGCAACAAACACTGAGGCTACTGACACAGCGCTTAGTTATTCTAAAGGTTAATGTTTACTGACGAACGAGCAAGGAACAACAAACTCCTGCTTGCGTGAACTCATAATGTTACTGGATGAGTGTTTGTATAGTCAATTTCAGATAGCGCCGCAGGATGGACTTGAGCCAACATTTCAATGGCATTTCACTGAAGCACATGGTCATGGACAAACAAAAGCTTCCCGTGTGGTTCCAGAGAGTTTACCCTGCATGCAGCAGGACTAGTGCAATGCTTTAATGAAGTGTGTCAGTATGTAGGTGTCAATAGAGATGATGAACCAGTTAGCACCACAGTACGATGAAGGTCGGCCATCTGGCAGCTTTGAGAAACAACAAAGTCTGTTTAAATGCAGTTGCTGTTCTCTAAAAATAAAAGACATTGATGGGCGGATCAAATACAGAAGGAAACGCGACTTCAAATGCATAACGAATCTCACTGAAGGCGAATCATCCCAAACATCTCAAACACACATTCCACAGACAGCCAGAGTTATCCGCATCCTCTTTTTTTTCATCAGTGTGTGTGTTTCTGTGTGTCTGTGTTTGGTCACTGAGTGACTTAAATATTTCAAATGTCCACCCCTATTCAAAAGGTTCATGTTGTTGTGAAGGGTGGAGCCCATTTGTTCACACAGCTTGCACAAAATCTGCACACAATAAGTAACACAACACCATTTCCAGAGCTTTTATGTTAATGGCAACCTGTTCTGAGTTTACAGTGGCACACGCAGTGCAGAACGTTTTACATGTTTCTAGTTGTATTTGTAGTGAGTTGAAATGCTTAATATTATTGTAAGATTGTCTAAGATTGGGCTATTGTTTTAAAAAGGGAACTTTATGTGACATGGACGCGTGGGCGTGGGTGCGTTCATGCGCCACCAGGTTTTCAGGTTTGGTCATTGCCTACAAAATAAAAGCTCGTACACGATGCTGCTTACTGAGTACCTGTACGTTTAATGTGTATTAGATCATTTTGGATTTTATAAACATGCTCGTCAATAGTTTAGAGCATTATAGACTGTGTTAAATTGAGAGGTACTCTCTTAAACTGGCATGCACATTTTCTTTTTGCCTTTTTAATTCCAGCGCATGGTGGTAACTATTTGGGCATGCGAACAATACGACGGAGCAGCATTTGTTTTCATTGTAAAATCACAGATAGGCTGCATTGTCCTACTTCCTGCCACAGCCACAGGAGCTTTATTTAGAATCTTACAACCGGAAGTCACGTCGTTTAATCTCGCTAGCTTGCTCTTCCCCGTTCCATCTCCAGTCTCTCCTCTGGGCTGTGGAGGGTTGACTCAAAACAGAAGAAGGCGCGCGCTCCTTACTGCGTTTAACGAAGAGCTCAACCAGCGTTACGGAACATTTTGGACTTTTTTTGTTGTTCTAGAAGGTGTGAGTCACAGGGCTTCAGCAATGAAGTCATCAAACAGTCGCCCCTCCAGAGTGGGCAGAAACCCCTTCGTGCACGAGCTGAAATTCACCCTGACAGAGACAATAAAGGTAAGACAATTAAGATGACGAAAGATACATATTATCTAACTCAACTTTATAAAAGAACGTCATCCTTCAGTCATTGTATGCAACTGTCAAGTGCCTTGTTGTGCATGTAGTGTGTTTCCTAACTTGCACCTAAACTTCTCCCACCTTGTTAGGGCTCTCAGGCACTTTCAGTATTTCCTGTTTTGCTGGCGAGTTGACAAAAAAAACTAAAAAACAAGTTATTCAAACTCAGACTATCTGGAACGTGCAGTTCCACAATGTTGTCCTGGCAATAGTCAGTATTATTTGTGAGCAGTTCCCATATTTAAGTGGTCCTCAAAGGGTGAAAACAAACAATAATAATAATAATTCAAACTCTTTTATTCATGCACTTCTTCAAAATCACGTCATATATTTCACAGCATTTGATAGCTCACTGTAATGCATGCTCATTAGGATTAACCTTAGTATTCTAGGCTTAATATAGGCTTATATTATGCTGAACACAACCATATAAATCCATGATAAATCTTAAACGCGCTTAATTTATTACTGTCAGAAGAAACCTTTATTGGAAAAAGTTTTTCTTTTGTAGTTTTGAACTAATACCCGTTTAGCCCTTAGTAGGGTTGGCAGTATCTGCAAAGATAAGATGGAAAAGGAAACGCGTAGTTAACTCAGTTATCACTTTCTGGTCATCAATTACGTGACTGCCATGCTGCTCCATATTCTCCATAATAAGTGTCATCTGAGACGTGTGGTGTCAATATGGGTTCGGCCACTACTCCACATTTCCCTGGATGGATCTGCTAAGCCACAGTTTGTTCTTGATTGACCAAATTTGCATCACACATTTGCATTGGATTCGTATCCACTATCACAAAAAATGCACCATTTATTAATTCATTCATTGCACTGTTCAACCGTCATACTGATATGCCGAGCATGTCAACGTTTACTTTACTTTCTCTCACATCTCCTTTTGTTTGTCTACACTTCTCTGTTTCTTGCGGTTTCTTTTGACTCCCAGGCACACGGTGTTTACACTGTTAGCACAGGGTTAAACAAAGTGTCATGTGTACTCAGATAGTCCTTATTAGAGTGGATCCGTTTCCGGGATAGCATAGCAAGTGTGACTTATGGTTTGGGTTAGGATCTGTCCTGTTACGGTTGCTCCAGCCTAAGGCCGATACTTAAATACAATGGCAGCACATTTAAAGAAGAGCACACACCTTGTTAGAGCGAGGCACGTGCTGCATGAGATATTCTGCTGCTTTGATACAGATCGACAGCTGTGGCTGCTTCCTAAATCAACCGTTGAAATCGATTGATTCTCACTGCTGGAGGAGGGCCTTCTCATTAATCAACCAATGGATCAATGGGTTCTCAGGCCTGGTGATTGGTGAGGTCTGCTGACAGGATGACTGCTAATGAAGTCCAACTAAATCAGTAATTTCATCCAGTTTTCATGGAGCCTAAATGATTATTTCTTTCATTTTGGGTTTGCTATAAAGATGAGATAAATTCGAAACCATTTTCAGTCGATCCTTCACTAAATCCCGCCCTCAAATGCTAACCGGCCAATCATATTGTAGCATCGGCCAGCTACGACCAGGGTCTGATAAATATACGGCTCTGCTCCATAGACGCTAATACAAGCGTTTCAGATTTTCCTCCTTTTCAGGCTGGTTTTGTGGATCTGGAGCTAGTCATGGTTAAACATTGTGTAACAGCGATGCTCGTTACCCGGAGAGGTTGGAAGGAGATACCTATATGTTTCTACAACATTAAGGTTTCTACGTAAAAACGTATGGATTTTTAATAAAAGTACATTAAGGCATAAATAACTAGCGTTAGCACATCTATGCTACACTAGCTAAGGTAAACTGAATGTATTCTGCTTTTGCTTTTTGTTGATTGGAACAGGGAATATAGACCTAACCGGCTTAACAGGAATAGTGTTGTTCCTTGATTTCATTCTATCTCAACCGGCAGGTGAGGTGGTTGTTCACTTCACACGTGTCTTTAGCTTTAGCTTCTATCTTTTACTTTCTAACATGTTTTCTCTGCTGAATCAGTTTCACATCCTGGAAATATCCTTCAAATGCCTATTGTAGACCAGGGGTGTCAAACTCATTTTCACTCTGGGGCCACATCAGCATCACGGTCGCCCTCAAAGGGCCGGTTGTAAATGTAAGACGGTGTAAATGTAACTACTCCTAACATATTTAGTTTAGATTCCCGGGATATCTGTGACTTCCTCAACACCTACTTAGCAGAAATAGAGGTTATTGTTTTCATGGTTAATGGCGGACAGTTGAACGGCTTTCAGGGCGATGAGCCCCGCCCCCTCTCCGGCGCGTCCAGTGCGAATGAACACAAAATAGCCCCCGGCGAGACCGGCGGCGCAAATGGCTCATCTCATAATTTCAACCATGGGGATATTTTTATTTTCACATCTAACTTTTAATTTTTGTAAAAAAAAAAATAATAAAAAAAAAACTAATTTTTTATTTTTTTATTTTTTGCTGGGGGATTCGCGGGCCACATAAAATGACGTGGCGGGCCGGATCCGGCCCGCGGGCCGTATGTTTGACACCCCTGTTGTAGACCCTTATGCTGTCTTCTCTCTGAAGTGGCTTTTCTTTTTTTTTTTCCCATAAATGAGATCATATCTATTCAGTGAGTGCAGTTAGTGACAGTGTGGGCTTCACGGTAACTGACAGCTTGACAGAGGAGCAGCTTGGGGGCGTGGCTTAGCCAAGGGCCCTTTGCCTTCTTGTCATTCTTCCGAAATCCACTCAAACAAATTCCACTGCAAACAAGTATCAATATATAACAATATGGGTTTCAGTGTATTTGTTTGCAGTCACACAATCGGACAAAGGGAGGAAGTGCACACCCATCAGGTTTATCTGTTGTCCCGTAGCTCCAGGGCTCAGAGATGCCTGCTTTCATTCAGAGCAAAACACACAAAGCACTAGGCTCAGGAAATCGGCCTTTATGTGGGCACCGGCGGGTCCCAACAATCACGCTCCGCTGAGAAAAGTGCTAAACCCCTTCTGCCTTTTTGGTTTCCCATGCTTTCACCGCAGTGAGCTATGCTTTTAAGCTTGGCTTTGTGAAGACCCTCTAACCACTTCACTCCAGTCAGCTGAACGCTGTACCTGTTTCCCCAGTTCCTGCTGAAAGAAAGTCTTTATTAGGACACGTCATTTTTTTCTGTTGGAGCTTGCACTTCATTGTCAACAGTTGCGTGTCTGTGCCAGATGACGGCAGCAGTCCAGTGATTGTAAGCTGGAGCACGTGTCTAGTTCACACCTTCCACTGCCTGCTTTTAACCTGGCAGAGAGGTGTGTTTTTCCACTTAACACACGTGTGAACTTATTTGTTTGCATGCACGAGCAGTCCCCGTTTAAACAAACACAAGCTTGACCTGGACAAAAAAAAACGTACTTCCTACATGGATGCCATAACCTCTAGGTCTATATAGCTGTGTGTGTTTGTGTGTGTGTGTGTGTGTGGGTGTCTGTCATATTGAGACAATATGTGCTGCTTGATGCATAAAGCACATCCTCCCTCCCCTGGTACTTTGTTTTTCCAACAGCAAACATGATCAGCTGCACTGTGGACTAACTAGGTCAGCACGTTTTTCTGACGGACAGACGGCAGCGCTCCTTTCAGCTGAGTCACACATTGTTGAACAGTCGACATCATACAGACCATCTCTCCAGTTTGCAGACAATATACCTGCGACATCTGATGGAGCTGCAATGTCCACACACTGGACTGTGGCACATCTCAAATCTCAGGAAATAATTCGAGATAAATGTCAGATATTTCAGCATCGAAACATAATCTGCTTGTATTGGTTGTTTTAGCGTCAGCTAAGAGTGAAGTATAGAGATATTGGGTAATTTCACCAGCACACATTTCCTTCAAGGTAAATATTTAAGGGTGTGACCGTAAGAGTATTTGAGTAACGAAAAACCAATCCGTACACCAACAACATGACGAACGGTGGGTTGAGTGCTTCCTTGGCTCCCAAGTGGAATCGGAGCACACTACCCGTGGCTAATTGAAAACAAATAACCAAGGCCAATTAGCCTTCACTGCAGGGTATGGAGCACTTACAAGAGTTACTTACCCCTGTGCACTTACATTGCACAGGGGAGCTGGGTGCTATTCATCATGGCAATGGAAAAGTATGTACGATTTCAATCAGTCAGTCAGTGTCCGTGCCGATAAATATGAAAAACGGTAATAATCAAAGTTGTTGATTTGGATCAATACATGAATCGGTACAATATATTTATGAGATACGTACTCATCCCAAAGAAAGATGACATCATGCCCTGTCACTGACGATAGTCTGTCGTTCGCTCCACCACGAATTAAATACTGGATCTCGACAACTGTTGCATGGTTTTGCCATGAAAATGTGTACAGACATCCATGGGAGGGTACGTCTACGACGGGTTGGCAACCTTTTCTATCCAAAGAGCCATTTTGCTCTATTTTCCACCAAATAAAATTTGTCTGGAGCCGCAAAAGCTATGTGATATCACAGCTTATAAAGTTGTATACATAGTTATATTATATATCCAAAAACTATAGTTTGTTGTATTTTTGAAAATATAGAACAAGAATAAAGACAATTCTTGACATTTGTTTGCAATTTTACCTGATATAACAATATCAAACTCTTATGAAGAGGAGAGTTTGCTGCAGCAGTTGAGGAATCGCTCTTTGTCGCTAATCTCCAGCGTGACACTTTTTGTTTAATTCCGAATTATCCATCGGTTCTTAGTTCCTGGGTCCGGATCCGGACCTCAGGGAGCCACAACAGAGAGGCTAAAGAGCGCTGGTCTAAGAGGATGAACCCTAACGACTTCGCTCATCCCCTGACCGTCACTCAAGCACCATCATGAGGTTGACATTTATGGTTCAGAAAGAAATATCTTGACACTTATTTGTTCCAGATATTCTAGTTCCCAAGAGGATGAATCCTACTGACTTTGGTTTTCCCACAGCAACTCCAACAGGTTAAAGTCTCACTTCTTCAGTGAAATATCTCAACATCTTGCCCTGGCTTTTTATCTAGCGCCATGTGTGTTATGACCAAATACCTGCAGAACTAGCAGCATTAACATCAACCTCAGTTGAACTGTGTGTTAACTGCTAATTAGCAAATGTTAGCATGGTAAAATACCACAGTAAACCATATACGTGAGCATGTTAGAGGGCTGCTGTGGATATCGGCTCAACGCACTGTTGTGCTTTAACGCCTCACAGAGACGCTTGCATGGTTGTAGAGTCTCGTTATCTCAGTGTCTTAAAGTCGATATGAAATGATTAATGTCTTTCGATCGCATCCCCAGTAATACCGCGCACCGATTTAACATTATAGGCCAAAAAATAAATTGCGTAGTAAAACAAATTACGTGTGCTTGCGTAACATAGTACCAACCAATAATACCACGGCATCCATCCATCCATCCATCAATCAATCTGCAACTGAACTGAAGGATTTGATTTAAATCCCTCTTGTAAGTGTACGCCGCTCAATAATTCAGTTCCACTGGGGAAAACATCACAGTGCAGAAGCTGAAGACGCTCGAACGCTCTTCCATTCCACTGGCTCTCTGATGTACAGAGGTACTATTCGTTGCCTTTGGTGTTCAGAGATTATTCGTGTTTTTGAACCTGCTTGCCAGTCAACGTGTTGCCCTATTGGCAGGTTGTTGCAGGTGGTGCATTTTGTTTGTTCGGTAGAGTCCGTCGAAGGTTGAAGAAATATTTAGATCATGTAAAATAATGTTGCCTTTTGTACAGACAAGGGTGTTTTAGAAAATCGAAGTGCCCAGCTGTAGGATAGTTGGAGTGATTCTATGCTCTAATGGCCCGGGACAGCTTTAGTGTTGCCCTACATACATACAGAAGGTGTGGGTATGTGTGTCTGTGCATCAGGAGACAATGGGGCCATCGCTTCTTCCCAGAGTCTCCTGAATATTTAACATCCAACAGAACGGCCTCACAAATCACTGAACTTTACCCTCAGGTCGAAAGACATTTGCCTCTATGTGCTATGTATATTCATTCAGAGTGGGCAATAGGAAATCAGTTTACTTGTCATAAAAAGTACCACTCGGCCTCTAAAAATAGTTTTACATTTTCCTCTGTGGCTCTGACGGGAGCTGTCATCAATGGGTTATTTTAACACACTGTTATGTTCAATCCTGCACATAAAAGGAGGCCTTTGAGGGCTAATAATATAAGGAGTGCAGTAAAAAATGGTTGCACTCAGAGAATAAGACTTTGAAGATACCTTTTTATGAGAGTGAGGATGTGTGTTGCAAGGGAGCAGTGCAGAAGCTTCTTTTTTTTTTATAGCGAATTTCAAATCATCAGTGGAGGATGGGTCCGGTGCTCACATAAAACACTAGCAATTGCTCCCCTCTGCCACGCCCCAGCTCATTCTCATGCCACCTCCTGAGAGAATGTCAGCAGATCCTCCCAGATGGATTCGTTAAGCTCCGATGATGAGTGCACCGTGCGTCAGGCATGGGGGTGGGAAGGCACGAAGAGGCGTTAGAGCATCATAAATCTCTCCCATACTGTTTATTTATTAATACAGCCCTGCAGTGTGCACCTGTGCTCCTCCTCCTCTGGAGAGAGGAATACAGACCAGGACAGACAGACAGGGAGGGAGGGGGAGGGGGTAGTTATGATTCCCCAGAGTGGCCACAGAAAGCCCAGTAGGAGGAAAACATTTGAAGGGGGAGCAGCATGATGAATGAAGGTGAAGCTGAGCAAATAGACATGGAGAGTGAAAGATTGATGGTTTGATGGATGGATGGTCGAGGAGAGGAAGTCCTCTGGGATTGGTGACTACTGTAAAGCAGGGCGGGAGGTTGATGAGAGGGGAATGAGGGAGCGTGCTGAAGGTGCGGGAGATCGAGCAGAAGTCGGACAAAGAGGGGAGGAAGAGGGGAGGAAGAGGGGAGGAAGAGGCTGCAAATGTCACACAGTCTGAATTTACACTGGAGGTTGTGATTATGTGACCCAGTTACTGCACACACACACACACACACTGCTCATCTCCACTGTGGCACTCTGGCTTCGGTGAACTTCATTTTGGGGACTTTTGGTTCAACTTGACCTCACGCAGTGTTTGCAGAGTCGCCTTATCTTTTTTTCTTTCCTTCCTGTTTATAGAGTAAAACCTCACTGGTGGTCTTATGCAAATGCAGAAGGCCTTTTCTGATAATGCCAAACGCTCCGCAAAACCCCCTCATTTCGTAATGCATTGATTGCAGGATAAGCTTTGTTGAGATGCCGTCCGTACAAGAAACGGATACATTTCACTATTAAGGTATCCGGCTGCAAAAGTACTTAATATCAATGTAATTCAAGTTATTGAATGCATTTATTAAAAGTGTAAATTAACCAAATTAACTTCCCGATGGCATTTTAAGACCGCAAATTAAGAGCATCATACGTATAACAGGGGTGGGCGTGAAACAGACATTTAAAAGTAAATACACAAACTAAATTGGAACAGTTGTTCACACGGTCGGTCGGGGCTGCCTGGAAGTTAAACATTACCGTGAGAGTGTGTCTGCTGTTCTCTCCACCCGGAGTCTGATCCCAGTATTACAGGCAGTGAAACCTCAGCACTGGAGCTAAACATTTCTGGGGAAGTGTTTCTGTTGAGGAGACTGAATAATGACTGTAATTGGACCGCCGTGGGGTCGCTTGAGTCCTTGTACAGCATCGCCCCTCCGGCCCGAGTCACCTTAAGCTCCTCTGTAAAAGGCGATGCTGAAAGTATTGCTCTGTAGATATTGGACACATAAGCCTGTGAGCTCCAGGGGTCCACAGCCAGGAAGGTGTTATCGGAGCATGGCTTTCTGAAGACACAGATGGACACGGGCGTATCCGTCCGCCGAGCAGGAATGTGCAGTATGTTAAAATGACAGATGGCTGAAAAGCAGTAGAACGGCTGAACAGTGAGTACCATGCTGTGAAAAGCTCAGTGGAATGATAACGATGTGGCCGCTCGTATCTCTCCGTCTCTCCTCAGATAGGACTGATGTCGGTGACGGTGTTTCCGGTGCGGCTGCTGCTGGTGTCCTTCCTCATGCTGCTGGCGTGGCCCTTCGCCTTCGCAGCCTCCCTGGGGCGATCTGATTTCGTCATTGAGCCACAGTCGTGGTGGATGAGGTGTGTGTGTGTGTGTGTGTGTGTGTGTGTGTGTGTGTGTGTGTGTGTGTGTGTGTGTGTGTGTGTGTGTGTGTGTGTGTGTGTGTGTGTGTGTGTGTGTGTGTGTGTGTGTGGAATATTTCTGTTGAGGAAAGTGTGTAAGTGCTACCAAAACATATGGGATTAAGATAAACGGATCCAAACAAACAAGGCCTTTGATAAGCACACTCTTGTTTATTGATGTCTGCTGAAAACAATATGTCTTATTTAATTTAATGAATAAACAAAGGACAAAAGAGGAGATGTATCAACATATTTGAAGTAATACTTTTTGAGATATGAAACAGAAGTTGATCTTTAGGCACCGACGAGCCTAAAACGTTGTTTTCCTGCTGAAATTCGTAAATTCGTAAACCTCCGTTACAGTAACGTGAATTCACACTTTGCATCACCTGCCCGCGTGTCCTTCCTCAGGTTCATTGACCTGTGTCTACGTGTGATCATGCGGGCCATGTGGTTTTGCGGCGGTTTCCATTGGATCAAAGTGAAAGGTGAACGGGCGGCGCAGTCCGAAGTTCCCATCATCACCGCGGCACCACACTCCTCCTACTTCGATGCCATCCCAGTCACCCTGACCATGTGCTCCATAGTCACCAAGCTGGAGAGCAGGAGCATTCCCGTCTGGGGCAGTGAGTAATGCACCTTTCCGTCACCTCTTCGAACCATCGATTTACCGAAACATTTAACGCGCCACAATGACATTAAACATATTCTCCGTTTAATGCCAACCGCTCGAGAAGTTACGATGACAATGATTTAAAGCCAGATAATCAACTTTTGTGTGAACCAATTCACACTTGAAAATCTATAAACCACATTCTGATTGGAAACAGGAATCCTTAATTGCGCTTAAAACCTCCCTTTTCTCTTCACCTGCTCAGCATGTGAAGGTTGATCTTTAAACCGTTTCTCTCCTGATCTGGCGTTCATTCGTGATCTCTTTCTACACCGCCGTCCCCCCAGCTCTGATCAGCTACATCAGGCCGGTGTTCGTGTTTCGGTCGGATCAGGACTCCAGAAGAAAAACTGTCGAGGAGATCAAGCGGAGAGCCCAGTCCGGAGGGGAGTGGCCTCAGGTAAAGTGCATTAAACTGCACATGAATCCATTATGCACACGCAGAGAAACGCTGATCTGAACTCGAGCTCAAACTGGTCAAGAGCAATTTGAAATGAAGAGTAAGAGCCAGATGTTTGTGTGATGTTTGTGTGCCTTACTGTGTATTTGTTGTTCCAGATCATGATATTCCCAGAGGGGACGTGCACCAACAGGTCGGGGCTCATCTTGTTCAAGGCTGGTATGTGTTCAGTTCAGTCCCTCTTCTTGCGTCATGAAACCAGGTGGAAGGTGTGTGTGTGTTTCAAAACAATCTCATTGCAGTAAAATGTAGCAGAAAACATGCATGTGTTTACTTCATGTCGATTTAGCTTTAGACTAAATAGCATGATTGAGCCAGAGCTACCCAACGTGGACTCTAAGGACTAAAGGACAGCAGGACTAAAGGACAGCAGGTAAAATGACCTGCACCCTGAATCCACACTTCTCCTAAAACCACTTCAAAGCAGTGTTCAGAGCGAAGTGGCTCCCTCACTTCACACCAGTCCAGCTGTTCGATGCAATGCACCTTCAGGCTGGATTTAGGACTGATGTAAATCAGCTGATATGAACAGGTTTAGATATATGATATGATGGATTCAGTGTGACTGTGGTTTATGTATTAACACAACAACAGTAACTTTAATATTGACCTTTTATTACATTGAAATACCATGTACGTCATGTACCATGATATTTTGAACATTGAAAAAAACAAAACTTTTAAAATTGCAAATCAAGAAATATTTTAATTTCAAAGAGGTGACTTGAGAACAAAACGCGTGGGAGATGGGATGTTCTTATGAATCAAGCCTGTCAGAGTACACAGTGCAGTAAACTACACGCTTGAATTCATTCTGGCAGTTATCGGTAATGCACCACACAAGTAGGCACATGACTACTTGCACGGTTAGGTTATGAAACCGACTTCATTTTTTTGTCCAGAGGCCAAAATTATTCCTGTTTAATAGCAATTGTGAGCGATCCAAAGTCAAAACGAGGGTTGGTATTCTTCAGAGTAGCTGGCACAATAATCGTCCAAACCACAGCTGAAAGCAAAGTTGTATTGTGGCTCTTGGTAATATCCAGCTGTTGGGTGTGCCGTTGTGATCCCTTAGTTCAGTATAACTCTCTGAGCCTGGCGTTGACGGCATAGCTGCCAACTCCAGGTGTAGCTGTGTGAGCAAGTTCATTTCATGTTGGCCCGGCAGGTTTGGGTTCAGTGTCTTGCTTGGGGACACCTCAGCAGGACACATAGCGTTCGTTATGGGATTGTTTCCATATTTTTGGGGCTTGTTTTTCTGCTAACATCCCGCGTGTGAGTTGCTGTCGGCCGTTCCCTTCCCTGCCTGCTCTGTCTAATCCCCTTTCATCCAGTCTTTAATTTTATCATTCCCAGTAAGCCCTGTTGGTCTCACTCTGCCCTGGTGTGTGTGTGTGTGTGTGTGTGTGTGTGTGTGTCTAGCTCTGATGTGTCTCCTCTTGTTATGTCTCCTCACTGGCTCCCAGCACAACAGAGCAACATTGTCATTGTGTGTGTGTGTGTTTAATGTGCTCGGTGCCACCTGTGCATGACGTCCTCTGCAGAGACGTCCAGTCCCTTTGTTGTTTTCAAAAGGCCTTTTTCATAGAGTCGTCACTTTCATGTTCACCCTCCTCTCCCTGTCCGTCCGATCATATGTCGTATTGTTATTCAGAGGCTGAGGACGGTGATCACTCTCATCTTTGCTCTTTCACACTCTCAGCTAAACACTCGCAGCTAAACCAGCACGTGGGAATAAGTTGTGAGCCAGTCGTCCATGTTTGATGACGTAGGTTCCTTTTTGATCCTCTGCTGTTAATGTCAGCTTATTCCTCCACCACCTTACCTGTTGTGTTAACTCGCCTCACCCTGCCTTGAGGGCCTATATATGCATGTAGTAATTGATCTCTTTTTTGTCTTCTCTCCTCTACGTATATTTCTCAGGTGCTTTCATACCAGGACTCCCAGTGCAGCCCATGGTGCTGCGCTACCCAAACAAACTGGTAAACGCACTTTGCTTGAATCCTTCTCCGTACCTACACCTAGAGAGACGCTCTAAACGTGAATTGTTTTCAAAGTTTCCTTGGACATCAGTTTAAGTTTAGGGTTTAGACTCCAGCCATACATGTACACAGACCTATGCTGACACGCCTGTGATGTAATGGTTTCCTCCCCTCACGTTAGCATGTGCTCCTCTTGTGTTGAATGACTTCATGTTCTAGTAGGATGATATTTCATCCCCCTTTTTCTCTCTCTCTCGCTCTCACACACACCCAGGTGTCATGTCTCTCTCTCCTCCCTCTCTCAGGAATTATGCAGTTTTTATTACTGAGTTTTTTGTTGGTTTTTTTACTTCTTTTTTTGCGTTTAGCTCTAAAGCTTTTGTCACCGTTTCCCTTTGTGCTGAGTTTAGTCACTGTGCTGACTCCAGTGGCCGCACAGGGCAGTTAAGTGAGGCACAGACAACCTGAATAAGACTCTTGTGTTTCTGCACCGCCAGAAGTGTTTCCACTCCATCTGTTTCCAACTCTTCCTTTAGCTGTGGAGAAACGGAAACACCTGTAACCAATCCAGCCAATCCACCCAGCCACGAACATTAAGAAAACAAATCGCACAAAAAACGGATCGTTACTGACATTTAGGTTGGAGGTTCAGGTATATTTACCTAGGTGTGTACATAACGATTGATCTAGCCTTAATCCACTGCCCTTAAGCAGAGATTAAAGAGTAATGCTCACTTCTTTTTAACTCCACATTCCTGGAACGTTAGTGTCATTTGAGATCTTGGCTCAACATGTGAAAACATTATCGGGACAAATATGTGCTGCCCTCTCGGCCATTTTGGTCTCATTCGACTAACTTTTCTTCAGTCGCTTCGTCATTTTTTTTTAATGCCTCTTTCATGCTGAATTATTTCCAAAAAAAAACGTATGATGACATCGCTGGTAAACACGAGATTTAAAGTGGTGCTTTTGTGCGCTTCTTTGTGGAGAAACTCATTTCTTCAACTTATCGATGAGATGACAAAATGGCACGAGGGTTTGTATGAGGAAAGCCCTCGTGCAAATCAGTATTTAGGGATTAATTAGCAGTATTGGTCTTCAGCAAGAAACAATAAATAAACAGCAGTTCGAGGAAGTTTGAGGAATAGTTTGAAATTGAATGAATTGTGTGTCCTGAGCCACTTCCTCTTTCTCCTTCCTCTCCACAGGATACCGTTTCATGGACGTGGCAAGGTCCCGGAGCGTAAGTGTTTGTCTTTGTCTCACGCACCTTCACTCTTACATAAACCACTAGCCACAACACACACACACACACACACACACACACACACACACAGCTTCTACTGCCCTCAGCTAAGTACTGTATGTTGTTCAAGCACCAGTGACCTGTTTTCCATTATGAGTGAACGTGGTGAGATGCTGCAGGGAAACCTCCATTATCTCCATCCATCATATTATATTTCTCTTCCTGACACTATCTCGCCATGTAGAGACAAAGCCAACTCTTCTGTCTTCCAGGTTCAAGATCCTATGGCTCACTCTGTGCCAACCTCATAATCCCATGGAGATAGAGGTCAGTGGTTTATCGTACCTTCAATCTTAACAAACGGAGAGAAATATTAGCTTAAAATATGCAACGAATGTGTACTTCCTTATTTGTTATGTTATATCAGCGGATCAGAACACCGTTTTGTGACCGGACAATGAGATTAAGTTGACATTCTCTCTTTCCTTAGTACCTGCCTATTTACACTCCTTCAGACGAGGAGAAGGA
Source organism: Lycodopsis pacificus (assembly GCA_028022725.1). Taxonomy (NCBI): domain Eukaryota; kingdom Metazoa; phylum Chordata; class Actinopteri; order Perciformes; family Zoarcidae; genus Lycodopsis; species Lycodopsis pacificus. Next base: position 4,230,689 of record CM051706.1, on the reverse strand, counting down.
GAACCCTGCCCTGTTTGCCAACAACGTCCGAAAGCTCATGGCCAAGTAAGTGTGATCGCATAAATGCTGGATTTTGGGTGTTCACAACACAGACGCGTGTGAATGTCCTCATAAACCTTTTTCCTTTGGCGGCGATAGGGCGCTGGAGGTCCCGCTCACCGATCTGTCCTTCGACGATCGTGAGATTAGCCTATCGCAGGGCCCGCTGCGCATACACGACTGCAGCAGCCTGCTCGAGTTCCACCGGCTGGTGTGCCGCTTGGGGTGAGTCAAGTGAGACTGGATTGACTGGTCGGACTGGGCGGCAGGTATGCGGTTAACAGCGTGACTATTACATTGTTGCGCCATGTGATTTCTTTGTGTTGTCTCTGGCAGGCTGAGAGCAGGAAGGAACGACAAAGTGCTGGAGGAGCAGGCCAGAAGAGCCAGGAAGCTGCAGGGAGACCGGCTGAGTTTGGAGGACTTTTCCCAGTTCCTCAACCTGCCACTTACAGACACACTCACACAAGTCCACAGCCTCTTTGACCAGGTAAACACAGACAAAAAAAACATACATACAAGTCAAGTATGTATAATAACATACAATAGGATTACTGGTAAAAGAGATTAATGGAACAGTATCATAGTAGAGATTAAAGATGACCTTCCAAACTAATAGGTATACTTGATGTTTAGTCATCAGCTACAAAACGACGTGTATTCTTATGGGTTTAAAGTCATTTATATGGATCTAGAGGCCTGACTTCGCTGTACCATCTTAAAATTCAAAGGTATCTTTGGTATTTGTCAACCTGGACCTTATTTCCCCATGTTGTTCTTGTGTCTAACTGAATAATATGGACAACAACTTCCATAATTGGTCGAGTATCACGCTCGACCGCAGCCGACGGCAGCCGCTCACGGGCTACAATCATTTACGTCCACTAAAAGTGCTTGTTTTCGCCACCGACGGGCTCTGATTGTTATTACTGTGTTATTATTGTGTGTATAAGTGTTTGACATTATGGAAAGAAGTCTCGTTCTGAAATCTTGCGAGGTGACTTGTTGCCGGAAGACACCGGTGGAAACGTGAGGGCCGTTGTCGTCAAGAGTACAGAACGCGTCTAAAAGAATCTCAATGTCTTGACTAAATATTTCCATGATTTCGACGATGTGAATGAGGTCCTTGAATTCGATGGACGTGCGTATTTATAGCTCCTACATGGACCCTTCTCAAAGTCCTGCCTTTGAGAAGGGAATGGTCAGCAAAACGTTTCATTTTCTCCTTTCCACAATGTTGTCTGTCGCTGAAAATAACAATCTCAGGGCCTGTCGATGGCAAAAGCACTTTTGGTGAACGTATAACGTTACATTGATGTTGCACAATAGCCCCGGACCATTTGTCCCTGTTGGTCACTTAGACACCAAAAAATATTGGAATTACCCTTTAATGAGAAATATCCTAAAATTTACCTTTGCAGAAATCCAAAGTTCAGATCTAATGTAGAAAAAGAAAAGTCACTTTTGTGCATGATGCATCAAAAAAACATATTTTTAGTGCCATGGTTATAACATGCGGAGAATATAGACGGAAAAAGATATTCATAGTTGTGCAAATATTTGGGCGGATGGTATCAATGACTCCCTACAACAGTTTGGTATTTATTCAAGGTTTTTTGAAATCCAATTAGATCTGAGAAGTTTGCTGCGTTGTCATCCTGGAGCGGTTTTAGGTCTCTTGTGTGGTCGTTTAGACAGCGCAGGGTTTGAGACTATGTGATCCACTGATTCTCAGCATCAAACTGTTGCTCTAACTTTCCTATCTCATAGGTGACATACTGTAGGTTTCATGTGTTGTACTGGTTTGTCAATGACTGATCAGCGCCCTCTTGTGGAGAACATGAAGTCTGCTGAATGCCAACACATTTGCATAGGTGTGATTTGAGCTTTGCTTAATTTAAAGTTCTTCGTCCGGTTGAATTTACAGGATTTTAAGCTCCAGATGAATTTGCAACAAGTGTCGTCATGTTATTCCTTTGTTCTGCTCACTGAGATTGTTTTGTTCCCAGCGTGGAGATGGACAGATAGACTTCAGACACCATGTTATTGCTCTGTCTACCGTTCATCGACCATTGAAGTCGATGGAGACCCTCAAATTGGCCTTTACGGTGAGCACACGTGCCATTGAATCTGGTTTGATCTAGCTTTTAAGTCATTTCACTGAAAGTGTACATGTTGCTGTGCAGATGTATGAGAACGAGGAGAACGGGGACGTCCTAAAAGAGGACCTCGCCGCCATCTTTGAAATAATGTTGGGAGTGAAAAAGGTGGAACTTTCAGGTCTTTTCTTATCGCTTGACGGACCTCACACAGCGAAGATCACATATGGTAAGACTCTGCGTTACCGTTCAACCTCAGCACAAAATTAATGATGATACCCTTCTACATATGAGACCATCGCAGAGATGATTGACAGCTTCTTCCTCTGCGCTGTCACCATCACGTGTGATTTCTTCTTGGCTTTACTGAAAGAGTACAAGCACCGTCTGTTGTTGGTTTTCCAGAATCCTTTACATCCACCACCTGCTCCTAAGAACCGTCAAAGCTTCTCTGTGCGCTCGTTCTTTGTACGATGAAGCTATTTCTTCTTTTAATATAAAAAAACCCATCTGCACACAGACGAATGAAAGCTGGCCTGGAATCCTCATAATTGCACTAACGCTTTTAAAAAAGTAACTTAACAACATATCGATATTAAAATGGTAAACATAGCTCGTTAAATTTACATAAAATATTTATTCCACTCTCTCTCCACCAATTTAAAATATACCAGACATGTTTAATAACATTTAACACCATTTTCTACGTTTTGCCCCCTTTTCCAGATGAACTTCATCATTTTATAGAGCAGCACCCGTTCTTCGTCCAGGATTACCTGGATTTTGAAAACCATCCGCGCAAACGCTGCTTCGGCCAACCGAAGAGCTGCAACGGCCACAACAAAGACGACTGAAGAACGGGCGACGATGCAACCGCTCGGTGGACCTTCTCTCGCTGGTGTAACGGCATCTGCAAATGCTGCAGCTTCCCCTACCGCCGCTGTGCCTTCAAGTGCTGGTCGAGAAAGGAATTGACAAAGTCGTGAGGATGGATCAGTTCTGCACAGACGATGGAAACACGTTTCTCACTTCTTTTCTGAGCTTTTGTTTTGCGTTTATATCCCCCTTTTGATGTAAAAAAAACCCCACTTCTTTTTCAGATTTCTTTCCTCTTTAGATGTATGATTTATTTTTAAATATATTTTCTTATGTATGACATACAGATATTTAAAAAGTTTGGTTTATGGTTTTTATTTAGCCCGTTTGGTGATCTCAGGCAAACAGACACTAGCACGCTGCCCTATCCTGCTGCTGTGTGTCGTCCTGTACAGAAACATAGAAACCTGACTTCAGGTAATGAAGGAAGAGGATATACATCATGCTGCCATTGTATGATAACTGATACTCCAAACTATGAAACAAATACCAGAAAGATCTGCCACGTAATCCAATGAAATCATTCCTTACGTCAAGCAGCTGTGTCACTGCCATAGATTTTGCGCCTTGCAAAAAAAAAAAAAGGGGGGGGGGGTTGACGTTTGACAAGGACCAGGAAGTGTCTTATTATATTTTGATATGAAGAGGAATCAAATCTTCCAGCTATGTTATTATTTTATTTGGTAATATGATGAGTAAGGAAAATATTTTTAAAAAGCTACAGTTTTTTCAAAGTAAAAAATGACAGATGGATTTTACACACACTGCTTCTACAGATGACAAATAGCCTCTTGGCTAACTGGCACATTTACAGGAATGTTTTATTAATGTGCGTTGTCTCTACCAAATATACCAATATACAAAATCAAAGAGAAACTGTGCATTGATAGGCTGGTTTAAATGTTGAGCTCAGCTGGTTTACTCTGGACTTATGGCTGATACATTCATGTAAAGTGTAATTTCTCAATTACAGACTTGAATGCAGAAATCAAAGCTCCTTGCCTTCATTTTAATAAAAGATGAAAAACATGTGTTGTCACCGACCGTCTTAATCCACTAGGCGGAGCTCTGCTTTCACACATTCACAGCAACGTTGTTTGATTTATGGACTCGCAGTACTTTAAATGATAGTTGGTTGTTCTCAAATTTCATAAAGCCCTCATAGTTATTTTATCATTTCTTCTATTACTCATGGCTTTATTTACTGACTCGGCTGTAGATTCTTTGTTAAATGTGATTTGCTTTGATCATTTTTGGTCCTCATCCAGTACATTTCTTCACACTGTCCCTCCCTGCTGTTGCTGTCGTTATTTATTTATTTTTTTAACTTTTCTGAGTCCACATGGTGGTGCTAGCTCCCTAAACTAAACACACCAGAGAGCCCATGCACCACTGCTCACCTGATGGACAGGAAAAGCATTACCTCATCCCATCCCTTCATTCCTTCAGGTAAAAATAGACAGATTAAGCCTCGGCTTTGATGAGAGAAACCTACAGAGGAGGTGTGGAAGCAGGGAAAGAGATGGAGGAGAGCGACTAAATGGATCGTTCTGCTCCAAATCCAATTCCTAATAGCTGGAGGGAGGGTGGGTGGGAGGAGGGAGAAGGAAACAGTCAAAGAAAGAGGAGAGGCAGAGGGGGAGTGGAGATATCGCGTCTAACAATTAAGACCTGCCTTCAGGGTCCAAAGAAGAAGCTTTGTTGAAAACATATAAATTGCTCATTGAGCAGTGCCTCTCTGCAGTCCCTCAGATACTCCTGCCTCAAAGGAATCTGTCATAAAAGACAGCAGCCACAGCCCGCAGCCCACCGCATAGCAGGCCTGGAATCTGTTCACAGTATTTTAGGGGATCCATCTCCAGCCGTCATCCCGGCCAAGCAAAGTCCCCCCTGCAGTAAACACAAACCTGGATCTAATCCCAGTGACTGCACTCGATGAAACATCACATTACATCCACTTGAGATCCCTTGCGGTTATTGTACTTTGCAGAGTCAAAGATCCAGAGGCATGTAACGGTTATCTTATTTGTTTTTGTTGTACAGGCCAAGTGGACGAGCCTCTTGATAGCCTGCCTGGAAATCAGAGCCCGTTTGCGTTCCTCTGAGCCAGGTTGTGGAGGACAACACTGGCAGTTATATGTTTTTAATCACGTGTTGATGCAGGATAATATAAAAGTACAGCTTTTCTCAAATGCAAGTCAGAATCAATGTAATTAACACAATGACAAGAACCAGTCACATGAAATGTCAAGCATGAAATCAATCCAGCAACACTGCAGCGCGAGCCATTCATATTATTCATAAAAACGACACGATACACAAAATGAACAGTTACTGCAGATGTTAAAAAACAAAACGGTCGGCGAATGGAGAAAAGAAATAAAGTAATAAATGAGTGCATGACAGCTAGTTACCAAGCAGATTAAATAGTTAAAGTTAGCTAAAAGTAGTGGATAAATGTATGAATAAATTCTACAAATTGAAAAGTTGAGAATAGTTAACTAAAAGTAACGGATTGAAACAGTTGAAATAGTTTGCTAAAATGCAAATGGTTTGCTGAAAGTACCAAATAAACGGATGCTTGAGTTCACCTGCTGCGAGTAACATTACATCAGACAACAACGGTTGTGAATCGAACCCACCGATTGAAAAATAACTGTTATTCTTAAACCAGGATAATCCCCTTTAATTCACACAGCATTTGAAGTTTTGACTTTCCCTTTTTAATTCCTGTTTAGCTATTCAATTAAGCTGCATTTCAGTGGGATTTAGCTGTGACCGGATTTGCTATTCACTGCTCGTGTGACATGTATTTTGGGGAGAGTGATTGATGACACATCTGGCAAACATGTCTCCTGCCACTCAGCAAGCTGCGGTGTCATCGTGCTCATCAGCCCGCTGAGTGCACTGACAAATATAGTACATTTAATTATCACAGAGGAAATCCAGCTTTTACTGTGGCAGCACTAGTTTACAGCCTGTTCAGAAAACAAGTCAGCCAGGAAAGAAACACGTGTCACAAAGTATAACACAATCGTGATTTCGCTTTCTTTTCTTTATTCTTTTTCTGTCATTTCAAAGGAAACAACCGCCCTCAATTTAAATGAGTACTTTAACACATCCTGAAGTTTGCTATGTCAGAGTTTTTCCGTATAGAAGCAAGTCAACGTGTTTCTTTAGTCCCTCTAGACCATGCGATTGTCATACAAGCATAAAGTTATGCAGTATTTATTGCCGTAACTTAGTTTTCTTTTTGCGTTTTACATGTAGCCTGCATCAATCTGACAGTGGTGCTTCACCGAAGTGGCAAAAACATGATAAATGTTGCTGTTTTGCATATAATCCACGCTGTAAACAGTGTCTTTTTGCTTTTGACAGAAGCCATTTCACTGAATGGTGCACATTATGTTTTACAGATGTTTTACAGATGTCCACCAGTCAAATAAGCAACTCAGTCATTTTACTGTTAGTTTAAACTCCTTGGTCACTTTGTTCGGTACTATATAATCTAATACAATCCACGACAACAGCTCAGATATCGATGTTTAGTTTTTGTAAAAAAAACTTTCACAGAGGTGTTGATTCAACTGTGTTAATTTGTTAAAATATAATTGATGTGCTTCATTTGATTTGACAGTTGTTGACTACACAGAGACGTTGTTACTACTACTAGGCTTCTTGAATATATTGATATATATGGCAGTAAATAGCGCGAGCTAGATATTATTGTAATGTTTCGGACCTTTGCCCGAGGAGATTTTCTCGATCTGGACCTTTTGGAATTTTAGTTGAATACCCCTGCTCTACAGCAACGATGATATTTAAAGTCATTATTATCTTTTTATTAAGATTAGCAAGGACATTGTCAGACGAGGTCCAAAGTAACCATGTGCATTCTCCATTCGACATCAAACTACACCAAAGTTCTTCCATATTTGTACAAGATAGCACCTGGTATTGATAGAACACGCATGTGAGTTGTTGATCACAACAGGAAATAGTTTTTTTTCTATAAAGCTATCTTTTCAAAAGAGGTTTTTCCTGAAAAGTGTTTTGGTTCTCCCCTTTAGATGTTATCACTCATACAGCAAATGGACAAGGCGATGCTTTGAGCTAAATGCTAACGTCGGCATGGTAACAAGTTCACAACAACAATGCTAACATGCTGTTTGCATGTTCACTATCTTAGTCGAGCGTGTTAACATTCGCTCATCAAACACAGACACAAAGCGCATCCCACCAAACTAAACCAAAGTAGTTGCAGATTAAAAGTACGACGTCAGAATCAGCAAAGTTTTTACAATTCATCCTCTGGGGAACATGAATGTCTGTCCAGACTTTTGTGCCAATCTACTATAGGCAGGATGTTAAGATATTTCATAAGTGAAAACACTTAGATCCCATTTTGGTACAAAAGTCAGGGGATCACCAAAGTCATATATAGGATTCATCCTCTGGGGACCATAAATATACGTACAAAAATATATCTCAGCCTTTCACCCAGTGCAGCCTACTGACTCCACTCAAGAAAGTAGGAGGACGCTCCTCTTTTTTTGTCAATGATACACTTTCCATTGAATATAAATAGTCAGCTTTCATGTGATCGGCTGTTGGTTCAACTCACTTTGATCTGGTTGGGTGTAAAAAGCGGCACGACATCGGTGGGCTGTCTGTGGAGGTTTCACACTCTCATAGTATTGTTGTTTTGGCATCACACCACAGACTGCCCTCCCATTTCACCTCACGACGGCTTCGTGCACTGCCTGTCCAGAAACGGAATGATGTAGGCGTTGAAATTCTCCTGAATCACCAAGAGACCAAAAAAAAAAACCCATTTCATCGACAAAGGAACAGGCTGCTTTTTAAGAGAACCTCAGGTTGTTGTTTTCATTGCCATTTACATCAGCTACGATGCTTTGACTCAAAACACGTTCTATTAGTGGTTTGAAGATGTAAACACTTTCACGCTATACGTCCAAGACGCATACAAGTGCCTGCTCTCTGAGTGCTGCATATTGATGGTCAATGGGTTGAACCCATAGAATATTGTCATACAAGTATAATTCATCCTTTTATGTTTTCCCAGTACGTCGCATATATGTGGCATTGAAACGTGCACTAAAAGACACACTGTGCTGCGTGCAATCCATTAGCCATTGGGAGGCAACACTTGTACGTAGAGATGGGGAAGATGTAAGGAGGTTCAAAGGTTCAAGGCGAGTACCAAGAAAATAAATCAGAAGTGGGCTGATGCGATTGTCAGTGTGCAAACAGGATGTGGAGCCTATCAGAGCAGCCTTGTCTTTCCAAACATGAGACACACGAGAGGACAAGGACAATTACAGTCGAGATGAATGCTGTGAATGGAACACTGCAGGCCCGGATACAAGCACTTTGAGTGTGGTCGCTTAAGGAGCGTTCCCCTTTTCTCTGTTTCCAACCATTTCCTTCAAATCATAAATCTTTTGCATTACTGCTGACTATTTTTTCAAACCATGTTCAACTGTTTGAGATTTTAGGGTAAACACATGTTTACCTCCAAGGCAGCCTTTGGCTTCCATTCATTTCAGCATTAAAAACAACATGAAATTGACTTCGTGTAATCCATCCCATTTTACATCCAGTCGAGATTCTTTTTTCAACAAGCATATCTTCATTTTAATTTGAATGTAAACATTTACAAAGGTGCACCCAGAAGAGTGCAGATCTTCGGTGTTTCTGCAACGATCACTGCTGTATTGTGTGATTGAATGAATGCAACCAACAACTGGATAGCGACCCTTTAGCTTTCCATGCTTATGTTACGTTGTTTACAATTGACTTTAGTTTACGTGCTGATTTTAAACCCACCGGTAATGTTTTTGAATTCACAACAGTAACCACGTATTTACAGCAGCTGTGCTGGAGCGTGACTTGAGGCGCTGGGCTAAACAGTAAGTTCAAAATGTGTTGCCAAGAGTCCGGACGAAGCATCAGTATGTGATGAGACCGTGCTGGGCCACTGGGCGCTCAGCTCTATCGTACATGTTGCATTGCTCTAATTGGTTGTAGGTTTATCCAATTGGGTCCAGAGGCGTTTTGGTGTAAGCCGTTGATCACCCCCCCCCCCCCCCCCCCCCCCCCCCCTTAAAAATAGAGAATGAACTGAGAGCTTTCAGACTAATTAGCTATTTGCAATTTAGTCTGGCACGAATTTGCTCAAAATGCTTACGTTACGGTAGTGAAGTGTCACCGACAGTGTTTTTAAAACAATTTTAGTTTGTTGTTTTTGGATCTCGATGCCACAGAGAAATACGACACATAAGGCTTCTTGTTGGGAGAATCAATTCATTGTTGATTTTGCTCTTCATGGGATATTACCATCACGCATTGTTTTACAAAACAGGCTTTTCTTTTTATCTGAAGAAAAAATTAAAATAATTTGGTCCATTTAACACAACCTATAGACCGCTTTACCAGCTGTTAGGAGATGTGATGTTCAATTTGGCATTCCTGGAAGCAACATGAGTGAGTAAAATGATATGGCTGAATAAAGAAAAGCTCTTCTTGTTTTTATTGGTTTACTTCATGCTGTCTTATATTAACGTTCTTTATCATTTCTTTTTTTTTTATTCACTTGACATAACTGTGAATGTCTTGTATCTTTCTGCTGTTGAATATCATCACAGGTATGCAGGTTTGTGTAAAGCTGATTAGAACGCGGATGCAGTGCTAATTTATTACATCCAGTTAGCGGCATCCTATTCCCATCCCGGTGCCGAATGGACAGGTCGTCATTTGGCCTGCGGCGGGCTGTCGGTGGGACTGAGGCCTGTGTGTGGTTGAATATGTTAGTGTGTGAGTGTCCATCCTGCCTTCAGCATCAGTCCTTTTCACTGCAGCCGTAATTACCACTGTCTGAGGGTAACCAACAGTGGCGGATCTCATTATGCCATGATATGGGTCGCGTCTGCATATACAGGCGCGCATACACTGCCTATTTACATATGAATGCATCCAGTTTTGCACACACACATCTACCCACCCACTCCCCCCCCCCCCCCACCACACACACACACACACATACAAACACAGCATATACATATAAAAGCTTTAATATGCGACACACACGTTACATAGTGCACACACACAGCAGCCCATTCATACATGCACCTCACACATATGGGCTACTCATAAATTTAGACACTTCCGTCAGAAGGCCCTCGCCAGCCGACAGGGATATGAACCCAATATAGCATCCCAGAGATAAGCCAGTGACTCTGGAAGCAGAACTAATATTATTTGCACGGTGTCGAACGTTTATCTGGCGCCGCCTGCAAAGTGATGGTTCTGTGTCACTTTTGTTTAATAATGATGTGCCAATAGTAATATGCCTGCTGGCTGGAAACCTATTACAGTTCAAAAGATTATCCAAATACAATCTAATTTGGAATATTGCATTTTGACAGCCTGTGACTGGAGGAGGTGGGATGGTAATGCGATACTTTCTTTCCTTTTTAAAAATTCCAATTAACATTTTTAATGCTCAACAAACCAATGGTGACTGCAAATATGCAGAGGTGTTTGACTGTGCCAAATCTCCTGATGGGTTTCAGACAAAGGAGAGGGAAAAATAACTTTTACACAATGCAAACTTTTGATTAGGCGAGTGCCGTGTTTGGGCTCTCCTGTCAGCTGACTTTAAATTGACATTGTGAAACGAGAGATAATCTTTCAATGTGCTGTAGGAAAGAGAGAGACACGGTCAAACTGTTGTACCCGATGAACACACACATGCTTATTTTACATTCATCATTCTTATCAGGGATGACAGAGCTGCCTTCTGTTGCCACACTAAGTGGAGCAATCTTACACACTGCCTACTTTAATATCGCATACCTTTACATTCGCAGCCGGAAAATTAGTGTGGCGCAAATACTGCTTATCGAGATTACGTTATTAATAAAAAGACGGAAATTGGTTTCGAGTAACAGAACTCGACATTTACAGGAGATCTCTTATTTCACCACACAGACGCAATAATCATCCAAAATGCTAACAACCAATATCACTTTATTAACCTCCCTCTTCACATTCCTGCAGCCTTGAATTTAGCGACCTTATTATCACCTTCCTCTCATAAATACTTAACCAAGATAGATCAACACAGCACAGGAGATTGTTAAAAAAAAGGGGAAGACTTTTGCAAGTTATTAAAATGAAGTCATTAAAATTGAAATTAAAATCCACCTCAGATCATCTGACATTGTTATATATCATCAATATCTAATGTTTAATGTATTCCTGGACTTATTTTGTGACAAAGTGTTTTAATTTACTTTTTTTTGTACCTCCCATCAACTCAGTTAGTGATTTCCTGCTGAGTTGTTGCTTCAATCACAGTATATTAATATCACCGCAGTAAATTACACGCTTTCATCTTTGAATTTTCAGTACCCTTATTAACTTTGTCCTTACTGTCTTGTGTATTGTGAGTGTATGATGGCTTGTACAATACAAGTGCATAAACACCTGGTACAAATGTAAGCCATTCATTTATGCACAGATTGTTCACAGGTGTGTTGTTGACAGGCAGTAACAAGCATCAACATCTAAAAATAACACAAGTGAGTAATTACAAAAACTGAACACTTATCACTTTCTTTCAACATTTTAAACATTTGAAATGACTTTACTCACCGGGGGGGGGCGCTTTTTTTTCTCCGTGCAATTAATTTGAACATACATTTTTGAAACAGTTGTTCATGTCACTAGTACTTTCACATGAAACACAAATGTTACGTCGCAAAAAAGCTCGATCATTTTGTCGGAATAAGGTCGATTTTTCTGAGCCAACCGACGAATCAAGTTACGTAGAACTGACATGTTCAAAATGTTCACTTCGGGTACAACAACAGAAGGTGGATAGTCTGAACCAATACTCCTTTCAACCATAACAAATGTTGCCCAAACCAAATCCTCTCCTTCCGTTGTTAACTTCCCCAATAAAAGCCATAGACACACACAGATTGCAGCTCTTAGCATCATGGATATCCACACCATATTTCATGGCAATCTATCCAATAGTTGTTGAGATATTTAAGTCCTGACTAAAGCGGTAGGCTGACCAACAGACTGATATTGCCGTCCCCAGTGCCATGCCATTAGCATGGCTAGAAATCTAATAGATTCAACCTTTGAAACATTTCACATATAAAACACTGTCTTATTCACTTTCATCTCATTTAACTTCACTCAAAAATAACCACAATGACGATGAGGTCTTAACCCAACACATCTCTGTGTGTAACAGAACTATGACTTTATTCTAAATTAAGTTCAAATGCGTTTCTCATGAGAATCAGCCTTAATGTTAATTTACTCAATGAACAGGTAATTTAGTAAGTAATTTAGAGTTGACATTTTCCACTCTTTCGCTCTTCATTCGTCTGATTGGAAGATATATAAATATCTCAGCAGAGTTTCTGTTGGCTGTGGGAGGATGTGCTGGTGTAATGAGACGTTTGGCTGATGAAACAGGCTGTCTGCCCACAGGATCGTGTTTCTTCTTCGGAGCCTCTAACATCAACGAAGAAAAGGTTGATTGGTTGTGGGATGTAGAGAAACCTCCTCTCGAATGCACTGAGACGACTGATATGGCCTGTAATAGTGCATGTTGTGCTGAAACGTTCGAGCGCAGAACTGGAAGGACTCATAGTAAAAATGATGCTGGATATATAAGCATTCACTAACCGATATGACGTTCACCACATCACTATGCCGACTTCCTGCACACTGGCCTGCAGTTGAGTATTTCATGGTGATGAACTGTCCGGCCTTTGCAAATGCTTAGATGGAGTTGCGCTTGCGGAGGAAAATAACTTCTCTTCATGTCGTGATGTGTGAGCCATCAGCCTGGTCAACCCTCACCATTTCTAGAATTGTGATGAGTTCATTGGCGATGTGATTGCCTGCTGTTGCTTCACTTGTAATGGAGCGATGTGCATGTTTAGCTTTTTTTGAAACGAAAATGCTAATTTCCGCCTGAAGGCATGTAATGACAAATGAGGGTGATAGTGAGGCTGCTAGGCTTCTCGTCTCTCTCTGACAAATGACTCGTATTCTCTGTCCGGCTCTTATGTTCTTCACAATGGTCACGTTTGTCTGAAAATGGCTTTCAAAGATTTTAAAAAATATATCTTTATTTATCAAATTCAATGAAATTCCATTATTCTTTTGTGGTTGTCCCTTAATGTTAAAGGGTTTTAGACCTTTTAAATTGCTACAAATGTGGATGGTTGGTCCTTGGCTGTTTCCCAAATGAATCCTGAAAATGCACAAGATTTTGAGGGAAGCACGTGAAATCCCCCCAAGAGCTCCACACATGAGTAGACACAGATCACTGAGATAACAGAGACACATAAATGCACAAGGCATCAGTTGTCATTGTAAGTATGGTAATAAGAAATCAGCAGAGGGCGAGGAGATGGGGGGGGGGGGAATAGCAAAGAGGGCAACAGTAGCAGGTAGGAGCAGGCAGCGTAAACAGAAACAGCAGTAGCAGCGTGAGGCGATAAACACCACCTCATTGACTTGTGAGAATGTGATTGCTGATTGTAAGAATCTGCCTGAGTTCACTCTGCGCTTCATTTGTGTCGCACGGCAACAGGGAATTCCCAAAATACAATTGCACGTGCGATTGCTGCAGTCGTCTGTGAAGAAGTGTGCATGGAGAGTTGTGATTGATCAATGTGTGCAAAACAGCTCGTCGTGAGCATGGGAAAAAAACATCCCCAACGTATAACTTCAACAATAAACTAAAACAGTTTGGGACACTGGTCTAAACCAGGCGTCTCCTGGGAATAAGACCGGTGTGTGTTTGACTCATCCACCGTCATGTGCTAAGCACACCTCATACTGGAAACACATGTGCTATGACGTCATGTTTCATTGTGTTATCTAAAAATTTAAAAAGGCTTTTTGATTCTACCTGTTTTCTAGCGTCCACCTTCATTGAGGCGTTCCTCTTAATATGTCATGGTGTCATATCAATCTGTGGGAATCGGACAAATGCGACACTAGACAACAAATCAAGCCAACACAGCTGTTATTTACAGTGTTTAAGCTTTTGTTTTCTTTAAACATCTGTTGGCAACACATTGTGGCTCCATGGCCTTCATCAGGGTATTCTGACGTCAAATACACAGAAGCTTTGGTAGCTCCTAACATGACGTCTATTTATGTTTTTTAATATTGCATCATTTTATAATATGTTTTTTTTTCTCAGCTTTTATAAAAATCTTGTATCTCAGTCAAGCTTTTTAATCAAATGATGATTAAATAGAAAAGTGTTAAAAATACGGTCCGATTTTTTCAGATGACTGCCAACAGACCGCTTTTCGTCCAAAGAGTTTCCAACCTCACACACTGGCTGAGAAACATTCCCGCTTCCTATCTGTTTTCCACAGCAGATGAGATGTTACAGTATCATATCAGTGCAACACACACACACACACACACACACACACACACACACACACACACACACACACACACACACACACACACACACACACACACACACACACACACACACACACACACACACACACACACACACACAGGGATGGATGGGTTTGCCAATCAGCCGAGCAGACTGCAGCCCAATCCTCGGCTGTGCGCTTCTCTCCCACAACAGTGTGACTCACACTCCGAGCTTTGCAGTCAGCGGAGCGTATCGGCCTCCATCTTCACAGGAAACGCTGCCACCGCTTCTATCTCATTATGCACTTGCATACAGTTTCTAATGAACCCAGCGTGCTCAAATCATCCGTGCAAACGTGCGCTCAAAGTGTGCAAGGAGCATGTTGACAACGCGACAGAAAATAGTCCCTGTGTGATGGCACTGAAGCTAGCTCTAATGCAGGCATGGTGTGTTGATCATTTTGCCACAGAAAGAAAAAGAGACTCCGAGTATCATGCAGACAAACATATCCTGCATACAAATATATATATATTTTTAGGATGTTTATTAAGCGTGGCCTTTAAACAATCAATGAAGTTAATTATTATAATTTACAATAGAAAATAATTGGTCACAGGAACCTCCATTGTTATGTATCAGGTCCACCAGCATATATGCATATTAGAAGGTTAGGGAACATCAGAGGGCCAGTAAACACAGCATATAGCTACAAGTGGTGCAACACAAATACGATTCTGAGGACAAGTTGTGACCTATGTTAGTGTGTGCACGTACACGCCGTCTCCATCAGTGAACGTTAGGTGTCCCTCCTGTTGGTGTGCAACTTGGGAGACGAGATGAGTCACACTCACAGCTGCGACTCATCTACCCAAAGTAACACGATGTTCTCATTCAGACATAAATACACACACACACACACACACACAGTCCTGCACGTGCACAGCTACACCTCACACACAGGATCTCACAGGCAGATTATACATTGTGTACTGTATATCTAACACTCCGTTTTGCAAACTCTTCTATTAAAGCTTTGCTGCTCTCAGCCGTCATTCGCTGCAAAACAAGGGCAAAATACGTTGATCATTAAGAAGTTTGAGAACATAATTAGACGGTTTCAGGATTTGAAATCATTGTGTTGGCTTGTAGCATGTCACAAGAACAAATGTCAGTAATACAATATAAATTGTGTTACTTTTACTGAGGAAAGAACAAAGGTTATACTGCAGATTGAACAAACATCTCAAACTCCACATTCAAGATTTTATTTCAGGAACTTTTTATTTGCATTCATCAGCGGATGAAATTGCTCAGTTGTCATGGGGATAGCTCATGATTGTGCTGAACGTAATGGCATATATTAATATGATATCAATATCTACTGATATCACAGGATTTTGTACAGACATAAAGACAATGAATCCGTATACTGGCTTCGGCAATCCTCTAGTTCTCAGCAGGTCCACATTTGTGTGACAAATGTCCATCGATTATACGGATTCCCATGACGTTTGGTATGTTCTCTTCTGGATAGATTGTGATAACAATAGTGTTGTCATTGTGACCCATGTGTGCAACATCCACGGCCACTCGCCGAGTCTGATATTCTCCTTTCAAGTTTGTTTTTCATGAAAAAATATCTGAGTCTTCAACTGTTAGATGTGCTTCCTCTTTTTCTCATCCTTTACATCTCCCCGAGGTCTGCTCACACCGCACACATGTATTGTGAGCTACGTGTATTGTGAGCTACGTGTCTTGTTCCAATTGAATGAAAGCCACCTTGTTCATAAGCATGTGCACACATGTGAGATTATGCTAATCTCTTTACATGAGATTAGCATAATCAACACCCCCAAGTTGCTGTATGAGGCTACCTGGTCTAGTTCATTTGTGTTCAGGATTCACTCTCAAAGAATTCCTGCTGTCAGAAAATTTGAAAACAAGTAATTGTATTGTTTTTTTCATAGTGTTTTAGAATTGGGAAAGAACTCCAGCACACGGTCTTCTTCACTTGTATTCAGGGATGTTTTAGTTTCGGGACACAGACCTTGATCAGGTTACTTTGTAGAATGTTTTTTTTTTTAATCCATTGAAAAAAAGTCATAGTTTAGTTTATAAAATCCATAAAAAGTCAAAACATTATATTTATTGTATTTTGAAAACACAGCCGTAAAAGAAATTCATAGCATAGTATGTACAAAAAAGTCAAACTATAGCATGTCAAAAAAAGTCATATTATCTGAAAAATAATTCATAGTGATTATGTTGGAAAAATTCATAAAAGTTGATACGATAAAAACGATAAATGTCACGGTGTAGTAAGTTGAAAAAAGTCAAGAAAAGAAGACGGTATAGCATCTCTGAAAAAGTCATAGTATAGGAATACAAAATCATAGTATATCATGTTGAAAAAAGTCATATGATAGTATATAAAGAAAAGCTGTCAAATGATTTGGTATAGTATGTCGAAAACAAGTCACAATATAGTCAAAAACGTCATATTCTACTACAAAAAAGTTAGTGTTGTAACCACAACACAAATACGAGATCATACAATCAAACTAATTTATTCACGAAACAACAATGAAGAACAGAACAAAAGTGCAAGTCCAAAATCAGTTATGTGAGCATATGCGGATGTTTGAAGATTATAGATTCTTTGCCTGAAACGAAACAAAACATCAGCCGTGAAAAAAGTCGTGAAAAAAGTCATAGTATACCGGTAGTTACACTAAAACTTTAGTAAAGCATGTCGGAATAAGTAATAAAAATGTCAGTGTAGCATGACGAAAAAAAGACAAAAATATATGTCGGAATAAGTATTTAAAAAAGCATAGTTTACCATTTCGAAAAAAGTCATATTAAAGTATGTTGAAAAAGTCATAAAAAGTCGCATGAAGTTTGTCCGAATAAGTGATGCAAAAGTCATGTTGAAAAAAGTCAGAGTATGGTATGACTAAAAGATTAGGGTTTACAAAATTTAAAGTAAAATATGTCATTAAGTCTTAGTCTAATGTCTTCGTATAATTTGTCAAACATGTCATCGTGTACTATGCCATACAAGTCACAGTATAGAGTGAGAAAGTGAGTGAGATGTTTCACGGCTATATTTCTTACTTATTTCACCGTGCTCGGTAATTGTTTGTTCAGCCATCTTGCTTCATGTAGCTGCACCTGAAGATACGAACTATCCCAGGTTTGTCTTATCTTTAACATCGGCATTTCTGCAGAACCATGATTATAGTAAAGCATGGACCGGTATTGTTCAGTTAGGTGTTACATTTTGTGATTGTTTCTGTACTTACCATACCCACCATGTGTTCCAGAGACAAAAGGGGGAGGAGCACAACCACTTCCTGTATTTATTACACTGGATGACTTCATCGGCGATGTAGTATGGGGGAGGTAGATAAGGTAAAGGAAGTTATTTATGTTGTGATCTTGGTTGCAAATGTATTTTATATGGTAAGTTATTCGAAAGCGTTTTCCACTGGAGGGTTAGATGTAATGAATAACTTCGTCGCTTACTTGTTTCAGGAGCCGTATTGGACTTGCCTGCAGTCGTGGTACAGACCTGATTGACTGCCGATGGAGTGGTCTATGTAAGCCGGGGCTTTCGCTGTTAAAGGGGATAGATGTCAGTGTGTCGCTGTGTGCACGAGATGTGATGTTAAGATACCTTATAGAAATATAAAGAACCATTCGATTGAGCATCAATGTAAAAAAAATGTATAATTCACACTAACAAAAACGAATACATTGAGGTATGCAGATCACAATTTTATTTGGGTCATTTGTTTTGCACTCGTGACACTTGATCCTCATTTTATTCCATTATCTTCATCTAAACTAATAACACAACAGAACAATGAAACATCAATAATAATCCAGTGGAATCAGTGCAGGTAACCAATCAGTGCATCACGATCATTCTATATTTGTTATTTATATTTTCGAATTTCTTTCTAAGTTGTTCTCTCTATTATTCAAGCTACTTGGACTCATCAAACAGGTGGCCTCTAAGGTGCTGCTGCTAATTCCTCTGACCTCACCGCTTCACCGCTTCACCGTGTACGCCCGTCAACAAACACTCTGATTGGTGGGAAAATAAAGAGAGGGCAAGTGCTGGGCCAATCAGGAAAGAGTCTTTGTTGGCGGTTGAAAATGGAGCACTTGTAGCCCAACTGTTGCCTAGAGACACATTGCAGGCAATTACAGAGCAAGATTACAGTGGGGAGAAAATGGGCAATATTGTCAATGGAGCATGAATTTGTGTGTGGGCGGTTGTGTGAGCGTGCGATTGCAAGTGCATGTGACTGCACATGTTGAATATAGCAGGTTGAGCATTAGTGGAGCTATGTGAAAAGGTGGAAACAGAATTGTTGATATCTTGTTTCATCATTAGTCTTTTGCATGTGAGCAGCTTTCTGAACCTCCTGTAATTCGTGTGGAGGCTATATACATGTATGTGAATAGAAACAGAGGTTTCTTTACGTGATGCATGCAATTGCAGCACGTTGTCTAACTATTTGGAAAGCTGCAGGTACCATTATTTTTAAAAAAAACAGTTGCTAAAATTTGTATTGACAAACCCTAAAGTGGGAGGTAAAAACATCATTTAAAACAACTATATCCTGGTCCTGTAATACAAGGTGTTCAATAGAGCTACACGGTCTCTGGCTAAGTATTGGGGCCTCGTTTATACATTTTAATTGGGATTCATTAAAAAATCTGTTCATATCAAGTTGTGCTTTTAAAACCATAGAGGTGTTGAAAGTAGACCTATACACTCTTCTCTCTCTACTGTTCTGTTGGCTCTCCCTGGGGTTTTGTTCACATACAACATTTTGCCCAACAAAAAAGTCATTGAACAGGCAAAATAAAGCTCTCCAAGCCAACAAGCTAGCTAATGGTCAGTTAATAGTACCGCTAACGGTACAATACGTTCACACAGTTTATACAACAGACGGATTGTTACCGTGGTCTCATAACTGTCTGCACCATTCCTCTTTTGTGGAGCAGTGTATGCTCCAACAGAAGGGTTCAATAAAAGTGGATGGTGCATGATAGCTAATAAGCTACGATAACTTTCTCTATTTTGGACTCTCTGGTTCCCCATTCCCTCAGGGGTCAATATTGGGTAATTGCGCAAAACTCGACACGGAACATTTGTTTTAATTTTGCCGCCTCTGATTGCGGCAATTCCAGGGGAATGAATTGATTTTACCATTTTAAATCCTGGTGTCCAGACTTTTATGTCCAACTCACAAGACAACCTCCATTTGAACAACTTGCATGTAAAATGACACTTGGTTCCTTCAACACCAATAACAAGACGAGGCAAATGAGGCCCCAGGACTAGAACAAAAGCCTGTACGCCCTCGAGCTCAGCAGGGACCTGCTTTAAGAAGTGGACTGCACATTTTCCACTTTCGACAGAGTGACGGGTATCTTACCCTTTTCTATACCTGGAGGCTTAGTGACCACATCCCCGGGATCCCTAAATCCCCACCATTTTGACCCAGACTCTCCTCTCCGTTCCCCTTCCCCTGGTCTGTGGAAGAGCCTCTCTTTCAAATTGGCCCTGGAGAGGATCAAAACAACAACCCCCATCGCCGCCAGGGCCGATCCAAGACAGGAGAGCCCGATCCCTGCAGCGGTGCGGAGATGCAGCCCCCTGTTGAAGCTGACGGCCTGGGTGTCCACAAAAAACAGGTCCCCCTCTCCAAACGACTCAATTCTATGGGGAGTGGAGTAACCAACTGACAGGATGGCAATGCCTGCAGTCAGGATGAGCAGACTCAGGGCCAGGTACACCTGGAGGGGGAGGGACACAAAGACATCAACCAAAAGTAGAAAATATGTGCAGCCCTGGTGTTTTTTTTGTTTTTTTTAACAGTTGGCCCTATTTGCTCAGTGCTCTTCACGTCTCGTTAGGAAAGGTCATTTTGTGTGTGTGATGCAAAACAAAATCCAAATTCACGAATCCCTCACTTTAACAGATGACACCACACCACTGCTTGCACTTCATCACACAGAGACAGTGCACTGTGTGCACAATACTACATGAGTAAATCAGAGACAGGATGTTGGATTCCACTGGTGAAGCTGGGGGGGGGGGGGAATAAAAATGACTTGTTTTCTATCATGTATTGTTGAAAAGGGGACGTGCACTAAAAGGCTTTTATAATCAGCCTCGAAATAGCATGTAGTCAATTGAATTGATTGATGCAGTTACCACAGAAGGGACTCTTAATGGATTGACTTAACATCAATATAGTTACAGTACAAGGGAGCAGGCAGAATGCCCCAAAAGATGATTATTAACAATAATACAGAAAAGTATGCTTGATTTAAAATGTGTGTAAGGGTGATGGGGAACATTAAGAAATATACACTCATGGGACTTCACCCACTGACTATCAGTGAACAGCTTAAAGCTGGAGAGGATGAATTCACTTTGAGTGTAAAATGAGGGTCTCCAGGGATGTTATACGTTTTAAACAAACCTGATAATTAACATGCATCACTTCCTTGCATGTATGATTTCTCATGGGATGTAACAGATGCCAATGGTGGATTTAATCTCAATTGTGTTGTCTCAATCAGTAACTGATGTTTATTTATATGACATATCAAAGTAGGACTGATTAAGGAAAACACTGACTGTTCCTGTTAAGACCCAGGAACAGAGATGACATGGTGAGTAATGTAAAGAGATTGGAGAGTGTAGTGGCTCTTTACCTTCCAGAGTGGTGAGTTCCACCACGGGGTGGACGTCTGCCTCTGGACGAAACCCCGATCCTCCGGGTCTCTCTCCCACATGGAGGACGAGCACTCCTCGTAGAAGTGGTGCAGATAGGAGCGAACCCCAAACTGAAGGCAGTTAGAACCCGCCTGGAAGGACGTCAGCCACAAAGGGACCAAATGAAATGGCAGATAAAGCGTGTTGCCAAAGCGTATATTAGATCATCACCAAGGGAAAGTCAGCTCACCTCACTGCTGGAGGATTCTCCTCCTGATCCAGAGACACAGGCCTCAGAGCACATCGCCATCACACCTCACACACCTACAGTGAAAAATACAGATGCATACTGTAAGAAATATATATCCAGAGACCTGAACAGATTGATATGTGTAGATGTCAGCTATATGCTCACATAAAAAAAAATTGTTATCTGCTGAATATGGATTTTCCGATATAAAAGCCTCCATCCCTTCAGATGCTGGTTATAAATTCTGGCCTGTGTCGTCAGGTCGCCCCGGTTATTGTTGCCGCATGTGAACGATTGACGGCTACCATGGCAGTGAGGTGGCTCTATTACCAGCCACGGATGAGTCACACGGACGCACGTGTGTGCACACTCGATTCTTTTACGTACAAATATGCACACATGTCCCTCTGTTGTTATTCTCTCGAGGCGGTTTGATTGATTTCTTTCATTCTCTGCCTTCAAACGGTTTCTCTTCGCGGCTCCACATGGCTGATCTCCGCCTGTACCGTAGAGTGAGTTTAACCTGACTGCAATTTCAAACATAACCCTGAAAACAAATCAGTAGTCAGCAAAGGAGAACATCCAGCTCGGGTGATGGTAGTCTCTTTTTTTTACCCTCCTCCTCCACGGCCAAAATCTTGAACCTGAAAGCACGAGCTGTCCACGTAAACATGCTTTTTGTGAGTCCGTGTGATTCGTGTTTACGAGCCCTGCGCTCCTCGGCAATGTGAACTGTGGGGGAACCAGTAAAGACATGCGAGATGGTGAACTTCGTTTGCCAACAAAAGAAGCTGTGTGAGATTGCACTGGGTTGAAGAAAGCCTTTTCAAACTCCATATCCAAACTCTTTCATTTCAGTTGTCATGACTTAGCTCTAAAATACGTCTTGCAGTTCGTGCTTTTAGAAACAGCATTTAACATGTCAGGAACAATGAACGTGGCCAGACTTCATCTACTTAAACATTTTGATAGTATTGACCTTTTTTGGTTTTATTTGTGGTAATTATTATTTAAAGTAAAAGTTCACGAGAAAATTAGGTAGAAAAGTCCATAACCAAAATAATTGCTATAATAAATAAATAATCAGGTTTTTGATTATTACAAAAAAGGATGAAACTTGGCACGTATCTTATCCTGATACAGATGTGTGTCAGTCCCTGAAGGCTCTTTATCCAGAGCGCTGTCTAGTTTGCCCTGAACATCCCCTTGATTCAAAAGTGAGTTCAAAGTTCAAATAACGTAGATTCGCGTTCTAATAAGGCAAATTCCAGCATTTCATTTGTTTGTATGGGATCCAAAAGCAAACCGAAAATGCAACACGGTTTCTTCTCTGTCCCACACTGAGTGTAGGGTTTCACAGGCTACCAATAGTCTACTTGTAAGACAACTTATGTCGTTTTTTAATCACATTCTTTGACAACAGACAGAAATAAACGGCATGGTGATCATTTCAACTCGGCACAGACAGAAACGACCCGCCGGCGCTGAACACCAGTGAGTCATCGCGCGTCCTTCCACCTCTTATCTCCGTCGCATTTCATCCACAGCAGCTCACTTTCTCTTTTTTTTTTATTTTTTTTTTTCTCAGCACCTGCAGCTTCCTCTTTTCACTCGAACCGAGTTCATACAACCGGTGACGGACACAGTCTTACCCCCTGGCCGGAGTGGTCGCTCTTCTCACTGGGCGTCCATGGCGCGTCGGACCAGTGGATCTCAAACGCCGCCGCTGATGTGAATCAGCTGAACGGGGACACTGAGCATGCGTGCAGATGAGGGGGGGGGGGGGAAACTCAAGGTTTAAACCCTCGATAACATAAATCTGTCTGTTAACACAAGTTATCATGAGGTTTGTCACATTTAAACCCTGAGAAAACTTTAAATGCTATAAGGGGGAAAAAAACGGAAAATGAGTCACCAAAGGAGATGTAAGCATCAGCTCACCATGGAGTCACTACCCATACAGGAATAGTCAGCGGTACTATATGACAGCCAGATTAAGCCTATATATCTAGAACCCATCTTATAGGTCTACTGTTGTCATCTATTTAGCTGTGGTGAGCTGTTTGAAACTCCCCCCCCTGACACATACTCAACAAATTAAACAGATTAAACAAACTGCAGTTTGTTTAATCTGAAGGGCTTTTGTAATTTGGCCACAGGTGCTTTTAAATTGGTCCAAACTTTTCTTGAGTGGCCTCGTCTTGAACCCTTGTCTTCTGCAGACTACCTCTTAAGTAGCGAGTCTGACAACTTTTATTTCTCCAAACTGCCCACTGTTTTAACCTTCACCATGAAAATGTCCCCCAATGTCCACGAAATAAATTGTTTTCTGGGTTGGGTGTAAAAGGACTTGACTGGCTGGCACGGACCTCAAACCCATACAACTCCTTTGGGATGAACTGGAAAGCCAATCGTGAGCCAGGCCATATCGGCCGACATCAGTTGACCTCACTGTCGTTTGATGGGAGCAAAGTCTGCAACCAGGCTCCAAAGTCTTGTGAAAAGCCTTTCAAGAAAAACGGGGGCAGTTAAAGGGCGACTCCACCGATTTTACAAACAAAGACTGAGATCACTCCAACTCGTCCTGTGAAAACAGTTGTACAATCTCCTCTACTGAAAGGGAGTGAGCTTTCCAATGCCTGAGATCATACAACAGAAAGCATCAGGTTAGAAGGTGTGTCAATCAAAGAGTAGTTCGGCATTTACCAGTGGATGAAATTAAACAATACTGGTAGCATCACAGCAAATGCAAGTTTGTTAGATTCCACAACTTTAGGAAATTGCCAAACCAGATTCCTGGAGTAACCTTTTAAAATAGCATATTAATATGTTTTTAAAATGTTCATAATGTTGAGGTCCACATACTTTGATCGCCACAGTTACATCCTTCGATGTCATCACGGTTTATTCGAATTCACGATCCTAAATGTAAATACAGCTGTTTAAGTCTACAAAAGTAATGAGCTGCCATTGCATGCGGGATCCCACAGGGTTCAGTTCTGGGACACATTCTGTTCAGTCATTGTTTTCCACGTTTTCATCGAGCTACATTATTAGTAGAAATAGTAATTTCCCCTGATTTTTGCTTTTGTTGCATTTGTGCATCTTTTATCAATTAAATATCCCCTAATATTACATAAATACCATAATATAATATTTCTTCTCACTTTTAAAAGGTAAGTTTTTGTCTAAAAATGATAAAATGACCCGCAAAACTATCAGATGTTCTCTCCTACTCAAGTGCTCAATGACCACAAATGCACAGACATTTCATCAATGTGCAATAGTCCTTCAATTTCATGGTTAAGTCCTTTCAACTTTTCACCAACAAAGAGAAAAACATTGTAAAGTAAGGTACGTTTTCGTACAACTGTGGAGTCTCCAAACTGTCCATCAAATGCCAAACGGCAGGATCGTCTACTTAAATTGAGTGCTGCATTCACCAGCTGTCAGCGGCTGATAATGCCTCCGAGAACGCAAACTAAATAAGCGTCTCTGCCTCTGTAAGCGGTACCTTCCATTAAAGGCTCACTTCAAAGCATGGTCCGTCTCTAAAATAATGTAAAAAAACAACAACAACCTCACACACACACACACACACACACACATGCACTCGCACACAGACAGATATGTGCCAATATGCGGTCTGTAAATATTTCAGTGTTTCTTGAAGATACATTATTTATGCAGACTGTCAAAACAGATCCCAAATGAAAAGAAAACAAATACTGTCATTTTCACATATTCATCCGATCTGTGTGTGAAAAGACCATTTTGCTACCAAGGCAGCATGTTTGTGCGTGTGCATGGGGGTTGGTGGTTCAGCCCATTTGCTGCTTGGACACACTATAGTAAACCTTAAGCGGCAGGGTAAGACTGTTTCCAAGGTGCTCTTGTGAAAGAAAGACATGGAAAACTGGTCTTGTTTGTCATTCACCTCCACACACACACACACACATTCATTCAGGTTTTTGAATGACCAAGCTGTGCTCT
Organism: Lycodopsis pacificus; assembly: GCA_028022725.1. Lineage (NCBI taxonomy): Eukaryota > Metazoa > Chordata > Actinopteri > Perciformes > Zoarcidae > Lycodopsis > Lycodopsis pacificus. The sequence continues at coordinate 4,205,223 of CM051706.1, read as the reverse complement.
ATCAGAGAGAGAAAGAAATTTCCATGGTTACGAGTCCAGCAAGGTCAGACTCAGGAAGTGAGTGCGAGGTGTTGATTGGCTGCTAGATAATTACACTTCCCTTCAAGATGATGTGCAAACAGGATTATTATTTTTTTTCATCTACTCTATTTAGAAGCTGTTGTAAAGCACTATCAGTCATTTCAGCTGCATGCCTTGCTGCCCTTATTACTTCCTTTATTCAGCAGCTTGGGAGGGTTATCCTTTGGTGTGATAAATTATGCATTGTGCTTGTCTGGTATCTTAAAAATAACCTGTGCATCAACCCACACCAGCCTATAAAGCTACTGTCAATACGGTGGAACAGCCGAGCCATCATGTTAATTAGTTGTGAAAAGCCTTTCATTTATTGGCTCGTGAAATAGAAAGGGTAAACCATTTTCCAAAGCTACAGTATTTAGGTTTGATGACTGAGAAGACAGTTTTAGTTGTTTATTTTCTGCACCTGTCTAATCCTTGTCAGGGTGCTAGGGATAGTGGCCACTATCCCAGCATGCACTGGGAGACACTTTCTGACAGGCTGGCAGCTCAGTGGAGTGCTAATAAAGAGAGACATTCACACTTATACAATTTAATGCATAAAATTGTCATTCTTACTACTCAAAGGAATAGTTTCCCTTTTTGGGAAAATACGCTCACTTAGTTTCTTGCCAAGAGTTGAGAACTGGTGAGAAACTGGTCAGTCACGTAGTGTGAAAACCACAATGACTTCAAGACAGCACCTTGTGTAGCGTGAACGTGTGGTGTGTTAGCTTAGCTTAGCATAAAGAATGGAGACATGGGGAAACAGCCAGCCCGGCTCTGTCCAAAGGTAACAAAATCTGGTAATCAGCAGTTCTATAACTCATTAATTAACATGTTATATGTTGTTGTTTAATCGGCACAAAAACTGTAAAGTGTAAAAGCAACAATTTAAGGTTTTACTGGGGTTATATCGGACAATTGTTGTTTACACTGGGCTACCTGGTTGCCAGTCTTTACTCAAAGCTAAGCTAAGCTAAGCGGCTGCTACAGCTACATATATATAGCATCTAGGTATGAGAGTGGTACAACACGTTCTCATTTAAACTTGTGACCTATAGACGCTTTGTCAGACTACATGGCATCTTCTGACGCGCTGGGTAGCCCAGCGCACAGTCGGAATAAATACGTGGTCAAATTGTGAATGAAAAAACAACGCCTGCTTTGGTTTAGGTAACAAAACCAGTTGTAGTAGTTGTGCTTAAGATAACTGGTACTGATGCTGTCGTCTAACTCTTAGCAAGAAAACAAATAAGCATATTTCCCTAATTGAAAAACTGCTTCTTTAAATTCTCTCACTCTGTGCCCGTTTCTCTATCCCCATCTCAAGCACATGTTTCTAAGCTTATATTTCCACAGCTTGTTGAAAGTCTACCTAATATCCGTTTCTTCTCTATATCTCAAACCTATAGGCATCCCTTATGGATTCACAAAATAATTATTAAAACTCAGAATCATTCTGTCCTTCTTCCTTAAATGCAGTTCAGGCTTTTGACTTATCTTTTAATTGCACTAAAGGCTTGTTAAATCGAATTCCCTGTCTTTCTCCCTCGTGTCATATCTCTGTTCAATTGAAAGCATACAGTCAGGACACATCACTCTATCTCAAATACAGGCACACCTTTATAATTGCATAATTAAAAGCTGGATAAATTCACTCTGCTGCTCTCTATCTCTTTCTTAAAAGCAGGTATTGGAGGCGCACAGTTATGGATGCACCAAAGCTGCGTTAAAAACCTCATATCTTTTGTTATCTTCAATGTCGCTATGCTTTTAGTAAGCTCACATTTTAATTGCACAATAAAGCCTCCGTAAAGCACATTTTTCTCCCCCCCCCCCCCCCCCCGTGTATTATATGAAGCGGAGCTGCTGCAGGCGGGGTGATGGCAGTGCACAGTTCAGGAGGTGACTGGATGCGTTTGTGGGTGCGGGGCCGGGGAATGGCTACGTTACATCATGCAGAGCGTCAGATAACGGCACATTAACATGAATAACGCATCCCGTGTTGACAAGCGGAGAGGAACACACAGAGTCTAAATATTCTATAAGGAGAGGAATTCATAGAATAGAATAACACTTTGGGAACTAATGGGCCGTCAGGTGTCACATCCTATGATGAAGAGGCAGAGAAGTGCGTGTGAATGTACTGATGTGCGCCTGCATGACCGTACCGCTCGTTATTGCTCAATATGGGTTTATAAGACCTTTTCTTAAAAAAAAAACAACCTTTGAATGTTTTCTCATTTTGGGCTTCATGGTTCTCTGTTGGGCTCGTCAGGACGGGGAAAATAACGTGTTTTTGAAAAGACTATTGGTGGTGGATGTGCAGTATTTACTGTACCGGTAATTAGATTTCCAGACAGTGGAAGTCTGAAGGCGAAATAAGACAAAAATAAAGCTGTCACAATATGTCTATACCTTTGCGATGCTTAGACAGTTGCTTCTCTTGAAACATGTTTTGACTGGGGCTCTGATTGATTTGTTCCCTGTGGTGGGAATACCTATTCCGATTCTTTACGGACTCCATATACAAGTCTTGCATTCAGTGTAAGTAAAAGTACCAAATCAGCTAATGTTCCTAAAGTTTTTTATTACTGATTTATTCATTTCTGAAGGATAAGGCTTTTCTATATTTATATTACTGTCAACTAATTCAAAACACCAAAGCTAACGATATATTAGCTCATCTCTCGCTACTTTCTGACTTCCCTACCTTGCCTGTGGCACTCAGGCCCATTGTTCGTACCAAAGACTCTTAAATCAGGGTCACAAATATGTCCACTACTTTAAAACGGCTCAGTAATTCCCTCAAACAGCTGCGCACTGTATTTTCCAGCGAACGTTAGTCAAACAGGAGTATGTTTTGCATTTCTTGGGGACAATTTTCAGCCACGGATTTATACATATTGGGTCCTCCAGTGAGCAGGACGGTGTACGTGGGATTGAGGCTTAAAGGAAACATGTAAACAGAGGAATACGATATAGCAGGCCATACACAGATACAATACTTGTACATGTACTACAATTCATTGTTGGTTCGGGGATTTGTTGACCGTAAATCATCATAAAGATCATATGAGACTATACTTGAATGCAAGACTAATAAGTAAATGTATTTAGTTTGACGTTTAAATCATATCTTTAGATATATTGCAGTTGTCATCAACATGATTTGAAATTAGAATAAAATCGTCATCAACTGTTCTATGTTACAGCTGCAGGGGAAATGTTTTACATATCCTGTTAGATGCGTGTTAGAGGATGAAACATACCGAGTAAAACGCTCCTCGATCAAGCCCTGAAGCATCTTCATCTTTCGCCCCAAAAGGTAACATTGCATCACTCATTATCATTTTAATACACTACATTACATATTCAGATGTGAGGCGATCCCGGCAACAAATCCACTAAGGATTGAGCTCTATCTATCTATATGATTTGATATAAATATATATATATATTTATACCCGGCTCACGTCTCATCTCTCCCATCTCAGACAGACTGACCCACTTCTCTTCCTTTAGCCGAAACAGCCTGTGCCCGGAGGGGAGACTGGCCAGGACATAAGGCCGCTGCAGAGCTGGCTGGTTCAGGGGTCCATCTCAACGGGCTCCTGTTCCTGCCCGTCCTCCCTCAAGTCATTACAGCGGCGGCTAGCAGACAGAGGGAATGGATGGGTTTCATTCCAACGCGGCGCTTCCACTTGTCTGATCATTCGAGGTGACATTGAGCAGATCGATAAGACTACACTGATGTACGGGGAGGTGGATAACGTGTGTCTGGAGCGGGGGGGTGGGGGGGGGGTCAGAGTCAGTGTATCTCAGTTCCCGAATCTGACACTAGATGTCAGTGAAATGCAGCACAGTGCTTTTTGTTGATCAATGATCAATTTGTTTCTTTCGTCTTCACAGCGTAGGGGAACAGCATTGATATGTGAAGCCTTACAATGTGGTTATCTATTGAGAGAGCCTACATGCTTCAGTTACAACTCGAGGACACCGATGAACTCCATTCGGTAATATCGAGACAAAATGCCAGAAAAATGCTTGATGAGTCAAATTCTCAAGTTTATTTTTGACCCATCTCTCTAGTAGGATAAAAATATCCATAAGACTCATTTGATACACTCATATGAGGCCATTCATGGGCTGTTCTAGGCAGCGATATTTAAAACAACAAATGTGCTCATGCAAAAAAAACAATCCCTTGCTTTTTAAGCTGTCATACCGACACTAATCATTCTCATACATATTACAGTTAATTCGTCATGTTTTACATCTTTGGAAGCATCTTTGATTTCCTACAACTCCGTACGTATTTGAAAGTCGTATGACATATTTATGCATCGAACACCCTCCATACGGTTGCTTCAAAGACACCTTGAACGCACCAGTGATTTCCATGAGGCTGAGTGTGTCATCAATATGAACCTTTCATTTAAGATGGAGTCTGCTGTCACATTGCGAGACATCAAAGTCTCACAATATGGATCCACAAGCTTCAGTGTAATCACATTACAACGGGAGAGTATTATCAGGTTGGGGTGGGGAATCAGTATCATATCAATAACACCATCTTTCATTGATATAATTAGATAGCTGACTGTATGTCATTCCAAACTGGCACGTATAAATTCTATCCCCCCCCCCTCCCAAGAAGTCATTAATGTATCCTGGTGTAATATTATCACATGGCTACAAACCTCTCCTCTATCTAATCTAATTCATCAGTCTAATAGGTCATAATTAATTGCTCCATTATTAATGGAGTGATGTCATACCTACATGCCTGGGGGTGAAATGAACTGTCTGTCACCAGGAACGCCGCCTGTGTGTGTGTGTGCTGGATGTGGCGATCACAGTTTGAGCTTTTGCCTGATGCGCGACGTTCAGCTGTGTCAAAAGCTCATCAGGCTCAACCATCGACAGATCAAATTCATCGCTGTTCGGCGTGACCGCGTGATTACTGCTGATTACCTCGGGTCGTAAAGGTTCAAACGTCATTGAGGAGGATATTACACCGCGGTGGGACATGAATATTTAACTGTCTCATTCTGACGATGCTCTCTCTTTGGCCAACTTGAGCCAGAGAAGATGATGATTAGCCTCGCAGACAGGCCAACGACCTAGGATGGATTAGAGTGGATGGCCATCGAGTATGCCAATGACATGGAGTGGACAGTCTCATTCATGTGACGAAGAAGTCAGCGCATCAAAGTGAAGTCAGACCCCATTTTAATACAATGTATGGTCTGCATTCTCTGAATAGTAGTTTTCTATGTTGTGTCGTATAAAGTGGCGGAGTCCGCCATTCCGTGTTGGATCCCAATTGCCTATTCATACACAAGGGAGTCACAGGAAACAACACGAGAAGTCAATGTTGATGTTTTGGTCACGTAATGTGCGTACTTTGGTAACGGCACTTCGGTGGTTAGTTTAGTCCAAACGACGATCTTTTGCTAAAGCTAACTAAGTGGTTTTGTTGCCTAAACCCAAGTTTCCTGTGAAGACGGAACTTTATTTTGAAGAGGCTGTATGCGTGTAACAAGTGTAAATTGTCCCATGTTGAAGGCTTGCGTAGACAATGCACAAACAATGAGGAGACATTTTTCATAGGATAACATACGAACAGTTGAATGAGCATACGTTGATATAATACAGACGCACAGGGCATCTGTATGAGACGCAGTGGGCCTTTAAACTAACTCCAACATGAACCCGTCCGCGTCAGTCATAGACGCAGATCAACAGACATGGTTTTTAAGAGTCCGCTAAGGGCGGGTTGATGAAAAGACCGCATGTAACGAGCGTCCCTCATACATCCAAAACTGACGCTGAATGGGGACGTAAAGCATCAAATTAGCTTAGCGCTGCTGACCAAGTCGTGGGTTTTGACGCATTGGAGTGAGAATCTGTTTCTATGCTACTGACGCTACGTCAGTATCTTAACTGCACTTATTCTAAGCCAAACCATCTGTCTGAACACAATTCATTGCCTCAACCTAACCGCCGGCATTTTATAACCAATAAACAAATATTCAGCGTCAAGATCAAAAGGCTGCACGCTGGACGTTTCTGCCCAAGCGGCAAAATAGGAAGTAGGAAAGGTGATCCCGTTGTTTGGTGCAATTTTCAGTAATGTCATTGGCATTTGGCTTTTTGCAGTGTTGTGTTTGCTTGCACAGACTTCTGGGACTTTAGTGTTAAACCAACTACACGTGTTGCCAAATCAACCAGTACTGAAATCCGAACGGTTATACCTTGAATGTTTGTATCCAACAATATATTCTCAATGGAAAGAAATTATGTAAAAAACAAATCAAAATACAAGAGAGAATCTCACTTTCAAGTTAATTCGCTATTCCATTTCCACAAAACTGTTTCATGTCTGCAAATTAGACCCCTATGTCCTCGAATGATGACTCAACACCAGCAGTGGTTTAGCTCACAGCTCATTATATAAACTCAAAGTATATTACAGCTTCTTCTGGCAAAGCACTTGACTCGAGGCACGCTAACAGGCCAAAGCAAACTGCATCATGAAAACACGCTGTTGGGAGAAGCTTAGACTGATGCGAGGGCCAGTCAAAACCAGTCAAAACCACCTCAGCCACAGACATGTACGGGGACATATAAATGCACACACACACAAATGAATATTTTAAACACATTGCCAGCTCTGGCACTGAATCATTGTCAACCATCTGCCCCTTTGTTTCAAACAGCATTGTAACCTTTCCCTGACAGAGAGAGTGTGTGTGTGTGTGTGTGTGTCAGTCTATTTCTGCGTGTTGGTGTGTGTTATCACTGGCGTGCACACATGCTTGTATATCCAGTGTGTGTTCTGGCTGCCAAACGTCCATTTGGTTGGGGAGTATTGCCAAGGTGAGGTGGAGGTCAGTTCCACACAGCTGAATCACTGAACAGCACCGAGCTGAGCCGCTGCCAAGGCTGGCAAAGCAGCGCACAACACAATGTCATCATCTGGGTACGAAAAATCTCAGAGAGGACTGTCCGTCTCAATGTTTCGCTTGTGGTCTCAGGCTGAGTGTGATATATATATAAAAAAGACATTTGCTTGTCTCTTTTCACGCAGAGTTGGCGGTCAAGGCTGTGGCTTTTTTTTTTCTTTTTCCGCGTGGGGCCAAAGATGCTCAATCCCCACTGAGCGTTCCTGCTTTCATCCTTGGATCTGATCAATAATGGATGGAACTCCCGCAGCCTCGCAGGCAGGGATCGCTCGGAAGAAAAGCTTGGAAAACCAGCCGCAATTCTGCCAGCCCCGGAGGCAGGGGCCGCCGCTCGGCCGCCAATTAGCACCGACATTTTACAGTCACTTGCTGGACTTGCGACTGTTTGGAGGCACGCTCAAAGACACACACATGCGCGCACTGACAGACACCTCTGGAGAGCCACTGACCTACTCCCCTAACCACTTTATTGATCTGTGGGCCAAAGATGTGAAAGCCTATTGAGGTCATCATTAATGATGCATCATATCCAGAAAATGTCAAATGTGGCTTGGGAGCGTAAACATAAATGCGTCAGATGATATGGACTCATAAACATGCGAGAGCTTTGAAGAAGTCCTTCATGCAGCCATATGAATCATGCATGTGAGAAGAGAGGATAGCGGGTATCAAGGAGGCGTTCAGATAGTTGTGACGCAACCATTCCATCACCATTTGTTCTGATGCTGTCACTGACTTTTCTCACGCAGAGTACTTCATGTTATTCTGAATAATCTTACACTCGGCCCCGTCTCCGTCTCCCTCTCCTCGATGGCCTTGTAGAGCGAGGGTCCCACTGCACTTCTTGGACTGATGTGATAAACTTCTTCTTTTTTTTTCCCTACTGGACCGCGTGTGGAGCTTCTGTAATTTGGGGGCCTCCGTCCACAGCCTCGCAGACAGGGGCTCCCGGGTCCAGCACAGAGGTCCATTCAAAAGTTAGGATTTATGGGTCGGGCCAAGCACAGACTGGCCTTGTGTCGGAGGCCCAGACAACACCGGAGCACGGGACATAAATTTGACTTTATGAGGGGAACTCGCTCAGCTCTAAAAAAAACCTGAATGTCCATTTTACTTTTCTTATTTTTACTTTTTCTCACTCTTTCACACTTTTTAGGCCCTCACACGATCTCTGTGTTGATCAAATGATAATAGAATAGTGTGTTGTTTTCCTACAACATACAAAACACATGAGTTTAAGACATGAAGTTGTATTAGACTGCAGTTCTGAGATTGTGAGCATCAACTCTTCAGGTTGTTCTCATAGCAGTAGAGCTCATTGGTAGTTAAACTTACAAATATGAACGCGCTTGTAATGCGTAGATATCCAACCAAATGAATTTGTAATCCTCGTAATCATGAACTTGAATGATGTATTAAGACCACAAAAACCTACACAGGGCAAACAAAAACACGGTCAGCAGGAGACGTGCCCAGTGGGAAATGTGAAGTCAACGTTTATTTATTTGTCACGTTCCAGCCATACTTAACGTCACTTCTGTAGTTGTATTAACCCAAACCATGATCTTTTCCCAAACCTAACTAAGTTGTTTGCTGTAAAGACAAAGGTTTTTGAAAAGACTGCACGTAATGAGCGGGAAATGACACGTTGCTGGACTTTCGTAGGAAAACGCACGAAATATGAGGAGTACATTTTTCGTAAGATATCATACGAACCGGAATACTTTGAACTATTTGATACATTAGCAGACAAAACAGTTGTTATTAGATAAAACAAAAAGTAACATTCAAATATTGCTGATATTTTATATTGTATGAGGACTTATTTTTGTATCTAAAAAATGCCAAACAGAGTCTCAAACTGCAATTGAAAGTTCAAAAACAAAAAAGATCCCCTCCCTTTAAATAATACATTTGACTGATTGAAAATGTATTATCTCCCAGCAAATCGGATCAAATTGCATCTGCTTCTCCTTCTTTAAAAAATGCATGTAGAAATGTGCCAATACAGTTTAAAAGCTTTGGTTTATCGAGCATTAAGGCACGAATGCACAAGGCCTGACATTAATGAGTCCTGTAATCGGTTTCAAGCTGTTCTGCAGATGAACATTTGGTGCTGGTTTAAGGCACAAGCTTAGCAATGAGCAAACAATGCGCAGTTTAAGATATTAATAACTAGACTCAGAATGTTTTATAGGGAAAGAAATCAATTCAAAGTGTTTGTTGAGTCTCAAGGAGGTTGCAGGTTTCCACATCACACTCACTGGGCCGCGATTGAAAATCCTGCCCTTACTAAACGTGCTGGACTGAGATTTAAGGCGAGAAGCTTTCCTCCTGCAGCAGAAAAAATGTGAAAACAGCCGTCTAATGTCACACACATCGTGCTCAGTGAAGCTCAAACATCCAAGTGAAGTAACAAGAAGCAAAACATAATTATGAGGTGAGAGGGAGTTTAAAAATGAACACAGTACACACTAATACTGAGGTATGGGGACTGTAGGACATACAGTGCAAAGAGACAGTGAGTGTCTTTCAACAGACATTAGCAGAGCCAGCCCTGTAATTTCGCCGCTCCATAGTGCGAGCGCTTATTAGAGCGGGCCCATATCTCCAACTGAACAACGACTTCATGTCTCTGCAGTTAATCATCTGGCTGATCCATACCACACTGAAGAACGAATGAGCCTCAACACTGTGCTCCATACATAGGCCGCACTAATGTTCTTTCCATATAGGCAGTCACAGGCAGAGTCACCGAGACGGAGCTATTAGACCAACGTAATGAGTTTACGTATGAGTAATGGCCGCACACTTACTCGCACCGAGAGCTCTCCGCACGTTGTTTCCAAATCAGTTCCTCTCCTGATCCGAGTACAGCAAATCTTGCGACTAATTTTTGCAGGTCGGGGAGTGATTTTCACCAAATAAGTGCTGCATACAGATGGTTGTGTTGGAGCCTATAAGTTTGCAGGTACAATCAACGCACGCCATGCGGAAGCAGTCATGTACACCGCTGCTGTACGGTGTATGAATTCAAAGAGGCACTCGGTTTCGGCGAGATCTCCCGTCTGCGCCTGATCTAATACTTGTACACTATATTGGCCCGAAACGCCGTAATGACCCCAGCTGTGATGCAGTGTATGTGCTCGTCCTGCATCAGTGCTTTTAACCACCTCAGCCATCATTCTGCAGCACTGGTGTTTATTTAAATGGAGTTGGCCTGCTTAGGCTGTAAAGAGAGAGGGCATAAAACACCGAGGGCGAGTGAATTACCAGCAATAAAGCTGCGAGCCGAGCCCGTTGACGGAGCTAAGCTGAGGTGGGCCAAACTAGGCCATGCAGGACTACCAAATCCCCAAGCTTGCCCCGAACACAAGCCTGAATTCGTGCTAATTGTCTCTCCTTGTCATCCCTGTTTACTCAAGCCTCACCACTCTCCCTGCCATAATGGATTCAGGGGCCTGACAAGCCATGTTTGATTGATTTCTTTCCCTGACCACTCAGTGGAAGGACTCCTGGCTGCGTGCCAGCTGTACAGTGGGCCGTCCCTGGTGTGTGTGTGTGTGTGTGTGTGTGTGTGTGTGCGTGCACAGATGGAGCCACTATAGCATAACCAGACCACTATAACTCCAAAGGTAGGATACTGCGGTGCACAGCGTTCTGCCCGGAGGGCGTCATTAACATTTAGAAACAGCCCCGGCATCAGTCACACCGCCGCTGCTTAGGTGTGTTTCACCTTTTCTATGCGGAGGGATACAGCAGCCAGAACAGAGGGGATTTAACAAAGAAATAGATCTGCTAGAATGGAGAGAAGTATTAAAATGTAAAAGCAAAGTTTAACAGGGGGCACTACAAACGAACAGCATATTTCCATATATATGTTTCGGGGGCATTTGATGACGAAGTCAGAGCAAAGTCGTGCAGGTTTGATTGATGCCCTGACAGAGAGGGGGAAGTTGGACTTATCAAACGGAAACTTCCCTGTTCTATTGAGTCCGACTCTGCTGTTTCAGGTTGTATGTGTGTCAGGGCTGAGCAGTTCCCATGATGGATGTCCGGAGCTGTCGGCTCCGGATCGCCTCAGTTAAGATGATAGATCCAAGCCCGCAATGAGGTCGATTAAAGTTCGCGGCTCTGCAGTCATCTCGCCTCCTGCTCTCCCTCAAGCCAGACATTCTGCTGATGACGAAGATGGCGATTGCACTGATGTTTACTCGAGTCTTGCTGAAGGACGGGCACGTGTCCAGTTGGCACAATGGGCAGAGCTGATGGTTTGAATCAGTGCTGCTGTTGAACATCTGCAGGATAGTGCTGTGTGTTTTGGGAGAGCGAGGCAGAGAGAGAGCGAGAGAGAGAGAGAGAGAGCTGTTCTCATTATCGCTGAATAACTAAGCATGCCGTGGCCTGCCAATTATGGAGTGTGACTATCAAAGTTGTTAACATATCTACGCGCAGATGTGGCAAATCACTTTTATTGATATTGAGTAAATCTCCATATTGTATTTGGCTTTAAGGGAACATTTAGCTTCATGTCCAATCATTAAAAGCGGACATATAGTTAGATTGCTTACAGCACATTTGTATTGGATCAGCATGTAGTGTCGACATTGTTTATGTCAAATATGCAAAAGGTAGAACGGATGTGTGGTTAGCAAAGGCCTAAAAAATGTCATAAAATGACGGTACGGTGTCAGAGTATGCATCACAATTAAAGAGCACTACAAACAGCACATGTGCCGCTGTGATCTATACCCGGTAATCTAATGGTACATGATGAAGCATGGTTAAATAAAAGGGGAGCATTAAGCCATAGCTGTCAGCTTACTCTGATTGATGGACCGCACCAGTCGTGGCAGACAGGGTGACGTATTGTGGGAGCTGTGAGCGTGTGTGTGTGTGCGTGTGTGTGTGTGTGTGTGTGTGTGTGTAAGAGTGTGTGTGTTATTGCAGGCTGACATGTATTACAACTATTATCAGAGACGTAAATCACTTCATGAGGTAAGCTTACATCATGATGAATGTAATGCATATTGTTCTGTATGTCAAACACTTTGTGTAACAGGAAGGTGTATATATAAAAATGTAATTGGGGACTAATCCTTCCATCTGATGGTAGAAACGGATATACAGAGTTTAGTAGAAAGTGATACAGTTATAAAAAGATGATGCAATATTGTACCTTAGAACAGGCTCATAGTAAAAATCCATTAAGAAAAGATCGTTGAGCTAACTAACTACCACCGAACGCTGACGAAGAAATTATAGGTAAACAAAATGTTTCAATTAACTTTCATGAACTGAAAACACACTTTTGAAAGTGTTAAAGTTGCGGAAGGAAAACACTCCCAGAGCAGACAACGCCTTGTTAGCGACCTGTCAATCACAAGGTAGCCCCGCCCTGAATCATACTCCGCTCTATGGTCTATTTAATTCTGAATGGACCATAATGTACTAAATGAACATCATGCTGTATTGAAGAATACTTGAAACTAGCGATTGAGACCATAAACTCATGTTTACTGAGGTAATAAATCAAGAGAGAAGTGGAGTCATTTTCTATTCTTCTATTCAATCTGACTTCTTTTTGCAACCAGAGGCGTCGCCCCCAGAGTTTAAGATCAAGGCGTTCCTTCATTGCCTTCACTTTTCACACCCAAAGACTGCAATAATCGGGAGTGGGCCTTATGCTGCGAAAGGTTGAGAACTCCTGTTTTAGAGTTAACCGGATGTTACAAAGCTAGCTGGATTAGCTTGAAGTGATTCATCCTCACAGCTCCGACATATAAAGCAGTGTCGATGAAACACAGGAACAGCTTTGGATTTTGTGAAGTACAAGTATCTGTCTTCTTTCTGAGAGGCAGATGAGAATCATTACACCTCTCATGTCTGTACGGTGTATTATTCTGTGTTCAAACTATGAGCGACACAGCAACAAGCCACAAGTCACGTTCAATGGAAGCCGGTGACATGAGGCTACTAACGGATGCCCGACACACGTCCATGTGCGAGCTGGTGCACTTGTCTCAGCGCTACAATGATGCAGCGAGACGTCAAATAATCACATGTGTTTGTTCCACCCTGTTCCATTCCGTCTACTGACAACCAGCAGGTTCCAGACATTCCTTGACACCTCTTACTGTCTACAAAGCCGGACCCAGTCAGACTGGGCCTGGTGGTCCAGTTCACACACTGGCTGCAGAGGGAAAGGAGGCAAAGGGGCCTCCAGTCGAAATACAGATCAAAGAACGAGAACAAGGACACTTGTGCTGTCAAGCTAGGATACAAACACCTGCAGCCTGAGCCTTTCCAAATGGAACTGGAGAGGAAACGCATGCATGTTTGGGTCTGACAGGAAGAGGAGCATGATGAAGAGGAAAGAGAGTTGGCAGATTGAGGTACTGGCCTCTGCAATCTGTCACTGCAAATCTAATGGTTGCTTTCCTGCCATTGCCAGCAAACATGAGTTTTCTATGATGTGGTTTTCTCTGCAGTGTGAACAATAAAAATAAAGAACATTTTCCTTCACGGACGTCTTTTTATATTGATTTTGCAGCGCTGACATTTGAGATGACTGCAAAAGAAACTTGAAGCTGCACTCAAGGCCACGAGAGGATCGCGGCTCCTCTGCTTTAAATGGATATTTCCCATGTGAATTGCTCGTCTTTTATGACTTAGTTTCAACTGTACAACAACAACTCTCAGCATGTTGCGGGTTAAAAGGGCATTTTTTTTCCCGAGCACACACACACCAAGAGGATACTGAACACAAGCAGTCAAAGCCCAGCCCGAGGTTCTTCATGATGTGCACGAAGTATGAACACAATGAGATGCACGCGGCAGTTTGAAGAGCCAAACCGAGACAGGCGGTCTCGAGGGGTTTGATCACAAATGCTGCGAGTTTTTTCGCCATCACAAACAAACAAGAAGCGGTTCAAAGATGGAGTCTAATTCAAAGTAAAACAACACGCCCACTTTCATCTTCTGGATGCATTTGATGAGTCAAAAGGTAAATGCTTTGGTTCTGAGAGCATTAATGCTACAAACAGTCTCAGCTCCGAAAATCACTTTTTTTTTTGGGGGGCTTTGACATAACAGATGAATTGTGCTAATTGGGGATGGTGAAAAACTCCCAATTGAAACTTGCTGTTTGTTAAAAAAAAGAAAATGACGTGACGACTTTAGCAGTTCTGCTTGATTAAATCGAAATGTGTTTGTCTCTGAGCCTGCATTTTATTTCTGTCAAAACATATGAAACACGTTGCATTTTAATCCATATGTGTGACTAATAAGTGCAACCATGCATGTCTGTGTGTGTGTGTGTTTGTGTGTGTATGTGTGTGAACAACTCTGATTATTCCTGGATATGGAGTAAATTGGAATAATTTCCTCTTTGATGAGCTTCAGCTCAAATCTGTCAGACGCCTGCCTTCACGCCTCTGAAGATAGTAAGATGACATCATTTTTGGGTGCACACACACACACACACACACACTCACACTCACACTCGTGCTCAAGGTAAATGCGTTGAGATTTCTCAGATACACTCGGGTCAAACGCTCTTCATATATTCACTGCCTGCCTGAGACTCACTGTTTTGAATTGCTTGTATGGTAATTTCGGAGAAACTATACATTTAAAAGAGCCCATTTCTTTGGCTGTGAAGAGATACGGGCAGTTTAGCGCACCCATTTTTTTTTTCCATCACACACCCACCGAGTGAGCCATTCAAATCCATACAGCCTCACCTGCTTCTGTATTCAGTGCTCATTTAGCGACAGAAAGATGGGAGGAGATGACGGGAGAAGCAAGCCGTCGGACCGTGGTGTGGGTCGACAGTATATCGAAAGGGAGGTCGATCATTTGAAAGAATATTACAGCTGCAACTTAAACCTGGAGCGGAGCCAGCAGCCGAAAGACTTGAATTTCACTCTTAATCTGTTACTCGCTCTCTTTCTCCCTCCTACCAACACTTTTTTTTAGCCTTTCCTTTCCAATCTCACTCAGTCTCCCACCTCATCATCTAATCCAGCCTGAGGGGAGAGGAGTGTGTGTGTGTGTGTGTGAAAGATGAGCCGGTCTTAGCCTCGCTCTAACCCCGAGCTCTCTAACACACACACACACACACACACACACAAAATCACAAACGTGCGCTCATATGGAAATCCAAGTCTGTCAGCATGCATGCAATGACTGTACACAGGCATCCACCTACACAAAAAACCACGCTCCTGATTCACGCACGAACATATTGAAACACACACACACACACACACACACACACAGCTGGCTAGGTGAGGGCACGCCTCGCCTGTGATTAGAAGGGCAGGGGTTATGATCTAGGCACAGAGGTGCGACGCCGCATGTATTATACATTGAACAAAGAATCTTTGGAGAAAATGGTAATACAAACAGATGAAATATTCATGGCGCATGGCTGTATGGTTCACCTCTTTTTGCTCTTTAACCAGATAAGGATCCATGCGGGGTTAAAGCAGAAGTAAATGAGACAGGAGGAGGAGGGGAGATAGTGCAGAGAGCAGAGGAAAAACGCAGAAGTAATGTGGTGAAGCATGAAATCATGACTGGCTTGTGCAATTTAGCTCTGGGATGGAGCTCACTGGCTAGAATTTCATTCCCCTTAGGCCCTCTTT
Source organism: Lycodopsis pacificus (assembly GCA_028022725.1). Classification (NCBI taxonomy): domain Eukaryota; kingdom Metazoa; phylum Chordata; class Actinopteri; order Perciformes; family Zoarcidae; genus Lycodopsis; species Lycodopsis pacificus. The sequence goes on along the minus strand of CM051706.1, from coordinate 4,189,541 downwards.
TAATGCACACTTCCAAACGCACACACAAGTGCACATACAGCACCTCCATAAAGAAACATATATATTGCAAATAATTACAGTATTATCTTCACAAGGCCTTTTCAATCTGTTCATCTCTCCCTTGGAAACATTGCTCACACATTTCTTCAGGCGTCTTTTGACCCACTCCTCTACATTGATTAAGCAAAAGGCGCCTTTGCCCTCTTTTCCTCCGTTTGTTCTCACAGACAAGTCTATTGTTGAGGTCCTTCTGTCACAAACGAGGCAACCTGCCTCTGTTGCCTCGGCCACAATAGGAAGTTTCCTCTCCATCCGCTGTCCCTGTGGGCAAACAGGAAGAAAAAATATAAGAGGGATCGTTGTTCAGGGTTTTACAGGACGTGATGGATGTCTCGTAAAAGAATCGCAAGCTGATCAAGTGGAAAGCACGGCAGGAATCCAGGTTTCAAGGTAGATGAGTTCCACCAGAGGGAGACGGCTGGTAAACCTCATATCAGGCAGGGTCAGGAGGTAGGTGTGTGTGTGTGTGTGTGTGTTGTATCACTGTATATTTAGAAGAAGAGAAGAGTGCGTGTAATGCATGGGGTCGGGCCCCATCCATAACGTTTAACATTTAAGTGAACTGCAGCAGAGATGTGATATTTTGCTGCCATGCTGATGCGGATAAACAATCACACACACAGCATCTATAAAGCACCGTATTCGGCCTCATCCCATCATCTCTGAGCCCACCTCATCACTGACCTCACACTATAAAACTTTAACGCACACTCGGTGTGCGTGAACACACGCAGCATTGTCATTACAGCAGCTCTAATAGGGTTGTGCGAGTGTGTTGGCTCCTCTGGGTTTATTTGCTCCGTGTTTCCTCTGCAGATGGAGGCTTTACAAGCCCAGGAGCCCGTTATTGGCCTCCTGTCACCGTCCCAGTGAGCCGTGTTGAATCTATAACCAGCTGACAGCTGAGCAGATATCGGAGGACTCTCCAGAAACAATGGCATAGCGAGAGAAACACTGTTGCCATCACTTGGAGGGGGGGGGGGCACGAGGCTTTACAAGCTACTCAGCGGACAATGCTGATGATGATTATTATCGAGAGCTGGTTTGCTGCTGTGCTGCACTGATAGATACCAGGTGTGTGTTTGTGTGTGTGTGGGGGGGGGGGGGGTTCTGTGCAAGTGTGCAGCCAATTCTTCTGTTTTCTTTGTCAAGAAAGTGACGACAATGGCTACAATAATGTGGCCTGACTGACATTACACTCACCCTGCACGTTGGCCTCTGCATCACGGTTAATGTATGCGTGCGCAATAGTTCCCCCGCAACACACAATGTGCACAGACGCATTAGTGGTCAGGGCCCATGCACATTACAGAGGATAATTGCCAATGCATATTTCCTCATGTGCCTGACCAGCAGTGGATTGGATTCGAGCGCCAGTTGCAGAACCATTAATAGAAATTAAGTGCCAGCGAGAGCTACTGGAGAGAGACCAGTGGAGCCGGAATGGAGTTTATGTGAAAGATAAATACATTTCTACAGAAGAGTGCCTCCGTTTATTGGTTGGGAAATGCACTGTGATATGATAGAGGGGCAACAGATGAGTGTGGAATGGGACGATATGGCTGAGAGAGAAGAGAATGCTGTGGAATTAGAGGCCTGACTTGAATAGGAAATGCAGCCAATAGAGTTAAGGTTGCAGCTTGAGTTACTACATTCGTGATCGGAGTGGTGAGTTGAGAAAGATCTCACTGGTACGCTTAGATGTGACAGATGCACATTTGCCATCAACGCCTTAATTCACCAACAAGCGACTGCAAAAAACACATCAGGCGCTGCTGCCATGCAGTCACTCCAGGTTTGCCGTCTCTGGTCTGTGAATGGCGACTTATTATCCGTCATCCCTCGAGTGTCGCTCCCTCTTGGCCGGCTGGTGTCAGACAGATTACATACTCATCACACACACGCGTGCAACACACATTCGCCCGAGCTAATACAAATTCAACCTCATCCCGGACCGTCTAATGGGCCTAATAACAGAGAGTCACTGGGGGCCTCGCGCGTGTCAGGCAGATTACAGGACGCACGGGGACTAGATGGACAGCTCCTTGGCAGCGACACACCCACACCGCCACGTGCAAACACACGCAACTCTCGTCCTCCATTCAAGAGGTGCAACCTGCTCCCTGACCACTAGGAGGCAAGGGTGAGCTTTGCCAAACAGAGACGGCGAGCCACTGAAGGTCCTGTAACAGGCTGAGATGTAGGATCTTCAATTACACACATGACTTGCCCCTTTGTAACGTTGTGCTTCTGAGCAACACGTCGTGCTTTGCATACTTGCTGTATATTAGCCCTTATTGTCGGCTCGCTGCTCTAATAGAGTTTCATTATTGAACTGTTGTGTGGATTCCTGATGCTTTTTCCCTAAAAAGTATGGAAAGATTACTGAATGGGGCCCATCGAGCAAAGGCCCGGGGGCCCAAGGGCCAGAGCTGGTCATCAAAGTGACTGTGGACACAAAGGTCATTTAATACAAGAGCTGTCCTGACCATGGCCCTTTCTCTCGATCAGTCTATTCACATTTAGCTGCTGCAAACCAGACCAAATATATGTTTTTGTTGATTATTTCCTTCTTATTACACAACTGATCCTCAGTAACATTTCATTCAAATACAGTCACATTGGTTTCCTGTAGTATTCTGTATGGTTTGCTGTAGTGTTTAGTAAAATACCCGAGTGTGAGGTGAAAAAGATTATTTTCCACCACATGGATCTACTGTAGAAAGCTTTGGACTTGAGTCAGGAAGCCACGCTTCATCTCGAGTTTTAACTACATACTGCAGTTCATCAGCAGTTTTTAAACCAACAGCAGCATCTGAGATATCTGGTTCACCATCATGTTGTTGAAAAAGACACAAAGCAAATAAAAGAAGACACAAAACGACCAAAGGAAGACCAGCAAAACGACTAAAAAGATCCAAAACGACTAAAAAGATCCAAAACGACTTCAAAAAGACAAAAAACTACAACAAAGGTACACAGAGTACATGGCTAATGGCTAAAACGAGACACAAAGACATGAAAACGACTCAAAAGACATACAAAACGACCAAGAGAAGACACAACTAAAAGGATCACAACACACACACAAAAAAAAACTACATTGAGACACAAAACGCCTACAAAGAGACAGAATGACTAAAAAGAGATCCAAACAACTATCAGAGAGACAAAACTACAAAGACACTCAAAACAACTGCAAAGAGACACTCAATGACTACAGTGGCTGTCACATTTGTAGGTGTTTTGTGTCTGAACGAGAAGGGGGGGGGGGGGGGCGCTTTACATGTTGCTCAGGGGCCTATTGTCTCAAAATCTATCGTTGCTTTAAAAAGCAAAAGAAAATGCCATTCAACGCAAATGTCAAATGTAGACGCGGCAGCTCGTTTGATCAAACGCAAAGTCCGAGCCACAGGGGACTGAATTACGGTTCCTGGAGCTTCGAGCTCCGAGGCTGATCCCATGTCAAGAGGAAGCCAGGGGAGACGTTCACGTGTCGGCTCAGACGGCGAGAATGGTGCGAGGCTACCGGGTCTGCGTCTGAACTCTACCTGAACTCCAAATAACTTCCCCTGCAGTCATCTGAAGTCATCGAGGGATGGAGAACAGCAGCGGGGGGGGGGCTTAAGAAAGGCCAGACAACAGAGGGAATAGGTGAGGGAGGAGAGTGGCAAAGATGTGACAGGGCGAACAAATGTGCATCATTCCAATAGGACTGAGGTGCGAGAGAGAGGACGAGTAGAGGACGAGGGAGAGGGATGGAGACAGAGAGAGAGAGAGCGAGAGAGAGAGAGAGAGAGAGAGAGAGAGAGACGCCAAGGGAGGAATAAGCACACAAGCCTTCCATGAAATACTCCTCGGGCTCCATTTCTTGCTGGGCTTGACCCTCTATAATTCAAGATGTGGGCATAAAACTGTAACTCAACAAGTCTCTCCTTCTCCGGCTGTGTACACTCCATTGATCCGCGGTATCTAACGCATATGGACGTCTTCGACAGGTGCTCGTATATGATTTCCCCCTTGCACTATTGTGATTAATATGCATCGATTCAATCCCGCTGAATATGAATAATTGGTCCCAACTAAATGACTTCACCTGTGACCTTTACGTTTGCTTTTTAAGAGGAGAGTGAAGCAACACGGAAGTGGGAATGTAGGACGTGATGGCGGCAGGTCAAAGCCCTGGATCAGTTGGAAAATGGTTGTTGCTGAAAGTAAATAAAAAGACATAAATACAATAATCTCTACTCCTTCAACAACTATCAATGCATGTGGTCGTGGGAGCGGCGTTGGAATTGGAGGTAAATGGAAATAGAGTTGAAGGAAAAGTTTGGTTTATTACAACTTGATGCTCTTGGCCATCATTTCTACGACTGCTCGCCAGAGTAACTCTGAGATCTGGACACAGGGTGATATCGCTCAGCCCCGGAGTCCTTGGGAATTTATGCTAAACGATTCCGCACTGCAAGATTTATTCTACTTTCAATGCCAATGTCCAATGTCAATGCAGAAAGTGCCCTTTAAGCACCAAGATGGGAAGTAAGGTTGGAGGGTTGGAGGGTTGAGACTGCCCTGCAACTAATAATCACCCTTTTATTTGCCATGAACCTCGTCTTTTTCTAACCTTAACCATATCTTAACTATAGTTTAATGGGTAACATGGTGAAATAGGGAAAGAAAAACTTTACCAATCATTGTTTTTGTATCGCAAATGTTCTGGAAATGCAATGTGGGCATTATCTTGTTAAATATGTGCTTATTATGCTGAATAGCCGGGTTCAAAATCCATCTTTCAATTTGTTGACATAGTAAAGTTTTTATCACTCCATGAATCAGAAAATACTGTCTACAGAATTTATTTTCACTACGTTTTTTAGGAATAACATGTTGTATGAATACGGCTATGAATGATATATGAACAAAGTCCTCTGTGAAAACCTTCAGAATATAGAGAGGAATTAAACTGGAAGGTTGGGTGAAGTGGAGATTCCTGGAGGAGTCTGAGAAAATGTAAACGAAACGGCCTTTTAAGATTTGTATTGTCAGTTCCCTGCAGTTTAACAGGGTAAACATTTGAATTAATACATACGCCATGAAACTTTCCCATTAGATTAGAATTCTTTCTCAATAATCTTAATAATTGAATGCTCAACCATTGTGCAGGGTGGAGCAGAGTAGTGGGGATTGGGTTGCATTGTTGCAGCACAGTGCAACGTGGCAAGAAACATAACATTGCCAATGTTGCCGCGTTCCAAGATATTTGACATCAGTTTTATCAGAAGTGTAGAATGTTTCTTCATTCAAAGAAGAGCAAAAGAACGACACTGAGGACTTTTTTCTCGATGGAAACGAGTTTGATTGACAGACGGTTCGTCCAATAACCTGCCAAGTGTCTTTTCAAAGTGCCTGTCCCGTTGCCAAACGGCTTCTCAAATGGTTCTGGAACAAACCATCTCGGGGGTCAGGTTTGAATTTGAGTGTGAGCAGGACACTTAACCCCAACTGCTGCACTGCCTCAAACACTCTGAAAGACAATATGGTGCTGAGCCTGGATGCATGATACCAAAGTAATAAAAAAAAAGATAAAATCTTGATCACATTTTGCCCACATTTCAAAATAAATATTGCAAAGATAACGTCCCTGCTGTCGAGTCTGACCCCCCTCTGTCAAGATAGACATTTCATACGAGCCTCCGTCCATCTCCCTTCTCCCTACAACACCCCCCAACCACCCACACATCCACTTACAGCACCACCCCCGCCCACGCCGTGCCCCCCCCCCCCCCCCCCACCCACCCTGTTAGTAAGCTTGGACATGCTTCCCAGCCCGCTGCCCACACATTTCTCAGCTCCTCTTCATTTTGGACACTCATACATTTATGGAGTGATTCGGTGCAGTTCTCCCTCCAAGGCATCCAGGATTACTGCACATACGGAGCTGTGGCGAGCTAAAGGGGGTCTGGGGTGTGGGGAGGGCTTGGTGGTAGGGGAGGAGGGAGGGGGAGGGGGGGGGGGAGGGGGAGGGGGAGGCCAGCACTGGGTGATTTCCAAAACATAAAATGAAAATGATAAGAGAGAAGAACCAACATTGTTTTTGGCCCATACAGGAACACTTCATTTGTCCCATAGAGTAGAGTATGTGAGTGAATGTTCCGTATATAGACATCCCTACAGCATGTGTGTGTGTGAGAGTGTGTGTGTGTGTGTGTGTGTGTGTGTGTGTGTGAGCCTTGTTTGAGATGTCACCAGTAATTTAAGGCCCTTTTTTGGTGCAACACCCCCTTTTCTCTTGTGATAAAACACTGTCTATATCACCTGTGAGCCTGTGGTCTTTCCTTGCAAGTGTGAATGCGTGTGTGCGCGTGTGTGTGTGTGTGTGTGTGTGTGTGTGTGTTGTACTCTAATTAGCACTTAAACACACAGGAGAGTACTGACGCCAGACAGCAGATAAATCAGACAAAGCTATAAGATCGTAACACACGAACAGAAAATATCAGCTGCACTGCAGCTTTAACACACTTGATAAATTGACAATACAGCGGTTTGCCATATGCACAGCTGGCTCCTTTCCCAATTCCAAAGCATTGGATTGTGGGGACAATTTTGTGTTTGCACTGCAGCTTTCTTTGTCCCAACTAGATGCAATAAGTAATGAGACATGCAGGGAGGGGTTTCTTTTTTTTCCACATTCATTTGCTAAAACATGCCCACTGCATTCCTATATGTTTCCCTCCAATTACCAGCATTACTCAAAGTCAGAGCCTCTCCCGGCACATTTTTCATCTTTCGCTTTCCTCACTCGTATTCATTAATTTGAATATCCCAACCCCGACCGAGCGGTTCTGGGCAAACACAGCAGTGGCGGCGGAAACGAGTGTGCTCCCCGATGTGTGTCGTTTCCCTCCTTTCTCTCCGTCTTTGTGAGTCGCCCTGCCCCTGTGCTGCTATGAAGCACTGCAGGCGTGAAGGAGACACATCCCAGCAGTGCAGTAAGGTCTGGCTCTGGTGTGTCCCCCGCCCCAGGGGAGTCTGGGAGAATGAGTCCCAGTGGAGGTTTGTTTAAATGCTAGAGGGAGTGTTTGCCCCTCACTAGCCTCCCTCGCACTAATGGATATGTCTCTGTTATTGATAGTAGGACTGCAGGAAAAAAAAGTGTATACGCTGTTTTATGCATTCATTATACTTTAGCCATACAGGGCGACGTCTCATTGCCCTTGTAGGCGAGATATTTGTGTTAGAGCAAACATTTGTGGCATAAAAGAGTTCTGATCTGCATGAAAGCTGCTCTAAATTACATATTCATGGACAATAAACACATAATATCTGCCTCAAACAGAAGTTACAAATAGGACTCACAAACGTGAATACAACTGTAGTGTCAGGTATGAGCACTGTTAGAACATTTTCATGAATAGGAAAAGATGAAGAGTGATTTTACAAGTTGCCAGAGCCTCAGTCTCCGCACCCCCACCACACCAGCCACTAAAGAGAGGCCATCAAAGCTGCTCTAATCAATAGTTTTGTATTATGTGTCCAATGCCAAACACCAGACAGGCACAGGTAGCAGTTAGCTGGTTTACATAATGAAGCATAGCAGCTGAAGAAACAGATGTTTGTGGAGTGTGTGGAGACCAAAATCAGAGCTAAAAGTGAGTGAATTTTGGACTTACGTTCACATTGTCATCAGAAACACAACCCCAAATGGATGCTAATCTTCTTCTGCGTCTGTGAGATATTAAACAATACATTTTATAAGGTCCATTATTTGATTACTACTTGATATGCTGCCCCCTGTGGCCCCCCAACAAACTGAAGTCAGGTTTTATTCATCTAGTGACTGAAAATAGTGCCGATAGATACGGATACCTGGACTCTGAACTCAATACAGCTGTAAATCTGTGCTGCATTCATGTGCTTTCTTGTCAAGACTCACGCGGCAAACTGTACGAAGATATATCCGCTGTAAGTAAAATATGTCATCTGGGATTGTCTGCTTCACATTTTATGTTTTATAATAAGTTAGGCTGTTGCAGAAAATGGTGTTTTCTGACATGAAAGTACAGATGGCGGAGAACCAAACCGGTTTTTGAACGTACACATCAATAAAGTAACAAAAGCGTATGACGGCAAAGCCTGAGGAGCTGAAAGTGTCCTTTTAACACGTGTTTCAGTGACACGTTTCTTCTTGTTCATGTTGTCAGACTGTTTATTATCCCACTAGGGCTGCTGTAAATGCATGCTGTTCACTGTACAGCAGCTGACATTTATGTTGAACATGCAGCCTTTATGTCTCTGTCTATAGTTCACACTGCTTTCATCTCTCCAGTTTCATAGTGGTAGAGAAAGCACAATGAGAGAGCGAGCGAGAGAGAGAGAGAGAGAGCGAGAGAGAGAACATCCTGTGAGTATGCCTAAGAACAATGCTGTCTGCTTTTAGCTGAGGCTGTCTGCAGGAGACATTATGTCATGTTACGCCTGCGAGAAACTGTTGTAGTCAATATGTCGCTGCATGCATCTCGCCCTCCTTCTCTTTCTCTCCCTCTCTCTCTCTCATTCTAAGTGAAGAACCTCGGAACTTGTGGATGCAGTTGCGGGCTCTGTCACAACACATATTCACATGGACCTCCTCAGCGGCAGCTCCCGCTCGCTGCTGGCAAGGTTAGCTCTGTTTATGAAACCATCAATTACACATATTTCATTTAGTAAGAGAAGCAACGCCGCCACACTGACTGAATCCAGACCGGGTGTCCCCCTGAGCACTGGGATAAATAGAGCAAGGGAAGAGGAGGAGGAGGAGGAGGAGGAGGAGGAGGAGGAGGGAGGGAGGGAGAAACAGACTTCATTAATTCTGTCGTCCATCTAATTGGAGCCCTGTTGGACCCTACAGCTAAAATGAAGTCCGAAACGAGTTCTAATGAGAAAAAAAAAGACACAAGGGGAAAAAGTTGGAGCTGCTCATATCTAGAGAACAACCTTGGGCAAAATCAAGACTTCATGTACAATACAGACCCTCGGGACGCCCCCAACTCCCTCGGTTGGACGCTGATTAAAATTGGACGGCATTCATTCTAAATAATGAGACCAGAGGCCTACCTGGACTTTCTAATCCCACAAACTGATGTTGCAGAGCAGAAAGAAATTCACTATCAGGCCGCGACAAGCAGAAGATGTTGTCCACTTCAGCAGAGGAGATAATGTGCAACATACTTTCACACACTTACTGTCGCCGACACTCCAACCCTGCTGAAGTGTCCTCAAGCGAGAGGATTTCGGCGGCATCTGCACACTTCTTCATCTTACAGCCTCACCCGCCGGGGGAGGAGAGCGAGAGAAAAGGGCATTCACCCGGTGTGTCTTTTATAAGATACAACTCGAGAAACATTTTGAGAAAGGTATTTGCAATTCCATTCAACTAAACATTGTTGTTGCATCAGATAAAGGTAAGCAAAAGGGAGAAACGCATTCATTTTTGGGTAATTACATTCGCGTGGATGCGTATCAGAGCCCCACCCCAAAGTCCCAGTCATAACAAATGTGGCATCATCGGCGACGCTGGTTATAATGGCATCAGTGCATGAAGTCTTTGTCTTTCATTATGGCTGTGATCAAAACCAAAAAGCCAGAAATTAGAGGAAACTGAGCTGAACGAGGAAAACAAGGCAAATAAACAACAGAGCCGTGTGAAGGAGATGCGATTAAAGTGAAATAGAGTCGGGCTGAAGTTTGGACAGAACAGAGGAGAACAGAAGAGAGTAGCGTTCAGAGAGTCAGATAGTTGGGAAGAGAACAATAAGGTTTTGTAATGGAGCCGAGTAGAGGGGGGGGGGGGGGGGGGGAGTAGAGTTGATTTGAGTACACTGGGGTAATAGAGTCCAGTATTCTAGAAGATCGTTAAGTTCGGACAAACGGAATATTGTAGAGTAAAGCAGAGTTAGTACAGCAGAGAGCAGAAGGGTTGAAAGAAGCAATTTACAGAGGGAATTATGGTGGAGTAAACAGAGAGTACAACTCAAGTGAAATAGAGTGAATCACACGCGAGTAGATTGAAGTACAGTTCAGCAGATCTCAGGAGAAGACGTGCTGTGCATCAGATCACAGGGAGGCTTTACTGGGTAAATGTGCTGCGTTCAGGCTGCTGCATGAACTGCGTCTTGTACAGGATGTTCAGTTCAGTTGTTTGTGTGTGATGTGACGGCCGGCTGGAGTGAGCTCTGGCTTCTGCTGACTGTCGGCCACCGGCACACTGGGAACAAGCCTCCGCCAGACCCACCAAATCTGAGCGCTCGTAGTTAGGGTTATCAAATTGATCGCCGAGCGTCGCCTCATGTCCATCTACTGCCTCATTCATACACACACACACACACACGCACACGCACACACACACACACACACACACACACGCACGCACACAGTATCCCCTTCCCAGGAGAAGACCCACTGTTCAGTGGCATTCCTACAGCAATCCAATTAGGTTTGATTTCAATTCAATTACTGGACTGTTGGGGGAGTAGAGTGGGGATCCATTGAATGAACTTTACTTGGGAATTCCATTACTGCTGAGAAAGTCATTCAAGTCCATAATCTTGATGGGAACAGGGTATTAGCAGAGAGAAAAGGCTGATATTAAGCCTCACTGTTTCCCTCGGAATGAAGTGGAGTCGTAACCGTCTATCGTCTGCTGTCTGCCGCAGTGGCGCTGCAGGTCACACAGGGAAATCATTACGGCTCCGGTTCAACAGAAAACTGAGCAGAGCCTCACACAGGAAGACATCTGCTGCACGCGAGACCACAAACAGCAAACTGTCAACAACTATCTATCCCCACAACCTTCTTCACTCTGTGTGTGTGTGTGTGTGTGAGAGTGTGTGTGTGCACGTGCAGTTCTGCACACGTGTGTGCAGCCTTGACTGCAAGAACAACAGATAAGCATAAACGCATCTCGGCGACAGCGTGTGCAACAATACATTTCCACCTCCTGAAGATAAGAAGCCGCTTTCACTTCAGGCCCGCTGCAAAAGAAATGGTCCACAAAAAGTTGTTTTGTCCTGTGTTCAGTGTTCAAATCTTTTCTTTTTTTCGTGGAATGTTTCTTTATTTTTAAATCTGTAAAACTTTGTCATCTATTATTTTGTAATTTCTTCATAATCCACTGGGAAGGTTCTGCTACATTACAATTTGGTTGTGATTAGAGGAACAACAGAGACATCTTTGTGGGAAACGGTGTGTTTGCTTTATCGGCAAGTTGCCGATTCGCTGAGGAATTTTCTTCGAAGAACAAACTCTGATTAAACCCAAAACTATTTGTTTAAACGTCACAGTTTTGCTTGTTCAATTTGACCTGCTGTGCACTGACTGAAATTCTTTCTGGGTAACACTTGAAATTAAATGGAATTGATGACTTGGAAATCGACCAATTGGTCACATTTAACCTACAATTAGTGCCGAATAACATGCCAGCTTCCTAGAACAGTGTTAGGATGTTACAGACCTGTAAAAAAGGTAGAAATTCTGACATGCATGAAGAAACAAATCCAAGCTAAAGATCCAGATATGAAGAAAATAAGCAAAGTTATTTTAGGAAGATACAGATTACAGAGTCAGCCCTTGACCAAATGATTTGTTTTGGTGGATATTCTTTCACAGTATGGTGATATACCTTAGATTAGAGCATGAAGGAAGTTTCAGACAGGGGAGAAGAGAGTTTCTGTCACAGATAAGAGCTGATGCAGATGCAATGGGCTGTTTCTGGCATCGTATCTGTATCCAGAAGAGGAACAATGACTCCACTAACTTTTTTAATATCACGCTTTTAAAAAGTGAGGACATTGTTGTGTGTGGAAAACAGCGGCTCCAAACCGGTCTTCATTCCCCCCCGAATGTGACTCTTTTCCTCCGTTTCATCTCATGCACAAACATGGACACACAAACCCCCTATTGAGAGCTCTTATATTTGAGTTTATCCATTACCCGTATCCATCAGCATCAATCACTCAGCCCGTAACTGCTCCCCGTCCACAGCCACACACACACACACACACAAACACCAAAACTCAGACACACTTCACTGCTGGCAAATAGACTATCAGTGTGGTTTTTACTGGCGTGTCTTAGGCGCCGACACCTCTGCGCTAGGTCTATTGATTTTGTTGTCTTATCCCAATGAGCCTTGCGTCATCCATCACTGCTCTGCTCGTAGCACTCAGGCAGCCTGGACGGCCGGGAGGACTGAATTAAGGAGGGACAGGGACTATCACCTTGCCACTGGGTATATATATCAATGAGAGTTTCCTGAATACCATCAACAGTAATAAAAAAAAGGGCTGCACATCTGTTTGAGATATGTGATGTTAGGGCTTTGGAATAGGATAAGTGCAGTCCGACATGATTTCGGGCCCCTTAACTATGGTGACTTCTGACCCCTGCAGGCTCTTGCCTTTAACACTTTGCTTTCTTGTGTCATGAAAGTGCTTTCGGGTTGTGTTTGCGTGTGTGTGCAGATAGGAGTGTGTATGTTGTGCAATCTCAGGTGCAGGTGTTGACTAAAGTGATGATGGGGATGTTAGAAGGCAGCTCGCACCCATTACTTACTTACACCTTTTGGAGTACCAGACTGGAGATGAAACACTTGCACGCCCCGAAGCTCCTCCACTCCATCCGTCCGTTCAACCGCTGAGCCGTTATGGAGGTCCCCCCCCCCATCTCTGCGACTCCAAATGGTGTTTTGGTGTTGCTCCTCCACCCTGTATTGTATGCATTCAAAACTAGTCAGCCTCTTCCATCATTCGTGTTCGTGAAGGAAACGTCCTCTCAGTTGTCAGTTTCCATCTTAGGGTTCCAGAAGAATCAAGATACCTGCAATTCGTATCATCTTTTGGATAAGGTAGTTGAGATCCCCGTTCAAATGTTGACATCAGATATAGAAACAATCAAATCTGTAGGCATGCTGTATGAGACACAGCTTTAGTCCTACATTCTCAGTCCTGCATCTTGCAGCCGTTACTCTATCACTCACATGCTATTTACCGAATCATTATTTGTTGTCTCACATCCTACAAACTGTAAATGTATCACGTCGAACATACCTACTCCATTTAACATCCCGTCCTGCATCCGAAACATTTGCATAGTCCATCCCATGCAAATTGCACTGTCCAAAACTCTCTTGTATCCTTTTGGTCCTTTAAGTTTCTTTCTCTAATTTAGATGCAACACGTTCTCACTCCAACGCCGACACATACTGCCGTCTGACCCCTTGGCATCACTGACGCACTGGGTAGCCCAGTGTTGCACTGAAAACACAAACCTGAGCTTTGACCCAGCAAAATGTGACCGGATGTAGTCGAACATCCAAGTATTTTTGACATACTGCATTTGACATGTATGCACTGGGACATACTACATATATTTTCTGGCTTGCTAAATAGTATGGTATGGCTTTTAACGTTGTGAATTCAAACAAAACCACTTAGTTAGGTTCAGGAAAAACATCACGGTTGGGCTTCAAATGAGTATGTCAATTATGTGAAACATGAACAACGTAACATAAGTTAGGAAAATACTTCACAAGCGTGATTAATGTAACTTAAAAAACAACAACAACAACAGTTTGGGACATGAACACCGGTATCCTGGTTTAAAGTCCTGTGTTTGTTTGATCCATCCCCCTATTCCTCCCACCGAACTCTTAGTTCTATGTCCGTATAATTCATTCTGCACCATACATCTCAAGATATTTGGGCCTACATCTATGTTTTAATGTCCTTTATTTCACAGTCTACTTTTACATCCTGTGTTTTACATTTCATGCTGAAAGATGCATCCTACTGCACATCTTCTGCCCTGTATCTGCTGACAGTCAGCATGTAGTGTAGTGTAATGTAATTGGATGGAGAGGTCTTTGAGTGCATCAATACCACTCAAATGCTATCCCAAAAAGAACAAATCCTCGATGGGGACACATTGCGCGTGGTGGTAAAGTTGAACCCGACAAGGACCAAAAACACCCCGTCTTCAGGGGGCACTTTGATGGAAATGACTGGCATAATCTTATTAAACTGACTGTTGCCACCATTTACTGGTGTTCAAGAGGATAAGCTACTTATGGAGTGGTGGGGAATGAAGTGAAACTCTGTTGTGAGAGTATCTGTCAATGTCACTCACCACACACAACTGTTCACCCCCCATGCCATGCCAGCACACCACACACCAACACAAGCCAAATACTATAGTTTACAGCGTGTATCAAAAAGATTATGCGCAGTCATGTGACTTCAGTTTGCCACAAAAACAGTTTGTGAATTTTCCGTATCGTTTGCAGGCGGGGTTTCACTCCCCGAGGCTAACACACACATTCAAAGAACACAAACGCAAGCATGCACACGCACACACACACACACACACACACACACACACACACACACACACACACACACACACACACGCACACACACTAAAGGACCCAGCAGGCTTTGGGAGCCATGCCCTGACCTCTGGTTCCCAGTCAAAGGGGTGCTGTTCACCAGTATACAACAGCACCACTGATCCCCTGTGTTCCTCTTGTAAATTTTGCTCTTTCTCCTCGGGGCTCAGAAGAGTCCTGTGTTGTTTTGTGAAAAGAAGGAGGAGGAGGAGGAGGAGGAGTGGAGGAGCGAGAGAACAGAGATATGAAGCCACTGTCTGTGTGACCGCTAAATCACTGTCTGCATGAAGGCTGGGATTGTGCATGTGTATCTTTGTGTATTTGTGTGTGTGTGTGTGTGTGTTTCTACAGTACATGTGCGTATATAAAGACCAGAGAACAAGGGACCTTTAGTTTGGGATGAAAACATAGACCAATGTTACAGGCCAAATAAGATTAACTGGTCTAATGGACACACTTATTTTCATTATTCTGCATCGTTGCTGCAGCCCGGAGAGAACAGGCCCGCGGCCCCGCGGCAACGATGTCCTCATAAAGGAGGCTCCACTCCATCCACTCCTAATTTCCAAGAATTCATTCATCCTCCCATTTTGCCATATTAAAAATGTTACCTCAGCCAGATTTTCCATCTGTCTTGGTAATTTATTCATTTAAACTACGCACAGAAGCTCATTCGGGTCAGTACGGTTCGCTGCGATGTGTCCATGGAATTTAATGCAATCATTTTCCTTATTACAGATCGGAACGCAGAATTCAGCTTAACGAGTACAAATAAATCAGTGATATTGAGGGAGGAGCCACTCGCGTACCCCTCCTCCCCCTCTTTCATCTAGCCCTCCTCATTAACACAGGCGTGAATATGTAAATGAGATGAGACAGCACGGAAATATACAAGCCTATTACACAATTAACACGACTGCTTGATTAAGTAATATAGAGACTTTATAATATCTCCATGCACGCGAGTATATACCGCACATTAAAACGACTTTATTGTGTGAGTAATTATCTTCAATGCATCCACATACGCAGCTTTCTATTTTCCTTTTGGCTTAAATAATCAATGACCTACAGTTTTAACCTTGAACCAAACGCAAAGCCACAAATCCAGATCTTAAATATCGCACAGCCAGATGAGGTGATGCAAGCTCGTTGATATTAACAACATAGCCATAACGTTACACCCAATCCCATTCTCCTTCTGATTACCTAAGAGCCAGACGCCATCTAAATCTGCTCAATAATTGCAATGCGGGTGATGATCAAGCGGGATGGAGAGAGTGTGATGGTGAGCGGTATCGCCAGTTTGACGTGATTACAGCACCGGCCTCGAGGGACCTGCATCTTGATTTAGATTAAACCGCGCTCGTCAAACGGAAAGCACCCATCTTTAATACGGCCATATATCAGCCGTCGTATAAAAAAAATCGGAGGTTCCATCAAGTCCATGAACGTGGACCATGAGGGGGGGGGGGGGGTTGATTAAATGAAGACAGAAAAAAAATAGATATACAGCGTTGATCAGAGTGAGAACGTGAAATGAAGCAAATGCCTTGACGCTGGAAATACGTTGATACGACAGCATGCAACTAAAAACATATAGTAATTAGTAGGGGTGTAACGATACGAGCATTCGTTTTGAACCGTTCGGTACCAGGCTCACGGTTCGGTACGCATGACGAACCGAACAATACGTTTGAATAAAAAAAAATATATATATATATTTTTTAATTTTGAAACCTTTATTTAACCAGGTCGTCCCATTGAGATTAAAAATCTCTTTTGCAAGATGTCAGTAACAATACTACACAACATTAAGGAGCGGTTTTTGTTTTTTATGCTTATGTGTTGCTAAGAAGACACCCCAGAAGACGGGTCACTCAGGTATAGCTCCATCATTGTTCAAAGTCAAAGAATAACTTCATGATGTTAGTTGTAATGAATAAATATATTTTAAAATCAAGTACATTTCTCTGGCATTTATAGTTTTCTACTGTACCGAAACGTACCGAACCGTGGCTCCACTGTATCGTACCCAACCCAACCGTGGGTTTTGTGAACCGTTACACCCCGAGTAATTAGCCACACAGTCCGGATAGCTTTCAAGCCAATTGGGCTACTTCTTTTTGATCATTTGTGCCATGTTTTGTGCCAATAAAAGCAGTTGTAGATAGAGTCTACAGTGAATTGTTCCCCATCTACTCTCCTGTTATTGAGGAAGGAAATAGGTTTGACCCTTTAATTTAGCTTTTGATGATCACATGAAAATGTTCTTACGCATGCAACACATTAGCAGCGCATCCGCAGAGAAGCAATGATAACTGGCCTGAAGATTGGAATGAGCCTGGGTCAGAGTGAAAGCATGAGTGCCAGTGCATGTACTGGTGGCATGAGACCACCTGCACAACAGTAGTGCTGCAGCAGTGCTAAGAGAAAGACAGACGCTTTTCCACATCGATCTTTCTCTGTATCTTGCACTCTGTTGCTCTCTCAAGGAAGAAAGGAAAAAAAAGAATCTGTCAGGCAATCAATATAGTGATGAGGGCTGTTGTTTTGAGGCCTGATATACTACATGCACACCAACACAAGAGTAATGACTACCATCCACGGGCACTGTAACAGTCATGAATTATACTTTATTGGCTGCACTTCGTCAGATATATGACTCTCCTGCCTCCTCATATGTATTCTGCGGCTGACAAGATTTGATACAAGCAAGGGCGCGCACACACGCACACGCACACACACACACACACACACACACACACACACACACACACACACACACACACACACACACACACACACACACACACACACAGGTAAAACACACCGATCGCAGAATATTCTGTAAATTCCTCAACCATGACCCGAGGCGCTACGCCAGCTCAGGGGGGAGAAAACACAGACGCAAGCTTTAGAAATAACACAACAAGACATTTTCAAATCAATACTCGTGTCCATTTTTTTTCCTTTCACCCCCATCTTGACTCGTGCTTGATGACCCGCGCTATTAGAGCCGACTGTGAGGCAAGGTACTCGATGCGCTGAGCGGCATGAATAGTGCTGGGGCTGATTGTAAGAGCCTGTATGCACCTGGGGGGGTTAATAAAGGGGATTGTTCTGTGTTGTGTTTTTTCTTTACTCATTTATGTTCAGCGAGGTGGAGGTCAGCCGTAGTGTCCCTGCAGCCGTACAGTAGGGTGCATGTTTCCAGCGAGATGAAACTCAGTGGCCTTGACCAGAGAACAGTGTGAATACACACTCTCCGCTTCACTGACCAAATCAATCTCTAATACACCATGCTGCGTGCTTTCTACGAGATGCTAAGAAATACAGAACCCACGGACCGCGTGGCACATACATGCACAGCAAGCGTGTGTTGTGTGTGTGTGTGTGTGCCCACATACATGGAAGTGTGCCCGTGTTCATTACAAATGAATAACACAATACACCACATAAATGCTAAAGCATGCTGTTTTATAGCAGGTTCAAAGGTTGAATCGGACCCACACGTCTCTCCACGCCAGAAAAAAATTACAGCTACAGCAGCCAGGTCAGCAGCAATATAACAAAAATGCCCACCCATTGTGACGCACTCACGCATGGACAAACACCTGGCTGCAGAGGCTGCGGATACTTTACAGGTCTCCGCGACCGCACAGAGCGCCACAACGCCACGCAACCCCGCACATCCAGCATCCGCTCATTCATTCTGCCCGCTTGGCTGAGCGAGAGTTGGCTAACGACATGACAGAGGAGCTCCATGCAAATAGCCAACATCTGTCACAGCGCTAGCTCCACTCCATATATTTATTTGCTGATCCTACTTAATATTGCTGCATATTACCGGCTGTTTGTCGGAGGCGGACAGTGATGCATGTTCCTGCATGACGCCGTACAAAAGAAAGCAATCTCCTGCAGCCCTCACATCCACTCCTGCTGCTTCTTCTAAATGCATATTTTGTGCTGGCTTTGCAGCCCGCTGAAGGTCAGAGGGAAGTAAGGCCCCCTTTATTGTGGAAATAGGAGAAATGCATTTGGTGGACTTAATGTGTGTGCCGCATTTATCACCGACATAATAAGGAAGGCTGGATAATATATCTCATGCAATGTGGAGGGAATACATTACACGGAGGTGTTTTGATGTTATCTGTGGGGGTTATTTAGGTTTATCTTGCATCTCGGTGACATTCAGATTGGGAATATCCAAGGTGCCCGCTGACTTAGTTTAAACTCATTCCACCGTGTAGATGCATGTATGTATATCCTACACTAAAGCTTCAATAAGTCAGACGCCTCTCTCTTATCTTTGAAATAGGAGGCGGTCAGATATCAAATCCACCTGAGACAACCTATTTGGCATCTGTCAGTACCTCATCACCTTACTCGGCTGCCTTACCCTACTTCTTTCTTTTTTTTTTTTACTGAATGTGGGGGTGGGGTCAAACGTCGACATGGCTGCTTTTTTTTCCCCCGTCTCTGATCCAGTGTCAGCCTTCAGAGATGATCCCTCACCGACATGCCGCTGTCTCAGGTGCCCCCAGCGCTGACTGGCAGGCCTTGGAAGTGGAGAACTGCTTTCGCCCGACGTTCAGTCAGCCTGCCTGCTCGCTGACACATCCAGACAGATACATCACTGAGGGCCAATGACAGCTCGTTATTGCTGGAGATGATAGAAGCTCACCATAGGGATTTGTATCAAAGCAGGAATGTTTATGTGTGTGTGTGTGTGTGTGTGTGCGTATGTGCATATACGCATTAGATGAGAGGCGAAAACACAGGGTATGAAGACTGCCAGCAGTTCCTCTATCCTGAATATGGGGAAGAGGGTCCCTGCTTTGAGGTAGACAGAAGTCAGAAAACACAAACATCCAACCAGCTTTTAAACTCGAAGATCTCTTTCCTTTTCCTCGCAATTTGTGTTCTGATCAATCCTTATATATTTGGGGATTGGAATCAAGTTTCCAGTGTTGCAGCCAACACCACCTGAACCGAGACATGGCCAGTGCGAGTCTCACACTTACGATAAAATGTGGATGACGCAAACCGCCACTCCTCAAATTGACCCCCACAAAAAGCTCTCACAGAAAACTAATGAAGATTCCTCTTCATTCACCTCTTTCATCAACACATTCTCACTTCCCAAATGATCAAATTCTGACGCTTGGTTAGTGGCCTGAAGCTCTGTACGTACCCCTCCAGTGTCCCATTTGGACGTGGCAGGGGCGGCGTGTCAGTATGTGGTTTCATGTTTGCCGTCTTTTCAAAAGTAAAGTAAAAAGTGTCGAGTACAACAACACTGCAAGTTTCTGCCTCTGTTTGTTTGATGTTCATGGCTTCAAAAATCATATTTGTCCAATACTGGAAACTACTAAGATCGAATCACTTCTTCCTTGGCACAAGTTCTATAACTGTCCGATCCGTTCTGTGGAAACGGTTTCACATCTAATAAAGGACAATGAAATTAACGGACAGGGGTGAAAACAGAACTGGTGCAAAGAAAACACAGAACAACAACAAGTTTGTTAAGCTTGTTTGGAAGCTTTGGAAACTATATTACATCAAATAAATGCTGCAACTTCTACAATATCCCTTATTCCTCCACTTACATGTGCTAGGTAACAACATAAATCTACTAATATATGTGCATTAGTGAAGCAAATGTATAAATAATTAGATTTGATGAATGCTTGAAGGGACTACAATTTCTATTTTTGATATTGACAAAGTGAAAAAGTGCTTGCGATTATTAGCAGCATGCATGGGAACGAATTACAACGTACTCAAGATTTAATTGAGGTTGTTCCTCCACAGCTCATTTTGGACATGCATTCGAGACAATTTGCTAACTTGATGTTTTCGTCACTCATGCTGAAGAACTTCCACACCAGCGGTGGTGCTGCGTGTGCGGCTGTGTTCCGATGTGAAACTGTGAAACTGTCATGCAGTGGCATGCAGTGTACATGAGACCGGCAACAACAGACTGACCGCCCGGTCACCTGTCATGGCCGATCAGCTGGAAACGGTCTAGTTTTGCTCGGCAGCCGATCGATCAGTGTGTCTCTATTCATGATTCTGATAGGCTTTGCTGATAGGCAAAATGTTGCATCGTGTGGACTTCCTGTGTCAAACAAAAACAGGACTTCCGTCCAAGAGGCTAAAGTAAACAATGACATGTTGTCACGTCACGTGTTAAGTCACGAGAGTCACGAGAGTCACGAGAGTCACGCGACTCGTTTAGTCACTTGCAAGTCACGAGTCGTCTCAATCAAGTTGACGTCAACCACGCTCTTCCCCTGAACATGACTTTGTGATTTTGTTGTGCTCGGTATATTTATCTGTATGAAGTGAGTGTTTGTTTGTTCACATCTTCAGTTCTCCTTTCAACATTTGATGACTCTATCCCCACATGACATATTCTCTGTGTGTGGGACGAATCATCATCATCATCTTCCCATAAAACAGTCAATCCCGGCAACAATCAGCCCTTTTCATGTGAAGGCCGGGGCAAAATGAAGCTTTCATGCTCAGACAGTGAGGGCTATTGATCTCAGCTATGTAATCTGAAATGACTTGGGTTATTATTTCTCTTGTACTCTGTGACCCAGATACAGCATGAAATGAGTGAGTGTGTGTGTGTCTTAGGGGATGATGTGCCTCTTTTTATATCTGACCTCAGTTACGCAACACAGGTTATTCAACACGCTAGAGGCCAACGGGGAGGGTTACACCCTGGAGTGTGTGTGTGTGTGTGTGTGTTTAAGTGATTGCTAGTGTGTGTTCATCAAAAATATGCTTCTTCCTGTGTCGCTTTATGACTTTTTCTTTTTTTCAGAATCGTTTTTGCTTCCCAGTTTAGGATCAAAAGTGGTGAACAGCGGAGGACAGCGGAGGAGTGGTGAGTCAGGTTCTGAATCTGTGATACATATAACCGCTGTGAGAAAGAGAGAGGGGGGGGGGGGGAGAGAGAGCTGCTGCTACATTGAGTGGATGATGTGATAGTAACCAGATCCTCATGGATTAGCCTCTCTCTCTATAATAACTTCCACTGCTCCCTGCACAGACTCAGTGGTGACTGAAACGGTGTCACAGACCTGCTGCGAGAATGTAACAGCTGTATCGTATTCACATTATATTTTCATTAATAAATGTGAGCTCAAACTTAACGCAATACTCGGCTCAGCACTGCATGATGGGAAATGTGGGCCGTCGCTACATGGTGGGTAGAGGGGTGCTTTGTATCCGGTAACAAGCACATCCTTTGAGTGTCTCTTTCTTTCAGCTGGTCGGAGCACGAAGTAGGTCAGAACAGGTTAATCCTGAAACTATGGACTGCATTCTTTTTCTACACAGTGCAGCCAAACACTGGGCTGATGAAGATGTATGGATCATAAGGCTTCTATTTTATTAAAATGTACCGTTAACCACTCTGACAGCTTCACTCGTCTGCTCCCAGCAGCAGGATCAGCACCATGAACGGGTCCGGGGCACGGATATCAAAACCCCCTGATCCCCACGCATCACCACAGCTCACCAGTTGTCATACAAATGTGTTATTTAGTGCCTGTTTATGGGCATTAAGCTCACATGCAACGGGAAAAACAGACTTGAAGCGTAAATGAGAGCTTGGTGGTAGAAAGATGCACGGATTACCATTAAAGCATATCCGCAGACATGCTTGGAGGGCTTCTGACATTTGGTCTATGTTCAGTATTCTATAGCCAATGGCTCCTTGGGATCTCCCTACTTCCAGACCGTGAATGAATTACAGCAGGAGCAACTGTGTTTGGGTTTGAAAATTATTACTTTCTAATATTGATTGGTCAACCCTCATCAACAGGAGGCTTTACAGACACTCTCAGAGTCCGAGGCATTCAAACCTCCGCACCACAGTTACCCACGAGGCCAATCACAACCTTGATTATAGGAGCTGAGATGATTCCAGCGCCACATACGTAGCCACATCACCGTCATACCTGCAATCAGAGTAAAGAAACCCCTCGTGGGTGTTGCTGCGATAATGATGCATGACTTCATTTCTGGATTTCGTCACTTGAACGGAGTGTGACTCCACTTCTCTATATGCAAGCGTGTTCCTTTGGGAAGTGGGAATGTCAAGCATGCAGAAATCACGGCTTTAACTATAAATACTGCTGATGTCCCAAATTCCAGGTGAACAAACAACAGTCAGCTTACAGTGCCGGTTTCAGCGCTGTACTTATCAGATTAGTGAAGTTTAAGTCTCTCAGATGGGAACTATCATCCCTTTCAGGGTTTGTTTTTCTGCACAATTTCAATCGCACAGGGACCAGACCACCAGATGTGTGTGTGCGTGTGCGTGTGCGTGTTCATGTATGTCTGCAACGCTCATCAGTATTCATCTGCCAGAAATATGCATTTTTTCGAATGGGCGGTCGTGTGGCTGTAAAGGTAAGATAACACGAATATTGCACCTTTATGAAAAAGTCTGAAAGGGGACAAATCCTTAAGCACTTGACCCTCTGCCCTGCTAAAGAAAATAGCTAAGTATGTAATTTAAAAGTGTGAAACGCGATTGCATGTTTTTTAGCAGTAAAACCACTTGCAAAACCATTTTGAGATTTTCCCCGTGCCTAGATAAGGAGACTTTGAAGAAGCAATTTCATGTGATGTTAGTCCAAATCCATTCCCCCGAAGCCTTTAAGCTGCGGCTGAAATCTCGCTGGTGTGAGGAGTTTGTGTCTTACTGATCGGCTAAGCCCTGCGCCTCTTCAGCTGCCACTATTCACCGCAGCGCTCCCTTATTGGGACACACTTTAGCCTCGCACAAGTCAGAAGTCAGGGCGGTAAATGGCGGAGACAGCTTCGGAGTTAACTGTGAGCTTCTGAGGAGCGAGGAAAGATGTGTGATGTTTTTCAGATGAACTTTTTTTTTTCGGAGGAGGAATGGTAACACAAAGAGTCAAAGAAGAGGAATAACCTTTAGCTGCAAACAAATCAGGAAGCATAAAATATGAGGAGAGTGGTAAAACAAAAAGCAGACGATTGAATGAGCATCAGAAGCAGCTGAGCGGGCTAAATATTCCGATAACATTGATCCCTCCCTCTGAATTGTGCTCAGATGTGTGCGTATCCCTCGCAGGAGTTTCCTTTAATTACCAGCTTGTCTGCCGCCAGAAGAACATCGCGCCTGTTCAACTTTCTCTCCAGCTTTTATTCCGCGCCCTGTGATTCTCAACGAACCCGCCATCTCTGCTCTCCTTCGCCTCGCCTTCTTGTTTTGTTTTTTATCTCGATCACTTTCCTCTCGTCTTTTCTTCCTGATGAAACGACACACAAAAAAAAGCAAAAAAACAAAAAAGCTGTGAAGGCAGCCGAAGCGTGCAAAACAGAGCTGCTACAAACAAGGATTGCGGGGCAATTGCACGAGAAACAAACTGCAACAAGCGACGGCGGCGGCAGCAACAATCATAGATCATCATCTGAGCTTCTAGATGACTTTTACCTCAATCTACACCCTTAAAAGAAGAGAAGAGAGGGAGAGGGGGGTGCAAATTACATTACGTGTTATCTGTTGTGTTTTTGCTGCCAAGCTGACGGGAAAGAGAGCGGGAGGTCAGATGGCTAAGTGAGGTTACAGAGAGAGGGAGAGAGAGACAGAGAGAGAGAGAGAGAGAGAGAGAGTCATCCACAGACACACATGCCAGCACATCCGCCTCAGGGAGGAAACATAACGGTAAACCTGATGAACTCATGTTATCTAATCCCTACTGGAATATACACACACACACACATGGAGAGAGAGAGAGAGAGAGAGAGAGAGAGAGAGAGAGAGAGAGAGAGAGAGAGAGAGAGAGAGAGAGAGAGAGAGAGAGAGAGAGAGAGAGACAGACTCGTCTGGCTCTCTTTGGCTCTTCCTAAACAGAACCTTGGCATGCTACCTTCAATAAAAGCGCTTTTCATCAGTGCAACGCCACACTGATGAATCTTTTATTTCTATCTGCGCCCAATGATTATGACACTGTGGCTGAGGCAAGGACTCGAGCATTAGTGTCAATAATTGATGCTATCCAAAGGAACGCAGCCTCCAATGAGGACGCGGTTATGAGAGCTTCCAAGCGGGTATGCGAAGAATTACCCGGTGAAAGCGATTAGTCAGCGGTGCATGCAGACTGTAGGGTGATGCTTAGTTGAAGGAAAAAAACGATTATATATATATATTTAAAAAAAGTTTAAACCCCAGGCTCTTTCCAGCTCTATGCTAGCATTGGTGCTGTTTTGGTCTCGTCTTTTAAAAAAGTACACAAAACTCTGCCCCTGAGCACTTGAGAGTGTGTGTGTGTGTGAGTGTGTGTGTTTTTTTAGGACCCCTCATCTTTCATTTACACTGTCAAAACACCGAAGTTCAGTAATTGGATGGGCATATGTACCATAACTCAAGCCACATTTACCTCACCACCGTGTGCCCTCAGGCAAGGTCTGGGCATGGATTAACAAAACTGTCTGCAGAACTCTGCACTCATCTGCGGTACAGGGGCTTTTAATGTGAAATCCAATAGTTTCAGGGTCAACTGATCTCTGACAGCATGTCTGGATGTATTATTCAACGCCAGTGGAGGTTGAGGCGGCAGCGGGATGGACACAGACTTACAGGCAGGCCAGCTCGTCCATACCGAAAAAAAACAACAACGATCCAAGCACACGTCCTTCAAAGATGCAAAGTGCTGAACTACACAGACAACAACAACAACCGTTTCTTTTTTTCTGCAGCGTGGTGACACATTATGCAACCGATTGAAACTTGGAGTCAATCCACAGAGCAGAGCCGCGGCTTCAAGCTGAAGCTGCAGTCCGCGAAAAGTAAATAAATAAAGATGGTGTCCGACCCCAGCAGGGTCACACTCAAGTTCTGCTGAATAGATCCTGTTAAAGCTCACACATAAGGTCTCAACATTTGATTTCTTTTCTTGTATTGCAGTCATGTTCAAATCGGCTCCCCTGAGAATTGGGTCACTCCCTCCTCCTCCTCCTCCACCCGTCTCTCCGTCTCCATCTCCATCCTTCACTCCAAGACGCCATCAGTTTCCCGCCCACGACACAAAAAGGACGTAAAGCATGCTGTTAATGAAAGGCTTCCTCAATGGGCATCTGTGCAGTAATCTGTGTTCGCTGCATCCCAGTCGCACATGGATCATTTGACAAACGCACAACTACCCATGCATTAATGAATGTATAATCATCCAGATACAAAACTGCTCTGGGAAGAGAGAGCGAGAGAGAAAAGGGGGTAAAAAAGATTGATAGTTAATAGTTTTATGACTGATAAACAAAGCAATCGATCAATCCGTGTGTAGCCGGAGAGGCACTTACATGGGTTCCTGGACGGTTGGGAATAATTTGTCGTCCCGCGGTGTTAACCCTTCCAAGCGTGGAGGATGTGGATTAATTGTGAGATGGGAGAGAGGGACGGGCGGGTTTCTCCACCATGCAGAAATGATTAACGCTGCAGTTAGGCTGTGCCACAAACATAACAGCTGCAGTAAACGTCTGAACGGATATGAGCGATTCTGTCCGTGCATGTGTGTGTGTGTGTGCAATTACGAGTGTGTTCCGTGAAAAGATGGTGCAGAGAGGAGAGGTGCGAATGTGATTTTTTTTTTTTTTAACGCAGGAAAGAAAGAACGCCCTCGTATCTTTGAGACTCGGTTGTATTAACGTCATCGATTGGAGAGGGGGTGAGGAAAATATGATCCTCGCACATTCGTGGCAAGTCTAATATTGTTCACAAATGAGTATTGCACACTGTTTGGGTAGGACTGAAACTGTCCCAGTAGAGGCCAGATCATGCGACCATCTGCAACATCCCATCTGGGATAGTCTATCATGAATGTTGATTTGGCCGAGAACACACACTCTCTAAAACGTAGCGCCCTTTGCCAAAGAGAACAGTTGCCAAGACGAGGGAAAACATTTGCAGTTTTTTTTTTTTTTGTAAAACATCATCATTAGGAGAGGACCAGAATGTGCTCGTATTTAGCTCCTTCAGCGCTTTTTTTTTTCCACCATTACTGCTTGCATTTCCACTGTGGGGATCAGGTTAATAGTCTTCTAAATGATTTAAAAAACATGAGTCTCTACACACAAGGAAGCTTCAACAGAGTTAGTTCAACAGAGTATGTTTCACGACGATGTAGACAAACAATATTTTAATGAATGTAACGAATTGATGCAAATTAGACATGCAAAAATGGAAAGAAGCTGAATCTCCACAGGTGTGCGTTTGCTATTAGCAACGTAGTTCTCAGCAATCGTTGTGTTCCCTCAGAGGAAGATATCCCTCTCTCTAACTTGTACGATGTATTTTTATTGTTGGAATGCTGTTAAGCATTCCAACTATTGTTCTTCGAATCTTCATTCCACTATTTCGTCCGTCCCCCTTTTTTTGAAACTCTTCTTCTCCTTCATATTTTAAGCTACAGAAACCGTTCAACTATCAAAATGTCCAGCTCTTTCAGCAGAGGGGTGCCATATCTCTTCATATTTCTAACCTTTAAACTTTTTGAATTATTAAGCTTTTAGCAACTTTCTTTTGAATGGGTTTCTATGGAGAAGATTTTCAAATCCTCTGCTTCAACTTTCAAATCCTTCAACTTCCTCATACTTTCAGCTACAGACACCATTTCAGAGACTGTTCAAATATCAAAATGTTCAGCTCTTTCAGGAGAGGTGTGATATGACTTTTCATATTTGTAATCTTTAAACTTTTTGAATTATTAAGCTTTTTGCAATTTGTTTTTGAATTGGAGATCTATTTTCAGCAATGTTTTTGCGATTAATTTCAGTTTTCAGCATTCCAACGCATTTTCAGCAGGAAATGCTTTTTCTAGTTTTATCTCGCTCTTTTCACATTTGGGAAGTCAAACTATAATTTTGTTTTCAACGTCAGCAGGCATTACAAGAAATGTCAACCCCTTGACCTAATGTTGACACAAGAGGAACCCAGTGCTTGCTTTAAGTTGTAACAGCTGCAAAGTTTGTGTTTGACCAGCGAGCGATGTCCAGCACTGCAAACTAAATATTAATTGTGCACAAGATGTCAAATTTTTTGAGTTTACGTCTATGGTAAAGCACTTTGTGCTGCATTTCTTGTATGAAAGGTGCTATAGAAATAAATTGTATTATTAGTAGTATTATTAATATTACCATTTTGTTATGTTAATTTCTTTACTTTTAATTAGAAATTCTTCTATTATTTTTCCTGCTGACACTTACCGGACTAGTCACTAATGAAAACAATAATATAAAGATATTTTATTTTCACTATCAAATAATGTATTGTCAAATGAACTGTATATTAATCTACATTGTCAAGCCTATGTTAGCCAAACAGTGACTCTCCTGCGATGAGGAAAATTAGCATTTAAATTGGACAACATCCTTTCATGTGCACAAGGGCGGCCGGGCAGCAGAGAGAAGTCTGAGAGAAAGAAGAACGTAGCGTGCATGCACAGCCACCGGCCGCCAGCGGAGCGATTCCAACAATGTGGTCGTGAATGTGGCGGTGGGCGTGGCCAGTGTAGCCAATAGAGCGTGCTATGGCCAGTGTGACACCAAACTGTCTGTGCCCCCTTCTCACCACACCACGGGCCCGACGCCAGCAGCAGGTGAGGCATAAACACTGTTGACGCTGAGTCAAAGTGACAGACGGATCACACTTAACATCAGCAGCAATCCCAAACCACAGAGTCCTCTGCACCAACACCTTCAGTTTCACTCTGGTGTCATCACCCTGCTTTCCCCTCCTCGCTTCACCTAAACTCACCCCCTCACCCGGTATCCCTCCCAACTCAGGCACACCACACAAGAGAGGGGGGGGGGGGCATTCAAGGGGAATGGCAGTGTAAAACAGCCATGTTCAAATGTTCACGGAAGTTCAAACGTTAAGACCCCCGAGGCAACTTTTTCTATTGATCGCCCACGATCAATGCCTTTTATTTCTTTTGTGCTTGAAAAAGCAGCATTAGTTATTCGCATTAGCTGGGAGACTAATTAAACGTTTCAACGAAGAGATCTTTGACTAATCACCGGTCTGGCCGCAGCCTCTCGCTATGAATACTTCATCTGAGATAGTTTGTATTCATAAAATCATCCCAATGACCTCAACTCACTTCACACTGCAGTAATGGGAGCCTCAGGGTGTCGGGCTCACTCTCTGCTTCAGCATGTGTGCATGTGTGTGTGTGTGTGTGTGTGTGTGTGTGTGTGTGTTTGTTTGCCGCATGCTTTTGTATACAAGTGCAAAGGGCTGGCACGGTATCACATATTCACCACAAGACTATTGTGGTAAAAAGAATTGTAGAAGTAATTGTGTTATCGCTGTATCTGTAGACAATCAGGGAACTTAACTTTGTTTATTGTGTGTTTCATATCATTCGTTTATTCTTAACATGATATCAATATTTTATTACAAATCACGGTTATCGTCAATACTGGTAAACCGCGGCACCCCTATAAGTGCGCCGTTAAGATCGTTTCATTCTTGAAATAAGACTTGAACTGAGCTTTATTTTGCCTTTTTTCTTGACACAAATATTTGGTGAAATAAAGATCCCTCTTGAATATTTATTGCTTTGGATAGTGTCGGAGTGTAAAACACAAAAAAACGGATTTTTTTTTTATGTGCACCTGTGCTGGTGTAAAAATGCCAACACAATCTGCTCACAACGGAGCCGGTGCCGTGGAGGTGACATATTATTCGACAACATTTCACACTGCAAATCAACAGCATAAGCCCGGTAGTATCACACTTTGTCAGACTTCACATCTTTCAAGTTTTGTTATGGCTGATTCAAAGGAACAACAAGCTTCCACACAACCTTCAACAACAAGTCTGCCATCTCATCTGTCGATTTAACCTCATTTCTCTTCAAGCTCAAAAGGCTCGTTTTAATCCAAACAAAAAATATACCTTTGCAGCCGAATATGATGCTCAAATCGACTTTTTTTTTGCAGAGAAACATATTGATAGTGAACTGCAAAGTTGCAAAACATTTGTTTTCCAAACGATATTCCCTCATAGTCAACGAAAGCACGCTTCATTTCTTCATTGTTATATTTAAGTATTCAGAGCACTCGGTTAAAGGGTCTTAATCAATCATTTCAAAATTGGATAAATTGAGTTATGTGAAAGGGGTCCCTTAGCCATTAGTCTTGCATAGCCAGACCTCACTTCACAGCGATATGTCAGCACTAAAGGAAGGTCTGGCTCGACATATCATCACTGCACCATTGGGGAAAAAACACTCTTAATTGTAGGTCTTTAAACCAATCACAATCGTCTTGGGCGGCGCTAGGCAGGATGCACTTGCAAAGTAGATAGTTGGAGGAGAGGAGAATGTCGCGTGAGATACGCAGCCAATGGCAGACTCATACCCACAGTCTACATCCGCTGAGTCCGACTACTCAACCGTGAACTCATAGATAATCATTGGCTGACTCTGCGGTTCCCCTCAAGCAGAAAGACGCTGAAACACTCTGTAGAGCTAACAAACGTTCTGAAACATAATCATTGCAGCATTTGCATTCATCTTAAAATGTATTTTGCAAAGACAAGTAGGAAAGACGGTTGGTGAAAGTCTGTCTAAATATGGTGCGAGTGCAAGCAACTGTTAGCTTTCCGCTAAGTCTTACACGCTCATGTCCTGAAGCTATATGTGGTCAGCTGCAGAGTACAAACCCAGCAGAGTGGTTTCTTTACACCTGGGATGAAGATGTTTTGAGGGGTTGTCATTTCAGAGATGCGCGCGCCCGATGATACGATGAACCCAAGGTGCTGTAGGTCCTCCTGCAACCACGGCACACATTTAGCTTTTGAATAACACCGGAGAGTGATAGATGGGTAAATTGTGCCTGGCGTATGCCTCGGCAGCCTCCCCGCCTACTGTCTCACCCTCCCTTCCCCCCGCGCTCCATCCCACCCCTTTCTCCGGCAGCGGCAGTGAGACTGGGGATGTGAACACACACCTCTTTGCCAAGCCTCACAGCTCCCCTGGCACCGCGCTGCAACATAACACCTTCCGAACGCTCCTCCTCCCTCCCTCGCACTGCTCCCCTTTTCCTCTCTCGACACGGCAGAAACAGCATGTGTGATTTTACAAGAGCTAACTCTGCTAGGGTTTGACCTTTATGGGTTTGCAAAGGCCTGATAGCAAAAACTTCATCATTTCTTCAGAGTGGGAAAAGCCGGTGAAACAACTTCAGAGCATGAGGAAAGAACATGCTCCATTAAAACGAATGAAATGCATGTAGTTGATTCAGCAACGGCATCCATCTGTCCGTCATTTCTATCCAAGTTGGGCTAAAACCCTGAGACTGACTCTTTAATAAAATCGGTAGACCTCTATGAAAACTTTCAACTGGTTAATTGAGATGGGTCGGGCAACAATGACGAACATTACAATGGAAATAGTCACGATGAGGACTTGCAACAAGCTAATATTAGTGCTACATGTGCCCGCGGAAATTGTGGCCTCTTGATTGTAGCCGACATTTGTTATTTTTCGTTATTTATTTAATCTTTATCTCTCCGGGATAATCCTATTGAGATTTTAAATGTGTTTTACAAGGGTCCTGGTCAAGATTTACCTTGCACAGCAGCTGAATTCTCGCAATTTCACGAGACTACGCGAGAATAGCAGGATCACTTATCACTTGTCAGGCTTCAAGTAATGTGTTTGTGTCCAGCAAGCCGGAGCACGGACCAATCAGCGCCCTGTGAGCAGCTACAGGCGTTGCTTAGCTGTATGTGAAACAACTCAGAGACGCGACTTTGTTCTAAACAATACATCGGCCTCTAAAGAGGTTAGCGCAGATGCTCCGATAGCATCAGATCTGGAGAACAGGTATTCATTGAAAGAAGAGCAAAGAACAGCATTGAAAGCTTAGATGTAAAAGATGTTTTAGCTCTTTTCCCCCCGAGTGGCTTCGATAAGAGTTTGAAAAAAACTGTCCGGGCAGGTTAGGTCAAGATAACTAATTTAAAAAAAAACCAGCATATAGCTAAAATTAAGAATAAAGTCCGAATAAACCAGATCTATCATTTAGAGTTTACAATATCTTTGGTCAAGATCTGATATAGAAGAACAATATTTGGTCTTTCAGGAAGCTCTAATATCAGAACCACGTCTGACCAACATCTGTCAGGCCAATATCGGCTCAGGATACTCAGGATATTGGTCTAAACCATAAGACTATACGAGCCAGCTACCCTGACAGGATGTGCTCTCTCACTCGTGTTTTTCTCTTACTCTTCCTCTCTCGACCCTCGCACCTCGCCAGCTGCCTCCAACACGGTAATGACAGTTTTATCAGTTTAACCACGTTTGCCATCTCCAGGACTGGGCTGCTCTCCAGTCCTGTCTGCTGTGTGCTCAGCTCTGCTCAGCTAAAACCAGACCCCCAACAAGAGCCTCTTGTATATCCATTATGGATATGTACCACAGCTAGCGTCCACGTGCTGCTGTACTGTATATGTGTTGAAACCTGTCCAGGTTCAACACATGGAGCTCGCCTGCCAACACCTATTTCACTGCCACCTGGTCTCTTCCAACTACAACCTTACTGTGATGTGTTCTGGGCCGTATAGATATTTAGAAATATATAAATCATACAAATGAGAAGCACATTTGCGAGTTCTGCCTGATTGATTGTCTAGAAAATTCGAAGAAATATAAGAGGTTTGACCGCATTGCGTCATTCTAACAGAAAATTACTGCTGCCTTCAAACCCGCCGTAAACGGAGAGTAGAAGGTTGAATACGATGGTCAATAAAGTCCAAGCTCTAATACCGTCTTATTACGTCTTCAAGTCATCGCCAGATCTAAACCAGCACTCACACCACAGTCCTAAATCTAATCTCCCGCCCACCTAAAGATAGACGCCAGCTCTTTTTATAGAAGGCCGAGCTGCAGAATTGCATATTCTATTTCAGACTTCCCGGGCTCACATCATTGTTTGTTTTAGCAGGCTAACCTTCCCCGTGTATTTATAGGTGTCGAGGCCAGGAGAAAGACCACAGTAGCTCCATAAATAAGCTGCCCGGGCCTCCGGCGAGCCTCCCGACCAACAAAAGCCCAGTCATTTCACAGGCCATTACCTGGAGCTGCCTGGCAGGGAGGCTGGCCTCCAAACGCGAGGGAGGGTCGCACGACTTTGATGGCAAGTCGACCCAGTGGGAGGGAAGGAGATGTTTGGATTAATAATAAGTATGGTGATCTGTTTCCTGTGACCAGCCTATGAAACTCCGATAGGTGTAAACGTAAAGGCTGAGGCGCGGCTCACACCATTCCCACCGTCATCCCACATCTTTCACTCGCCTCCCCTTCGCTTTCATCCACACAAGCTGCCACTCTCTCATCCCTCTCTCTTTCTCCGTCTGTCTCTCTCTCTGAACTTTTGGCCCCAGGATCCTGTTGGAATCTCACCCCGATGCCCCACGGCTTTTAAAAATAGATGAAGCAAAGAACAGCGCTCGCGCAGACACACAAACTCAGCATGACGTCATACGTCAACAGAGTGTGTGTGTTAGTGTGTGTGTCGCTGCTTATCTCTGCCTCCACAGATGCTGTGTAGAAAGCCAGTCAGCAGAGGCCACAGCCAGCGCGCTCCACAGCCTCTCTGGCAGCCAGACCTCGCTGCGCTGAGGAAACTGCACCCTGCAACACAAACAACCCATCAGCCACAGCAGCGCTTCACTGCTAATCCCGGTACCTCCCTGTAAGGTTCGGCACTGCGACACCCACACAGCTTTAGGAAATGGATGTCATGCCCCCCCCCCCCCCCACCCACCCACCCCCCCCTGGCTTTAATACGGCTTTTTTTCAAAGTGATGAAATATTCAAAAGCATTGTTTCGCAGGGCCATTCGACGGCGACATTTGTCCTAAATATTGCTGTGCTCATTCGCTGGGCGGCGACATTGATGATTCCATAAAACATATGAATGGAGAGAGTTGTCATATGGATGTGGCTGAACACTGAAGGCTCATGATCTTAAATCAGAGGGGAGCGCCGCTGACTGGCACAGTGGGGGTTCCAGCGGAGCGACTGCAACTGCTAATTTGTCTCAGAATGGAACCTTTACGATTTCAAGGGCACCATAACTGTTAGAAAATAAAAATAAAAAAGATCTCTTCATCCGATTGTATCCTGGCAGCATGCAGTGTGTGTGGTATAGTAAGATAGCGGTATGAAGGCCATATCTTTGCCTGTTCTGGTAATATCTTCAGGAATGCCGGCAATTCCAATATTCTAGTTTTCTATGACTGCAAAGTTAATGTAATTGCCATTTTAATAGACTTGTGTATGATAAAGACGACTTATACTGCAGGTGTCCTTGTAGAGGACCATCCTTCATTAGCCTGTTATGCAACAACCAACAAAATCATCTGAATGACAAAAACAAGATGCTGCGGCAGGTGCAGAAGTGCCACAATTAGAGGGAACTCCATTGGCCAGCCCGGTGGTAAGAAGCCTATCTATAGAGCGTTCATGATCATTCTTGTAAACCCATTGGCCCCCTCGGTTTGAGGCCGGATAAGCCTCTGGGGGGCAACGGGATAACACTTTCACAAGTAGCCAGCTTACAAGCACATTTTAAACCAATGAAAATCTGTAACAACGTCAGACGATAGATGGCGGGTTCCCAGATTGCATTTGGGCCGATGCATTCCGCCTTGTTCGCTCTCCAAACAAGACTGTTTACCTGCATTCAACCAAAGCCTGCTCACACGTCATTGGTTAATACTACTTGGGCAACAAAGAGAAACCAGGTCATGTCAATGCAGAATGCGTTTTCAGGGATTAATTCGTCATAAACCATATCGGCTCCGAATGGTGCATATTCGTAAGCTCGTTGCTCATTTTGCCGCAGTAACGCATTCCTGATTTTGTTTTTTTCAGTAATGCATTTCAATTCAACTAACCCGGCAGCATTACATGACATTTTGAGGGTCAGCTAGGTTAATATAAAGGGGGAACGGGGTTAATCAATACTGTCTATGTGCCTTTAGTGGACGGTTGGCACAGAGGCGAACTGGAGAACTGGATACAGTGTTGGAGGACGGGCCCCATTGATTCCTATGAAAGTTGCTCAGTGGTGCATGAAGCCAAAATGGCTCGACTGCCAAGAATAAAATCGCCCAGATCTTCCACACTGCTTCCGCATCCATGGACCCATAGACCAAGCAGTCCAATGTAAGTTCATGGTGAATCGGGTTGTTTTTGCCTCGTGAGGACCCGGAAGTCGTAATTCCACGGTTTGGCCACAACGAAAACTTGCTTCAAAGTCTGACGTTCTTCCTGGGGTTTGGGCTCTCACAGTAGTATTTACATGTTGTGTCTTTTCTGCTAGTCACTAGCAACACACTTGACATTCATGACTCACCTCAGAATGAATGACTGATATGTAATGAGTAATACTGAAGACCTGATATAGTAAACATTCAGCCTACTGCACCGTGCCATGCTGAAAATAACTGAAAAAGACACTGATTTATATACCAACCCAAAGTGAATACTTTCTCAGTATTGCTTGGCTGAGCCAGCGGGGACTGACTGGAACAGGCCGGATAATAAAGATATTTACTGTTTCACGGTCCTCAATGTGCTGTCGTGAGGGACACATAACTAAACTTCACCCGCTGCAGAGGACACGACACATAAATACTATCCTATGGTTAGAAATACCAGCTGGAATAATGTGATATTTCAAATTAAAAAAGAAAATGTGGAGAGGAGACTAAAATATATGCTATGACTAAGGCAGGAGTTGCAGAGAAGCTGAAAATAATCAATGTGGGAAGAGATCCTACACAGAGAAATGTCCTTTCGTTCAGATAAAAACTACAAAATGAGAATAACTAGTGAGTCTTTATTGAAACGGTGACCAGAGAGTATCGTTCTGTCTGAAATGATTTGGTTTCTGGCGTTTAAACCCTTCACATAGCTGAAATGTCTTCGTGAGGCTACCGTACATGGGAGATAGGGCTTCGTGGAGACGGTGGAGGCGATGGTTACGAACACATACACACACACATATGGCATCAAAAATGCCCACACTTCTCTTTATAGAGCGAAACAACAGTCATTAGAAGATGTAATGGATTAGCCACGGAGAGAGTGAAGGGAGACAGAGAGGAGAGGGAAGAGGGGACAAACCAAGATCGAACTGATGGAGATTGGCAGATGGGTAAAATGGATTGGATAGACCGCTCTACGGATGAGACGACAGGACGGAGAGCTGATGCCTACCGCCGCGGCGAGCGATAATGGAAACTGATTACAGAAAAATTCAACAAGGTTTCTCTCATTCCAGAAGCACTGCTCAAAAGACGTGGCAGTAATATGATTGGCGAGGTCCCAGATCCCGGTTAAAACTGATTGTCACTGTATTTGGATCCGCAGCATCGGCAAGTTTTAAATATAGACAGAAAAAAAAAAATAAAAACAACAGAGCCAGGTGACGGAGGATGAAAAATGTGAGCTGGAGACCCGACTGACGGGAATTGCGGTTGTTTGTAGGAGTTCTTTGTGCTTCCGTGCCGCCAAACTGCTGTTGTGTTTGCTCCGTGCCTCCCTGGCTTATGTTCATGTGAGGGAGCAGAGGAGCTGCAGGAGACAAACAGGATGTCTGTGGGAGGACGAATGAGAGGGGGGTAAATCTGACGGGGAAGTTTTTGTATGCGCCTGTGCCTTTGTGTGTGTGTATGTGTGTGTGTGTGTGCGTGTGTGTGTGTGTGTATTAATCCCAGGAAGGACTTCCTCTGAATCTGAGCTGCTTGGGAGTTCTGTGGGAGTTCGTTGACACGGGGAAAAAGGCAGAGGAAGAGAGAGAGAGAGAGAGAGGTACAAGAGAGTGAGCAGGATCAAGGGCAGGAGCACTATTGAATCCCACAATTGAACACACACACACACACACACACACACAGCAGCAGAAAACCACCCACAGAGAGAGGTTGTGATAACAGTGCTGGCGTCATTATGAGCTGATGATGATGAACATAGGCCCACCTCGGTGACACATCGCCTGAACCTACTCAAACGCTTCGCCTCAATCAAAGCTACTCCAAACCTCTGACTGAACAAACATGCCATCTGAGCCAGACCCAACCGCGTGTGCAATCAACCCTCCGGTTGGTTTAACCTCCTGGGTGGGGGGGGGTCGCGGGCGCAGCGCGATACTTCAAGCTAGAACATTACAGTCAGTTGTAGATATAGTGTGAGGTGTTACAGTGAAATGTCCCAGCGTTGAGACGACGGAGATTCACAAGATGTGCATTCGGCTATAGATAGATTCTGCTGAAAACAAAACGTCCTGTCACACCGGTAGGCAACGTGGCTCTTTGGATGGCAAGGTCTCAAATATTGTTCAAAAACCAAACCTCAACAACTATTGGATGGATTTATGTGACAGACGTTCATGGTTCCCAGAGGATAAATGGCATTGGTGAGCCCCTGACTTTTACTCTAGCGCCACCAGCAGGTTGACATTTGCGGTTCAGAGTGAAATGTCTGAATAACTATTATATGGATTAATATGCATCTTCTTCAGGATGGATTTAAATTAACTTTTGTAATCCGCGACTTTTCATGTAGCGCCATCCTCTCATCAAAATTTTAATTTGTTCATACTTTACATTTTATACACATATACTTGAATGGTTTATGTCTAAATACATCACATTCCCAACAGCCTCAGCTTTACTTTGCGCTTGTTCGTGCTCATGTGTTTACGTTCAGCAGTTGTTGAGTAATCTCATTTGAATGCAGTCTGTCAATGGCTTTGGATTAAGGCTCTAGTGATGAAATCATGAATGAAATTCAAGGTTGAAGTTGTTTTTTTTAATTGTTTTTCAGTTACAATGACAGACTTTCATTTGGTGTTGACTTTAACGGCCCCTGTGGTGTTTCCGTGCACCAGGTTCCCTTCAAACACTTGGTTCTGGTTCTCCCGTGCCTCCCTTCCCTCCAGCTGGCCCAGGAATACAGCCGAGGCCTCCAGCAGAGTGTCGGCGGTGGCTTCTGGTGAGCACTTGGGAAGCAGTGAGGTGAAGCTCACTTGACTCATATTAGGGGATTGAAATATTACGATATCGCAACCTCTGCGGTTTGAACTTTGATGGTTCTTTTTTTTTTTTATCTGTTTTTTTATCTTTTTGAAAGTGCGGCACTTAAAATGAAACGATCTCAGGAGAGAACATCACTCTTTGGTTCCCACAGTTCAAAGCCTTATGGAACCTGTGATGAAGGTTTCAGGCTACAACCAGTGATGTACAGCATGACAGTCTGTCCTTAATCTAATGTAATGCAGATAGAAAGAATGGAAAACCTGAGAAAAGTTTACGCGAGTTCATCCTCCACTATATCCTTGAACTGGAACCTAATCTATGAATAGTTTCCCCAGATGTGTCATGTTGAAGGTATCGCTTCTTCACCAGGAAGTCTTTAGAGGTTACATAACTGGCAGAACCCGCAGCGAGTCCTCTAATTAGACAGAGGGGAAAGGTTTGGCCTGTGAAACGCTGCGTAACATATATCCCAAAGTCACTCATAGATCCCGCCTCTCGATTTCCTCATGGCCATGTGTCAGGCAGAGCTCTGGATACCACACACATACCCACTCCATCATGTGTGTGCTTGCTCATCATCGCAGCGCCACATCAGAGAGGACTCATGCACAATACGCTTGTCTGCCAGCCAAATGTGGGGAAACCACAGCAAGGAGACCAAAGAGACCAGAGAGCCCCCCCCCCCCCCCCCTGCAGCCCCAAACTACTACCCTCCCCCCTTCCTAACTCAACCTCCTGAGTCATAAACTATCACTGCCTCAGAAGTTCTGGTTCAGGAACTAACCCTCTATCCTTCCACAACCCGGCTTCACAGAACAGTGTCTCCACTCTGAATACATCTGTCACGGCAAAGACGACGATAAAGAAAAAACATTAATTTAACACTTAGCCTTGGCATGCAGGGGATGGAGAAAGAAAAAAAAGAGAGAGCGACATTTGATGCAGGAGAGCGCGTTGAATGTAAGAGCTGCGTGGCCGTGAGATGTCTGGAACTATGACAAGGTTAATCCACGCCCGCTACTTTCTCTCCCAAAACGTTTCAGAGGCCGCGCGTAAACAACGTTTTACAAAACCAATTATCTCGTTTGAATAAAGGGGTGTTCACCTATCAAGAGCGGGCCCACTTAAACGGGGTCAAACACAATTCGCTATCACGCCACTTTCAAACAACATATCAGAGTGTTGTCACTTCCATTTACGACAGTAATGTGCACCTCGTAAATTGCACGACTGCCTTTGACTGCTGACAACAGCTAATTGTAAATGTCAGAGTTATTCACGTATGTCTCACCATACATGATTAAAAACCACCTATAGGTCTATTCAAAGGTGCGATAGAGAGCGCCTCATATCAATATATATCTGAGTGGGGGATCGAATCCCGAGCGTATTAGCTTTGCTCCTGGCAAACGGACTCAAAGACAGGAGACGCAGAAGGATACACAATTTCATTTTCGATTTCTTCTGTTGTCTCTCGAAGCCCAATCCTTTGGTCCTGACCAGGAGCGCACGTGTGTGTGCGTGTGTGTGCGTGTGCGCGTGTGTGTGTCTGCCCACATGGTACGATGGTTTCCTCCCATGACCGTGATTACAGGTTGTCAGCCATGCTTTTACTAGAGCTGATGGGTAATTTCACTCTTTAACATGGTTTGGAGTTGACGGCTAGATTTTCACACACGCGATACATATATGCACAAATATCATATTCGCATGCGCACACACACACACACTTGAGCACCCAAGGGTACACACAGCGCGCATGCACAACGATACACTAACAAATCAAGTGCCATGTCCATTAGAGTGGACTAATCAACAAGGCCTACATGTGCTGTCACAACTCACACGAGAACATTATGGATAATTTGTGTCTATAACATTGCATGCAATTATTCCGGCATACATTCCTGCGTGCATGGCGTTTAATGAGCCAAGCTAATTAAATATGGAAATTAATGAGATACAAAGGAAATGGGGAAAAGCACAGTCCTGATGCATTTAAAGGAGTTGCTAAAAGCCTTTTATTACATTAGGGACTGGGAGGGAAATGCGCCTTCCTCTAAGGAGACTATTAACAAACACAGTGATTAGCAGCCAAAACGCCAAAAACTATCGCACTGTATGTTATTCTCAAAACAGTGCAATCCACAACATAAAATATTGAAAACTAAACTGCTGTCGCTCTTATTCGGGTTAGGCTTCTAGAGTCTTGCCGTACCTGGTAAATCAATCACCTTAATTTCATAGTTTTTTTGTTTGTAGACAGGAAAAAAAAAAAGATGTTTTCTTGTAAATGCAGGACAAAGTCTAGCATATATACGGTGGAGTAGATTCATAGATGTGAAGTGGATCAAAAGCTTCGGCAGTGTGAGTTGCTATTGTACGCTCGCCCTTTTTTTACAATCAATTTCCCTCTGCTAGCGTGGCACGAGATGATGGGAAGCTCAACCCCCACCTTCGAAATCAAAGAGGCCTTTCGCTGAGAAGCAAGTCATCACATCGTGCTTTAAGCAGTGTGTACCTCACTATGGGAGCACTCATATATATGTGTGTGTGTGTGTGTGTGTGTGTGTGTGTGTGCGTGTGTGTGTGTGCGAGTAGCCCTCCAGATACACGGGGTCAGACACAGTTTACAGACGGGCCG
Organism: Lycodopsis pacificus; assembly: GCA_028022725.1. Classification (NCBI taxonomy): domain Eukaryota; kingdom Metazoa; phylum Chordata; class Actinopteri; order Perciformes; family Zoarcidae; genus Lycodopsis; species Lycodopsis pacificus. Next base: position 4,149,311 of record CM051706.1, on the reverse strand, counting down.
ACTCCATCCCGAAAAACACACATGCCATGGGACACAAGCCGGCCCGAGAGTGTTTAAGCTCAGTTTGAGCAAAGGGGAGTAACGGGAGGCTAAAGTTCACCTAAAATTGCCTCACCCCTTGGGAGGCACCCGGCAGAATGCCCCGAGGACACCCACCAGCACAGGTCAAACGAAACAAAGCAGAGTCTGAGCCTCTCAGGTCTTCGACACCGATGCATTCCAATGACGCCGGCTCTTGCCCTTTTTCTGCGAAAAACAAAGTATCGTCTGCTCAACCTCTGACCTCTCTTCCACCTGATGTCACCGTTGATGTCACTCCTTCCCTCTTCATGTTCGCTCCTCTTATTTAATCTCTCCTCTCGTCGTCTCGCCCTGGAAAGAGAAGTGATGGAGGAAAGAAGTGAGGAGGAGGAGGAGGAGGAGGAGGTTGGAGGGGTTTAGCACGTCGGCGCAGACCTCTCCCACAGGGCTTACCTCATCCTTCTTTCCGTTCCCATCCCTCCCACCTCTTTCTCTCCGTCTTTCTTTATTTATACTGCACTTTTTTTTTTTTTTTACCTCGCCATCCATCGCTTCCCCCCCCCCCGCAGCAGCACTCTTGGCTGCACAGTTGATAGCAGCGACGTAGTGGCACATAAAAAAAGAATGATCTCTGACCTCCATCATCAGGACTGTGATCATCCATAACGCCTGGTCACAGCAGCATTTCAAATGGAATCGCCGCAACTAGTGGACTTGGTGGCGGGCCAAAGTAAATCGGATTTAAACTTTGGTGAACTTTGCCCCAAAAAAATCTATGACATTAACCAGCAGCAAGCGGAGAACCGTGGAGTCCAATTTGGAGGAAACTATCCTAACTTATGTAACTGTGTGTCCCCATCCGATTTTATGACAGAGTTCAGGTTTACATCCATTCATTAGACAGTAGTTGATGGTATAAATATATGTCACTTTCCATCTGGGCGGCTCAGTGTGTCACTACACCAATTTTTGCAAATATTTTGCTAATTTTGTAGGAAGAAAAAATGAAAGCAAAACGATGAAATAAAGAAATCAACACTCATTTATATTCGCTTTGGCCTTGATGACTCAATTATTATGTAAATTACCAAACTTTTGCACACACAGTGGTCCATGTGGGTCCAGGTGGGTTCACCCTGCACTACATTCCTGGGTGACACTAACAGTGATAGTAATAAGAGGACCGCTTGGATAAGTTTGGCTGGTGGTTGCACCTCTCTGAGGAGCTTCATTATCATTCTTCAAAGAAAATGTCAACTACAAACAAAAAAAAAAGCATCATTAGTCTCTTTTTCTTTCTGTGGCGGAACAAAAACAAAAACATAATCATTAGTGTGTTTCTCTATCTCTCTCCTTCACCATGCCTGCAAGACAGCTTTTCTTCTCAGCCGCTGCTGTGAAAAGGTAGGCTGAGCATCTCTCCCAGTCTCCTTTATGCTCACAAACACTCGCAAACTGATTAAAACCAACACAAAATACTCACATTTGCATAGATAGCAAAATCTAGTAATATGAAAGGAAAACTTATTGCTGCTCTAGCTTTCTCCCTGACAAAACACAGAACGCTTTATATGCTAATTAGCCATTTAATATGAATGTCTAATTAATGGTATGCAAATGAGACACTGCCATTATTGGACCTGCTCGATATGGGGATGGACGCGGTTTTGAAAATCCTCGGGAAAACAGACATCCGATGCTGCCGCTCAACAGACGCAGGAAATCAATTTGGTTAATTGTCAAATATGCAAACATGTAAATTGAAGTCATGCATTGCCGTGGCCGAGGCACCTCACCATCGTCCCCGGAGCATGAACGTGAGCACGGGAGCGGGAAACACACACACGCACACACACATACACACACGCACACACACACACACGCACACACACGCACACACACGCAGCCGCGAGCGCAAACACACGAGCACACACTCCTCTTATCTCATCAGCCCTTTAATGTCGTTGGTATTCAGTGCTCTGTCCTCTGACACAATGCATGCCACTAATTACCAATTCCCATGATAAGAGCATTGCCCATAGAATACACGATGGAAGATGAAGGGTGTGCCTGCCGGGCCACCGCTATTGAACATTCTGACTACACGCCACTTTGAAAATTGGCTTTCAATCAACATAGTGAGGACTGTTTAACTCTGCCGCCGTTAGGAACCATACGCTGTCTCCCCGCAATGGCCCTCTCAACCAGCTGCCATGCAGCCTCCACAGACAGCTAATGGCAGAGGACAAACACCTGACAGCCTCCTCCATATGAAGATTCTCATTCACCCTGCGTAGGGGTGTCTGAACTGTATCACCTCGCAGAAGAACCGTGAAGCAGAGGAAGTCACCGCAACGTCGGCATTCTCCTCCACTCACTGTGACTAAGATGAAGACGAAAAGGCAGGAAGAGTTGACATCACACAAAAGACTTGTTTTCTTTCCTCCTCTTCTTCTTTTCTTTTTTCTTTCTTGCAGTGAAAGTTAATTGAATTTGTATGCTAATGAGGGCTGTGCATAGCTAACGAGCTCTGTGTGCGACCCATTAACATGTTGAATGATTGTTCTGCCCCGGGCAAGAATCACCTATAGGAGCTCCAAACACCGAGACAAAGAGCCAATCTGAAGACATTATGGATTCATTTACATGTTCATCTCGGGCACATGCATGTTACGCTGATATCCGGCCCTCGGTTCAATTGTCAAAACCTGACTTGCATGATCTTTGTGGGCTGAGAGGGTCCGAGGGAAAAGGAAAGAAATGAAATATACAGAGAAACAAGAGTAATGTGGGAACAGAGTAGTCATTCAGACATCCACGGATTCATTTGCTCCTTACTCATTGAGTGATTTAGCTCAATGACGACAAGTTCTCACCTTGCTGGAGATGAGGAACTGGTGTTATTCAGTTTCCCCCCCCCCTTATCACCATGACAATGTGTGAAGCCCAGTGAGATCTCTCACATGTCATTACGATAAAAGCAACACGTCTTTAAATAGCCGCTCACTGCAAGCATGAGGAAAAACAAACGCATTTATATGCGCAATCACAGCCTATTGCCACCAATGCCCTCATACATACCAGTAAGCCCAGAGGAAGTGTTCTGTTATCCAACATATCATCACTGCTGGGTGTAACAAGACAACAACCAGCAGGCCTGACTTCACGGTGGCAAAACAAACTCAGATGTGGGGATATTTGACATCCAGCAAGATGCATTGGATGATATATTCAAGTCCAGCCATGCAATCCTCTCTGACGTTGTGATACAACAATACAATAATCCTTGAACACATTTGCAATAGCAGCAACCACATACGTGCATTCCCCCACACACACACACACACACACACACACACACACACAGAAAGAAAGAGGCCGTGGCGTAAGTACAGGGGGAAGGTCTCGCCACCACGAAGACAAAAGCTTTATGAGTTTAATCAATTTATGCGCCTTTTTGTTGTCGGTCACTCTCACTGCCACACCCCCTTTTTGGAATTTTGAGTTTGCCTTGAGGAGCCGGGGATAGACGACCTGCTCTATGAATGTGTAAGTGGTGAGGAAATTAAGTTGATTTGAATATAATAAAACCGGTATGCTTCTTCCTTTGTTTATAAGAATTACACTCATATCTGTAAAATGCAGGTATTCATAAACCAATAATGTGTAGGCTATATAAAGAACCATTATCTCTCCCTCTCTATTCACTCTCTCATTCACTCTCTTCAGCGATTACTTGATTGGGATTTGACTCCCGCTATTGGATTGTTGCGTAAGGCCACTGCAGCAGTTGGATAAGTGAATATGAGCCTCTTCATACAGTATAGCTGCTGTACAGCCGATAATAAAGCTTCCTCTCTGAATAAGTCTAGACGTCTTTGTTCCCCCGGGGTCTCGTTCATATCGCGGAGACATCGGCGGCCTAATCACCACCGGCTTTCATAATGCACACACTCAAGGCACATCAAAAGGAAAGGAGTACATGGAAAGTGCAGCTCAACCTGGATGTATCGTTCACTGCTCTCTCTGCCACACTCTCCTCCCTCGCTGCCTCAGCGCTTATATAAATGGACTGTGCGTCCACCGGCTCTCCCTCCCAGCTCTCGCTTTTCCAGCTTAATGGCTGAGTGTGTATGTATTGACACAAACTCTTCAAAGCCACAGCAGTGTGAGGGCAGCGCAATCCAGGTGGGGGTCAGCGGAATGATAAGGTTAATGAGGGTGGCCGGGACTTAGGCACGCCTCCGTGAGCTATTACAGGAAGGAGAGAAGAGAGTAGGAAATGAAAAGAGGGGAGAGGAAATGAGAGGGGAGGATAAAAAGGACAAAATGAACAGAAATTAGAGAGAGAAAAGGATGGGGAAGCAACATGAAGGAAAGAAGAAGGCAGGGAAAGAAGAAGAGAGAGTAGCAGAGGGGAAGAAAGAAAATAATATGAACAGTAGGAGGTGACAGGGAAGTAAGGAAATGAAAGGACAGCAGGGAGAGGAAGGATAGGGATGGAGACGAGCCAACAGGGAAGAAGTAAAGGGAATGAATAGAAAGGGGGAGAGAAGAGAGGAAAAAGAAAAGGAAGGAGAAAAGAAAAAGGAAATGATAGGAAAGGCGATGAGAGGGGAGGAGAAAAGGAAAGGGAACAAGACAAGAGGAACAGTACTTGTGGATTAGGACACAGGATGACGTGCAGGGCAAAAGAGAAAGGAGAGAGGAAAGGAAATAGGAAGGCGAGGAAAGGGAATAAATACAAAGGAGGTCAGTGAGAGAAAATAAAAATATTTAAAAATGAAGTGAAAGAAAGAAGTGGACACACACACAGAGGATTAATCATTCAGTCAACAAATACCCCCACTGACTTCCTGCTCTCTGCTTGTGGTTAATTTTACTGGATGGACAACGGAGGGAAGTTAATGAGCACATGTGTCACTTAATCATCAGCCCAGTTGCTGGTAAAGAAGCGGTCATGCTTCCAGCAAGATGCTGGCAGTCAAACCCTAAAACGGACTGACACGCACAACACATACACACACACACACACACACACACACACACGCACACACACACACACACACACACACGTCTGTTCAGTCTCCTTACAGAGCACATGCCCAGACAGCCCTATAGGTGTAAATCCTCAACTGACAGACATATTGTAGGTGTCCGGGCAGAGATTAGCCCATTCCCTCTTTTAGTCTGGAAAAAAACAAAATATCCTGAATCAGCTTTATAATACTGCTGATTCTGTCTAATCTCTAATGGCCTAATCTGCTCTCTCATTGTGCACGTGTGTGTGTGTGAGTCTAAACCATCTCTTTCTTTACATTAACCCCAAGGTGTCAGTGAGGAGTTGTGGATGCGTGCTTCAGCTTCGAACAACATTTCCAAAAACAGCTCATGTTCTGGATCACACCAATGGAAAGCATTGAGGCAGTTTTTTCATTTTTTGTTTGTATTCGAGTATAGCTGATGCTCTCATCCGGAGGTAAAATGTGCAGAGCTGTAGAATAAGCTTTCCGGAAAAAGTTGCAAGCAAACAAAAAGCGCAACGGGCAAAGTTTATTTTACTTTACTTATATTTTCTGTAAATTTAATTTGTTTCTACTTTGCATTGTTTCTACTTTGCATTGTTGATTGTTGTTAAATGTTACGCACCTCCAGTCATGTCAAATTCCATGTATGTTCAACATACAATGGCAATAAACGGTTTCTGATTCAGGATGTGAGTGCTCTTGTACTATTCAATTGAAAAAATCCAAGTCCAGGGCCAATCGCAGGCTCCTTAATACGGTTGGAAACTCATATTTTGACTCAAACAGGCCAATACAATGTGCCTGAATACCCCACAGTGGCACGCCGGCCTCATGTTCACACACACAAACAGCCGACGGACGCAATCATTAATCAAGCGTATTGAGAAAAGGCAACACCAACATGCCCAGTAATGTTACAAATTACACTTTAATGTAAACTGGCACGGCAGCCACACACACACAAACACAAACACACACACACTCAGATTGCAGACGTGACATCAGCATAACATCCAATAGTACACCCGACAAAAACTCTGCCCAAAAGAAATACATATTTAAAATGCTAATTTTGCTAAAAAATCCAGATGGCAATGGCCAAATTGACAAACTCGAGATTTAAAAACCAAAGTCCACAAACCAATGGGTGCATTCACGGTGACTACGCCGACTTATTATACACAGTTATGGTTGTTAGATCATTGAAACGGCTTCATTGACTACTATTCACTGGATGAATAGCGTTCTTATTCACATGTGAGCTAGATTTTGCAAATATTTTATCGGAAAATTTGAAGAATAACAGTCTGCTTTTACCGGAGTAACCATTAACAACACACATACTGTATATCCCCAATCACAAACAGGAAAAAGAGTTCATTATTAATATCAAATTTATTCAAATAAATGGTTAAACTCAGTGTTGCCTTGTTTGACAGTGAAGATGAGTTAAGCTCGTCTATGACCCCAAGTTACAGACTCAACGCTTCCTCCACCGCGACCCTCTGAACACAATCACCTGCCTACCTATCGCCTCAAACGGTTTCACCGGACGGAAATCAGTCGCTCAAAATTCAAATTTTGAAATATCCTTTCCTATCTTTTAAAGGCGCGGTATTAAACTGTCAGTGCAGCCGTCAGATAGAAATGACTCCTTTATCGGTGAGGTTACACCACTGATAAGGGTTAATACTTCCCGAGCGATTCCAATTGGAAAATGCCTACACTGATGAACACAAGTGCGATAGCGTTCCTGACAAATTCAACTATGTGGGGCTAAAGCAGTGAATCATTTCCTACAGTGTTTGTCTTTTCCCTTCGCTCGCTGTTTCATCCATCTGTCTTATGATATCTGAAACGTGGACCATGATGCATTTCAACGCGACAATCAAGGACGTTTTTTCTACGTCCTAATTGGCCCGAAAGGACCCAATACAACTACAGGTCAAATCACGGTGACATATTGGCTGCTGATTGGCCCAGAGGGGGATTGTATCGCACATGGGGGACGACATGCTTGCTGTTGCCACATTCATGTATGCGACTCATGTTCCTCAAGGAATTTGCAGCTTATTTGGGTGTAAAAGCTAAAAGCATGAAATGGGGCTCATAGATGAAGGAATTTCTCCAGGATATTCATGAGCCTTGAGTTGTCACGCAAGTCTTTAGACAGGCACGGTGAACTGTTCTTACCTTTGGTGCATCATATCCGTGTTGACATGTTAGAGCTTCACTTAAAACATCTTTTAAATTATAATTTAAACTGAAAACAAAAAATGAATTGTAGTTTCAGTTCAAAAGGTTTGACGCCACTGCAAGTGGTTTTGACATTGTGATCAGCTGCCGTTTCAAACTCCAGACCAGCTGGGAAGTTAAGAAGGAACCTTTCTCCGTTCTCTCACCACACACTTGTGAGTGTGTCCTTGAGCAAGGCACGTAACCCCCCCCCCCAATCTCAGCATGTGAGCTGCTCAGCGGCCAGAAATGAAATGCACCAGGAAGCTGCCGGGCGTGAATGTGCAGGAACATGACATTGCTAAAGAATAACACAAAACAACACACGACTAAGTAATCCCCGTTATATAAATGTACATGAAAAAACTTTGATCGGACTATTTGCCATGTTATCAAATGTGTGCACAAGCCTGACTGACCGGCCTGAATGCCCGGGCGCTCTGGATTACACACACCACTAGTCTGCTGGCTCCACAGTTGAAGTCAGGAGATAATTGAGTGCGAGTACATGGACCCGTATACAGTGACACTTGATGTGAGCGCACGCACAAAGCCTGATCAAACATGTGAACATGTTGATACAGAATGCTGAATGGCTTTCTAGCTGTGATCGCCCGTGTGCGGTAAAGCTCTGCGTACCGTGATGCATTGTGCTCCGTACGCGTTAAGGGGATTTGCTGATCAAATATGCTCCGATCGTTGGCAGCACTATGAGGGTGACGTGAAGTCCATTGACCCTCATACATCACAGAGTACACTGGCATCTACATCTGCAGGGAAGTAATGCATCTCTCTTTTTTTACTTTATTTAGTGAGGGTACATTGCCTATGATGAGGTAATATTACTGTTTTTCAAACAGCTGCTCAGGAAAACTAGAATTATCTTCCAGTGTCTGAATCACCTCATCTTAAAACTGAACCAAAATATATCTTCACCCCACTTTTTGTGTGAGGACATAAACTACAGAGATATTGCAGCTATTGTACATATTTTTCAAGGATAGTATTTTTCTATTTGAAAAAACTGTTAACTTTCATTGTGAAACAACCTAACATACCACGCCCAAACATCCCTAACGTAACATAACACCCGACAAGTACTAATATTGTCAGTCCGTCCCAAAAATTCACCCCTCTTGGAGGTTTAATTATGGAACTTGCTATGGCGAAGGCGTGACCCACCCTACTCTGCCTCTGATTGGCTAGTGCTAGGCTACTTGCCTTTGTTGGTTGTATTGGTTAAATCTAGGCATGCGGGGTAAGATTGATTAGCGTAAAAATGTAAGGGTGAGCCATTTGAGGCAGAGTAGAAGGGTTGAACCTTCGCCATAGTAAGATTCGTAATATCATCCTGGAGAACAGTTATGTTTCGGAAGCAATCATGACAAGATATACATAAACATGAATTTCTTCTTTTAGTCAAGGACTTTTTAATTACAAGTCAGCCTTTACAACCAGCAAAGGCTGACGACCCCCGTACAGGGTGATGTGTCACAATACCATGTGTAATAGGAGAAGAAGGTCAGGCTGAGATAAAGGATAAATTCAAACACCCTTCCTGGCTTGGAACCTTTGGGAGCAGCAGTGCGTTTGTCCACTACCGTCAGCGGCAGGATATGACAACACAAACCTGCTGTGCGAAACCAATCCTGCATCATCACGCTGTCGCTGAGCAGTAAGAGCCAGATGAGTGAGCCGGATAAATATTTATGGCTCCGTGACCGGGCCTATCCTGCTCAGTGGCCGTCGACTGACGGGGGTGTGGGAGTCTAATGTGGGTGGAAAAGGAAGTAAAAATAATAAGTGCTCACAGTCAAAAAAGGAGACCGTATAAGGGAACCAATCTAGATAAATGACGTCCCCTGGGATTATTTCACGCCAGCCTGGATCTGATAGAGTCAACTTCAGCTGTTAAATAGTCCGAGAGGAGGTAATTCAGTTTGACCCGGGCATCCAGAGGACCTGGAGTGGATTCAAAACCTTCAGAGGGACAAAGACAGAAACAAAACAACACAGCAACAGCCTAAATACAGGGAGAGAGATAGACGAGGGAGGGACACAGAGAGAGAAGGAGTTGATGAATGGTGTTGTTTTTCTCTGCAAGGAGGATAACTGTATCCTCCGCTGGGACCCGCGGAGCCGGAGAGCGTCTGCGAGCACCAGTCATGTGTCTCGGAGACAGCCAATGGAAATGTGGGGATTTGGTTCATACGCGAGTTTACTGGGTCAGAGTCAGAGCAGCGGAGGAGGCAACAGCCAATCGGAATGCGTAGCAGCGTCGGGCGGATTAGCCAATGAGGTTGGAGTCTGGTGTCTAGTACCAGTTGATGTCTGACAGTTAGACAGACTGTATCTAATTACCACAGCCGAGGCTCAGCATGGGTCTCTGTGCATGCATGTGTGTGTATACGGGTGTGTGTGTGTGTGTGTGTGTGTGTGTGTAACCAAGGAGAGAGGGAGTGAGAATTGGAATTAGAAAGGAGGAAGGTGGTTTGGAGGTTTTGGCAAAAGTTGAAAACAAAGCATCAGATCTGGAGGGCTGCCACATGAAAATGAAATTGTGCCGAAAGGCAGTGTGGATATAAATATACAAGCCCTGAATTCAGAATTAACTTAACTTAATTCAATGAGCCACATTAGGCAGCGATACATCCCATTGCCCTGCATGCCTATTATCAAATAAACTCATTTCTGGTACAGTGTGTGAACAAAGGAAACATGTGTGATGGCTGGATGTGTGTGTTAAAGTGTGTGGATTTCTGTATATTTCTGCGTTTCCTGTGTGAATGAAAGGGCCCCGAAAAGAGAGTCCAGTTTCCCACAGTGTAATGGCGTAATCATTGTCTCTAACACAATGTCCCTCTCACTACAGATAGCTTCAATCCCATTCAGCCACTCTATTAATGACTGGACAAGACAGAGACAGCCAGGTGTTAATGGCGCACACACACACACACGTGTACTGCAGCACATATATGCACACACACACACACACACACACACACACATCCGATTAACCTCAGCCAGAGGTGAGTGAGGTTGACAGACAAGGGCAGCTGGCTGGTGGGGTTTTTCCTGTTTTGACTGCTTCTGTCTGAGTTTTACACACACACACACACACACACACACACACACACACACACACACACACACACACACACACACACACCGCTACTCAAGTGTCAAACAATGGTGTCACACGGAGGTTGCCAAGGCCTGTTTTTCCCTTCTGCTTATTTGCAAGTTTTTTTCTGTGAAGGGAAATTACTTTACATCGCTATAAAACAAGCTCACTTTACACACACACCTTTAGGTGAAAATACTAACTTATATGAAAGTATTTCCTGAAATATGCTAATTCGCTTTCCTACCAAGAGTTAGCTGAGAAGATCCACTTAGCTTAGCATAAGGACTGAAAACAGGAGGAAACGGCTAGCTTGGCTCTGTCCAGTTTGACATAGTTTCAGGTTAATAAGGTATTAAACCCACATTTAAGGATGCCTTTAATATAAAGTCGGCTTTTCTTCGCTATTCATTTCTGTTATCACAGAATTTTCCTTCAAGTTCTTGGACGCTGAGTCATGCCGCCTCCCCCTCGCGATTGGACCGCCTATTGGGCGTCTTGAGTTACCGCGATTGGAAATATGAAAATGGAAACAATCACTCAACCCTTATAGACAACAAACCCCTGTTTCAAGAACGAATTTCTACTGAAATGCAGAAGCACAGAGGTCCGTTGGATAACACACAGTCAACAGTGGTCAGCCAGCAGTAAACATGCTAGCAGATTAGCTCATAGCGGTCCGTGGAGAGTGTCCCGTTTCCAGTCTTTAAGCTAAGCTAAGCTAACGGGCTGCTGTCGTATAGCTTCATATTTGACAGATGTCAGAGTGATACCGATATTCTCAGCAAGAAAGCGACGAATGTGAAACTGTTAAACTTGTATTTGTGAAAAGCTAAAGTGATGTCTCAAAGCAGTCGTGACACTAAATAATGTAACTAAGAGACACAACGGGGATGGGCGCATTCAAACGAGAAAAAAAGAAAAGACCATGAGCATGTGTTCATTTGTCTTCCTGTTTGTGTTCTGACTTTGATCACTGACAGAAGTCCAGAAGTACCCCGTCCAAGCGTGACAATACTCAATTTGTGGTGGTGAAGTGTGATTAAAACAAGCTTGTCGTTTGCACATGCTGGCCAACGTTGGCATCAACACGGCGGGGTTTGAATCCATCTGGCCGAAGACCTTCGTCTCAACTCCTCTCCCCTCTCTGACTCGCTGTAGGTTTCTCTCTCTACATGAAGAGAAACTTGGACCGTTACACCAAGAGGGAAAAACCCTGATTCAGGATCACTATTAGAGAGATGAAATAATAATCCTGTGTTATCCAGTCAGTAGAGAGCATCAGTAGTACTGGTAGTGCTCCAACCCGGCGAAGGGCTGTTGTTGTTATTCTTTGATCAGACCAGCAGGAATAACAATCTATAATTCATAACGCTCAGTCTAGTCTGGGAACACTAGGCACTGCACCTTTAATTATTGATCAAACAGAACAGATTTAATATCAATCACTGAAGCATAGGCAGAAGTGAGCAAAGTAGGAGGAATGGAGGATTCTCTGGGGCGCTACCGTCTAATGAAAACAAAAAAGAAACACAGTGCAGTTAATACTGTGGTGAGGGTGTAAACAGGAACCGAGGCTTCGGCTGGACATTGATTCACAGAGACTGCAGCTCACAGGACTGGCGCTCTTTGAAGGCTCATACTGATAGTCCGGGATCTGAAGCTGCCAATACTCTACTTGCACAAATCACTCCACATTATTCAATGTTTTTCAGTCCAAGAGAGGTGAAAAAAGCTCAGAGGCTACTACCACCCACTGAAAACAAATGTAATACTAATACTAGAGCTACTTATTACTACTAAAAAACGACTTAATAGTTACTTTAACATCTGCTACTACAACAACAACTGTTAAAACTCATTGTAGTAGACTTACAGCACTACTTCTGCTACTTTAGACACTACCCCTCCTTGACAACTACAAATACTACTCCTTTACCGTTACCACTACAACTACTACCACGATACATGCTACTAATCCCAACTGACTCATCGACTGTCTGTACAAAAAACAACTTTACGTTTACTTTTGTAGAATCCAAAGAATGTGTTTTAGGCCTTCCGTATTCAGTTATTAATCTGTAATATATGTGTAATAAACATAATGTAAACAACAGTATTTCAGTGCGTTGCTTCAACTCTAAATTGAGACATCAGTGAGGCGAGTAGGAAGGCAAAATGGCTTTAGTCCACTGAGTGGGAGAACTGTGCAGCTGAAGTGTACTGATTACACTGGGCCTGTGAGGGGCTTGCAGCTGTAGAAGCAATTGAGCACGACACACACACACACACACACACACACACACACACACACACACACAATGCAAAACCCCAACATATCTGCAGCTTCCTGCCTTTTACTGTCTATTGTTATATTTAGTGACACAGCTCTCACAGACCACTTTCGACACTGCAATTAGAAATGGACAGAACATTTTCTTGCTTTCGCACACAAACGCAGCAGACTTCTTGCAGCGTGAAGGGCCCCTTGCCTTCTACTCAGTACAGGAATGCAAGGAGGGAGAGAGAGAGAGAGAGAGAGAGAGAGAGAGAGAGAGAGAGAGAGAGAGAGAGAGACTGGGACTTTCCCCAGGATCCCAGAAAAAGGAGGGAGAGAGGAAGCAGACAGTGGGAGCTGCAGACGACAGGAACAAATACAGGAGGAGGAAAAATGGATGGGCTGTGTATGGGCTCGTTTCTGTTTCCCACAGTGGAAATGACCCAGTTATTACTGCACATTGTGTGAAGGAGGCCTTACAGCATGAAACACAAAATCCATGAGAAACGTATCAGAGAGATTGTATGACCACTCTCCCTCCACTGTACCGACACGCTGCGGACGTTGTCTGGAGCTGTCTCACTGTCGATCACTCCCTGTGCCGTCTGTCTGCCCGTCTCTCTGTCAAGGTTAATGGTGTGTCTCCAGAGCTTGCTGCAGTTGCCACCGATGTTCCCATTGATCCCACACACAGCCACCAACGCTGCTCCCCACATGGCACCGCTGAGGGCGAGTGTGCGATAGGGATCAGAGGTCTTGATTGTGACTCAGTTTGCGGCGTGCGTGTATGAGAGAGTGTGTGTGGTCTTCTCGGTGAGCCAGCTGCTGGCATTCAGGGTTGAGTATGTGTGTGTGTGTGTGTGTGTGTAATAGAAGAAAACCACTCTGACATTAGCAAACTTGCCGTGTCATCTCAATCCAGGGAGGCCTCACCGTGATAAAAGAACAAGGGATCCTTTCACCCCAGTGTGTGTGTGTGTGTGTGTGTCCACATTAGTGCATAACATATGTGCACGTCAGTACATCCGTGTGTGCCTGTTTTTGTGTCTAAGCATGTGCATCATCATTATATGTCCACGTGCTTCTGATTTTTGTGCAGGTATGTCTGTTGCCGGTGCATGTCTTTGTAGGAGTCTGTGTGCATGTGCTCCCGTGAGGGTGGTCTCCACCTGTGGATCGCACTGTGAAGGCCGGTCTGTTGCTGCCGCCGGAGGGGACGGACACACAGTTCACCTCCTCAATGAAAGTCCAAACATGCTGCAAGAGTGTTAAAGCTAAACTACGATATCAGAAAAAGAAATGTGAGAAAGTGAAAAGGAAGGGAAAGCCCCTCATCCTGCACGCACCACAATATCTATTTTAATCCTGTTTGACAACCTTAACTGATTATAAATCAAGTGATTCTCACAGGAATGCGAGGGTTAGCCGGTGCAAGCTAGTGGTTTGTGTTCTGGGTGTTCTGCAAGGACACAATATGAGGAACAGGATAATGTGTTCCAGGATGGTGTCCATTCATTCCAGTTAATGTTGAGTTCCCAGCGTACGCTCCAACATGCTTTTTGGTTTGCTTCCACGTTGTGCCTCTCATGACACATGCTCATTCATGTCAATCCCCGGCCCCACCAACACGTACCATACTACCGGGTCTGGGCTTAATGGCTTAATACTAATAGGGATATCTGGGCTTTGGGTATCGATACGGAGTCCCATTCCGATAACAGTATATAATCAATAACGTGTAAACCCCACTGTGTGGAAGTTAATTGGATAATGTTTCATGTGTAAAGCAAACATTACTTTCCTTACTTTATAAAACAAAATGTAACAAATAAATACAGATTCACTTCATTATTATTTACGATTAAAATATGAATTGCACTCCAGCAACTTGGTAAGGATTGTTAAAAATGAACGATTCAATTGTGAACCTTTTTAAAGCACCAACAAATTGGTCAAAATCAGAAACGTCCAGATCTGAAGAGTGAAGCCAATGTGGAAGTTCCTTGAACTTGCATTCTCTCTACTGACCACCAGGGGGCGACTCCTCTGGTTGCAAAAAGAAGTGTGACTGCTTATGAGAAAATTACTCTACTTCTCTCTTGATTTATTACCTCAGTAAACATTGTAAACATGTGTTTATGTTCTCAATCTCTAGTTTCAAGTCTTCAATACAGCATGATGTTTATTAATATACATTTTGGTCCGATTTACAGTCAAATAGACCATAAAACAGGGTATGCTTCAGGGTGGCGCCACCTTGTGATTGTTACCTCCTCCACAGTCCAAATATGGTCACTTCCATTCACTGGTTGCAAAAAAACAAGATGGCGACGGCCAAAATGCCAAACAGGAAGCTTCAAAACCACCAGCGCTTCCAAGCTTCTTTTTTTTTAAGTGGAACTATATCATTTTGTCAAACTACTTTTCCCCAAGGTTGTGAATTTCACATTTAAATTTCAGTTTTTTTACTTTGGTTATAATTACATGGTTTTAATTTGTTCTCAGCCGGTAGAGACACCAATTTGCAATCACATTTCAGCTTTAATAAAGAACGATGACAGAAGCACTCTGAGATGTAATTACATCGAACAATAAAAGCAATAAAAACGAACTGAAATGTAGGCAAAGTTTAGGCTTCATGTTGAGTTTGAGTGAGAAAACCTCCCACCATCCGCATGATGTGATCATCCCTGACCTTGCTTTATATATTTTGGCAATATTTTATAATATTTTCATGATAACTTGTTAAACTATGTCAGCAATAACTTATTGTGTGGGAGTATTAACCCTTCAGAGTAGCTAATCCACCTATAAGAACTGCATCACTACTATAGCTGTTCAAGGACTCTCTTCACATTGAAACAGTTATATTGAAGACTGAAGAATTTCAAACCAAAAATATCAGTATTGGCCTTCAAAAACTCATATCCGTCTAACCCCAGCTGGCGTGCAAGAGAGAAAAAGAGGGAGTCTGCAAACCACATCTCAGCGTGCCAAAAATCACATTTCCCCTCTACAGTATAGCTGGTTTACATTAACTCTCACACATGCATGGCAAAGCCCGAGTCCACCTCACATTTCATCACAAAAGAAAAGCTCAAACTGTTACACCAGCTTATCCAATACAGCAGAAATCTCGAACGCGATTCATTAAAACGCGAGATGAAAAAGAACTGTAAAGCGTGGCGGTTAAGTGGGGAGAAGGTATAGGAGGGGAGCGAACCACCACAGACTCATCCCCATGAGAGTAGGAGCTACGGAAACCGGAGATTCTGGGGTCAAACTCTACATGTGTGATCTATTGGCCAGAGCAGTTCAATATAATGCCAAGGGAATATCCACATATCACATGTCTCTCCTGCTGTATTGCTTCTATACGTTCTCCATCAATAGTTCTACATTTTAGCGAATGCTTAGAGAAATGTTCGATTCCATATTGAACCGGGCGGAGAGTTTTTTTTGTTGGACTCTTTCAGATAATGCTGTATTTTGCATTTGGCCATGACTTCACGCGATACGATCAAAAGGTATGTGGAGATCCAGACATCACACTCCTCAGGGATTGCTGAACATCTCATTCCAAAACCACAATTTGAGGTCACAATTTGTTTGGATTTAAACATTGTTTCATGTCATTGCTGGGGATAACGTTACAATGCTAGTCAGAAGAGAAAATACCTCTGCCCCTGTTTTGAGGTTATTTGGGGTTTAGTCCAGACTGTGCCTTTAAGAGTTTCCTTAACTAGAACCAAGAGGCACAAAATCAGCCCAGACCAAGGAAGAAAAAGAGGGGTCTACCTTTGGCCATATTGTGTATATGTATTTTGGCGTAATACCAGAACAGCTCTGTCTATTTCTGTCTTCCGTCTCTCTCTCTTGTATGAATTTAATAATATACTACAGCGGCATGCGTTTTAATCAGAAACACTACTGCCAAAACAGTGAGCGAAACCTAGCATTTCTAAAGCCAACATACACCAGTTAATAGTGTACTGCTATATTTCAAACTGTATTACGATGATAAATTCTCCCTCTCAAACCCCATATGGATCAGTTTAAACACACCCAAGTTTGGCCCACATTTAGAATGTCACAGAACATTTATCTTTATTCCCTTCTTCCTCTTCGTACCTTATAGAGAAATGGCTTTTACAGATGTGCTCTCTGTACACTCATACCTCTCTCTCTCTCTCTCCCCCCCGACTTTACTTACATGGTTCTCTGCCTTGCACTGTAGCTGTGTACACTTATAGAGCTCTCCATCTGGAATATATATCCTGCCACTCGATGTATAGAAGCATAGGAGGCGAGGACTTGTTTTTTTTTTTTCCTACATGCCTTCTTTTCCTCTCCTATTCAGATATACGGGAGGGTGAAGAAACGAAAACCTATTTAGCAACATTTGAATTTAGAAGACTGTACCCATTTATGATAGCAGATGTGATGATGAAATATGTGTGAAATATTCAGTTTGAGACTAATATATCTTTCACAGCACACTATTACGGCTCCTATATAATCATATGTGAAAAAGCATGAGGACGTTCATTATCATGTGGAAAATACCACAGTTTCTATAATTAAAGTTCCAGTTTGGCCCCACCGACAACACAGTCTCTTCAGTTTGCCACCTACAGAAAGGTAGGATTCATCCACAGAAGATATGTTCAGTAAAGAACATGCTGCTCGGTTGATAGACCCTCAAAAGCACCGTTTCCATTTCAACAATACAGATATGAAGTCACTGTTTTCCATTTCTTTATATGCCGTTAGTATTCTGGGGAAGATTCCCTCATATTCCCTATACAAGATATGAATGAGCTTTTTGACATATAGTGAAACCAGTTTTTTTTTTAACTTGGCGTCACTGTATGAAATCATCTGTTGGGACCTCGAGGAGGTATGAAAAAGCCGAATGAAGCTTTACCACCACAGAGTGAAGACGTAGCACATTGAGAGGATGTATGGCATTATAGGTAAATGGACAATAAGTGATCAGAAGTGCTCCATTCCGATCAAAATGTTAGATGTCAAATCAAAGCATGGATCTTTCTATGGTATTCTTCAAGGTCTTTGTGTCTTAATGTGTTAACAAATGCGAAGACAAATAGCGAAGAAAAGCTCAATCTACATTAAAGGAATCCTTAAATGTGGTTTTAATACCTTATTAACCTGAAACTGTGTGCACTGATATTCACCGTTTAATCAGCTCTCATTGCCAGGGCATGAAATACTGACGCTTTGTATCGTGTGATACCGGACCCTCGCACATATGTGACACACCGGGCTGTCAAGTACAACGTAAACCCGTCCATCACAATATTTGATGCTCAGAACAACGCGACGAGGCCAAGAGGGATGGCGGTCGGTATCGACCAAATGTCAACGTCGACTTATTTGCTCACATCTAACAAGGCCTATTGTAACACAAAACATCTCACCATCTCATCAAACCTTTGAATTCAACAGAAAGAAAAGTCTTTTGATGCAACAGCAATAAAAATATTAAGAGCAAAAGCCTGAATGCCAAAGACAAGATATTATCCAGGCAGTGCAAAAGGACTGATGACATGAAAGGCTGTGCGATGAGTTGAACAGTTGAAGTGTCTTCTATTGGCAGTTGGATGCCTTGTGATGATGCGCTTTAGGTAAACGCTCTCTGGCCTTTCTCTCTATCAGCTACGTCCCTGCTCATAGCCAACCTGAATACTGCCGCTTACATCTTCACTCTTCTGCAAAATAATGAAACGAGAAAAAACGGAAAAACTCTGAAATGCGTCTGTGCCAAGTCTCATAAGTTTGCCGATTGTCGACCCTGATCAGCGTCTAGACGAGCCGTGACACACAAACAAAACCTGAGCGTTCCTCCCGAGTGCACTGTATCCCATGTATTGACCCGCCTGCCTCAAGTCCACTTATATAAGGAAAGATTACACAAGCACAAAAACACCGCGAGGAGCAGACCAATATAGCTCTGCGAATCCCTGTGTATATTTGATCAAGCGTGTGAGCTCCAGTATATGTGAGGGGAGCAGTGGAGTGTGTTTGAAAGAAAGAGGGATGTGCATGGGTCTATATGTCAGAGAGGGGTGGAGGCACACGGGCAGAGCTGGAGGGGAAGTAGGCAGGGGGTTGCATACATTCTCTGTGGTTTGGGAGAAAGAGAGCAATTCATCATCTCAGCCCGGCTTCATCGTGTAAACAGTCTGGGCTGTTGGAAATTTACATTTTATGCAACTGCTTCGGCAGTATTGTCTCGTTGAAAGTCACAGCAGTCAAGTTAATGCATTGAATTTGTGTGAGAACAAAAAGGGAGTTCGGGGGAAGTGGAGACGGGGGGTGGGGGGGGGGGGGGGGGAGGAGAGGAAGGGGGGGGGGGGGGGAGTGGAGGTGTGGGTTTGACTTGAACAGCAGAAGGACTGCTGGAGCTGCTTCCACACTTCAAGGGCTTCAGTGACAGGGAAGCTGCTCTATTCAGCACCGTCAGCAGTTTTCGCTAACGTGTGTGTGTGTGTGTGTGTGTGTGTGTGTGTGTGTGTGTGTGTGTGTGTGTGTGTGGTACCTATCCACAGGGAATGGAAACTCCCGGTGTTGTTGTTGTTGTTCCATAAAGCAAGGACACTTTCCTACATAGGCGCAAAGGACAAGCACACACACACACACACACACTATATGGCCACATACTATTCACTCCATTGATATATATCGCTGAGCTTATACAGATATGGGCCTTATATTAAAATTCAGATATCAGCCACATGTTCATTCACCTTTTAGTGTACATGATTAAATCGATTTAATTTAGTATTTGATGAAGAACGCCCTTAAATTTAATTAATTCTCATGTGACATTTTGATTGGATTCCACATAGGTGTGCATGAATATGTATTAATATTAGTCCGTGTCACTTGATTTCTCATTACATATTGAAACCGTAAGAAAAATACATCTTTATCTGCATGGCACCTATTAAACCTTACAACATGTCTTCCAAGAGGATAAATGATGAAAATAACTAAATATGACAAACATCGCAACAGGGGGAAATAGTACGACAACAAAAACACAATAGAACCATCACAGCTCAAAACAGGGTCCATACGGGACCATTGGACCCTGAGAGAGAACACATGTAGAGCTGGGGAACATAGGACCCTGGGAACAGAGAACCATAGAACCATAGGACCCTGAGAGAGAACATAGAACATAACATCCTGGGAACAGAGGAATGACCCCCTCACGCTCATTGTTGCACAGCAGTCTGTTCTCAGAGTGCAAATTGATATAAAAACTCCTGGAAAGACAGCAAACAAATCAAACCCCAAATTGTCAAAGTATAGTTGAGTATTACTGGGATTAGTAACTGCAAACAAAAGGAAAAACCACTGTACCACTGCTGCATAGTGTCCTGTGAACAATGTTGGGATATCATCAAATAAGTGGCATAACGTTAAAATTCCACAAATGTTTAAATCTGTTGGTTACATCGGGTTTGTGCCGTGCTGTGCCGTTCACAAAGAGACAAACAACTAAATCCCCACTGTGTTGTGTTGTCAGAGCCACACTGCCTGTTACCAAACGACAGCAAGGGAACCATAAAAGAGCACTTTTGTATCATTCAGGAGGCTGAGTGACGACAAACTCAACGTGAAAACGCACACATCTGAGTGGGAGCGAGTCCGTCGTACGGATACATGCTAGCACCCAGCAGTAACGTGCAGCCATCCCTGGCTGGCACATAGGACACCCATTCACTCTGCGACAGGGTGTCACACCACATGATTTATGATGGGTAATTATGGTTATGGAGGTGACATCATATCCTCCTCGCTGGCTCCCCCATGTATCCATGCTGTGTGTACACGTGTGTCTGTGCATGTGTGTGTGTGTGTGTGTGTACGCATGTGTGTTCGGGACTAATTAGTTATGCTGTCTGGATCCAGCAGCGACCGTCTTTGTTTTTCCACAGAACGGAAGACAAGGCATGTCACAACAACACATCTCGCAGTTCCTCCAGACGAGCAGCAACACACACCAGTTCGCATGCCCACGTAAGCACGCACCGTGTGGGTCCACAAAAGGCCGGGCTCCCTCGCTCAAAATTGTAATTCTCTGTTCATTTAAAGAAGAGATTCGGCGTTTTCCACCTGGGTGAGGGCAAGCACGGGCCAAAGGTAGCGAGGCAGCGGGAGCGACCGCACACATTCCTTGACACAACGAACCATCAGTTCAACACCGACTCAAACGGGCGGCAGTGGGAAGCCCACAATTAGAAATCATTACTTTGCACCTAACTGCTGCTGACAGGCATTGGCACGACTTATGAGGAAATGGAAAGATTATCACAGAACGTCTCTCTCCTCTACACATCTGCTAATTCACTTGCCAGTTCTAAATAAATGCATCAATTCAAAAATGGTTTGACAAAACCATGCCGACCTCTTGGATTGGAGACAAGGAGGCTGCTGGGAAAAAAAAAAGTTGACATATTTACAGGAAGCTTTGCACAGTTAAGGTAAATCCATCACCAACCTGGAGGTTGTTTTTTCACAGAACACTTTTATGTTGTTTGAGGAGTTTGGAGGCTAACGAACACTGCACAGGTCACTGACTGCAGATAATGTGCGGAGGTCACTGCGGGACGCACGAGTGTCCTTAATAAGCCAATTTGGATGAAACAAAGCAAAAAAAACAAAAGATAAGACCCACTGCTGTGAGTCACCATGAGTAGCTTTTCCTTTTCTTTTGCCGTTGAGTAGACGGACTCATTTTAGTATTCAGTCAGACGCATGGCCATCGCCACAGGGGCATCGTTTGGGAACGGGCTTCAAAAGTCCACATTTCAACTTGAAATTGCTATTTAGGAAGCGGCAGAACATCAAAACTGCTCATCCCTCTGAGAAGTCACTACATATCAGCATTAAGATGTGTGTGTGTGTGTGTGTGTGTGTGTGTGCTCCTTGACCTTGCAAATATTTAACAAAAGTGACCTTTTGCAGCTCTTCACCCTGCTCTCACGATGAAATAAACTCCGGCCCTCACTACTATGGTTTTTTTTCAGCCATGGCGAGTTAAACAATGCAGCCACTGGCCAGCATTTAAGTTCACATGGTCGTAAACAAACAGTATTCATGTTGCACTGCTTGGCTGGTGTCCTACAGTCTTTTAATTCATCCAAATATTGTTCTTGGCGAGTTAAATGTAATGACAACATAAAGCGTAGTTACTGTCCAGTCCATCTCTTTGGCTCCTGATGTAAAGACAGCAGTTTGTGTGGCTGTCTCTCGACTCTCCTCCTCCCTTCTTCTTGCTTCTTCAGCCCAACGAACGTGGTACCGGTTCCACCCCGGTGGTGTACATGTAAAGAGTTGCGATGGAAGATGGTCCATTTATAGAAGATATGATTGTTCTACTGTTTTGAAAACATTCAGCTTTCAGAATCCGTTAATCTACTATATGTTGTCCAAACTGTCTTACTACAAAGTAAGACAGTTTGAGCATAAGAATATTATTCTATTTTATTATTTATTTTCTTTAGGGCTGATTCGCATTTGCATCTATTTATCAGGAGGCGGACAGTCTCTCTCCATGGGGGAAGAATAATAACTGAGCTGAACACTAAACCTGCAGGAAACATGGAGGCCTGACTTGAAAGGAACTGCCTGTTCATCATCTTTTGCAGATGAGCGGCTCAGCAGTGAACTCAGCCTGGTCTGTAATGTTTTGATAGTCCACCATCATCCCTCAAATAGCACGAGAACATCTCCCAAAGCCCACCAAAGGCTTTGCTTCCTGAGGACCCCGCAGGTTGCTCAGAGCTTCACAACCAGTTCTTACGTTTAGCAATCAAAAGCATCTTCACAGCCTCCGTCCCCGTCTGCCTCGGCTCTAAGCCGCGCTGTGTTGCTGCTCAGTTGGCAACCAGCTGAAGGGAGAGAGGAGAGAGATTGTCGTCAATTCTCCTATCGCTGCGTTTCACGGAAAACTTTCATGTGACAGACAGCGCTGATCCACCGAGAGCAAAACAAATCACAACACCTGAACAGTTTGCTCAGGTGTTAGTCTGTCTGCCTCCGTCTGGTGTTAACAGCCTTCAAACCACCTCGGTCCCCTATGGAGCCGTAATCCTGCTACGGGAGCTGTTTAGCATATCCTGTTTATTAGTAGTCTGCTTTCACACCCGCCTGCCTTCTGCTTAATTGCTGCTATTTGAGCTCATCTCTTTCAGGATGAGACTCTATGAGCCGATCCTGCACCGACTTGAGACGAAACCAGAACGAGTCTCCGCTAAGTGGAAAAGTCATGACGTGTCATTGTCCAAGGAAAGCCACGTAGGCCTACCTCCACATTTGTTGAATTTCTCAGCAATACTCACAGGAGGGAATTTCCAAGAAAATAACTCGAGTACTGAGCAACTTGAATCGTTTTATTCCACCTGCTGAAGCCTCATATTAGCTTGTTCTATACATACAAGTCTAAGAAACCATAAAACAAATGGATTACCTAAATATATTGTCCCAAGCTGTGAACTGTTTTTCTGAGCTTGCAAAGTGTTGGAGATATGTTGTTTTCACATGACGACACAAGGAGTCACCCGCTGCTTCTTTATCGTCTGCAGGCAAAGGAGCTGAACCAGGTCACGCCATCTGACTTCCCACCCATAAACAATCTCACCTTCCATGGAAGACTCCGCTAAACTGGATGAGCAACCGTCAAGGAATGACAAGCCTTTGTGTTTCTATCTAAACCGAGTTTCACTCTTAGGTAATTACTCCTTTTGCCGTCCTCCGTGCTGGCACTGGCTCGCACGAGCGCTGAAATGATGACAACTGTCCAAGGACACGATGTAATTTAGGTTGCGTCACGATGACACATTCCAATTCCAGCATTTAAATTCATGCTGCATGTAGGTCGCCCGCCTCGGGATGCAGTCTCGTATCTCTCACATCTATAAGATCCAGATTACAACTGAAAAGGTGTGACGTCCCGTGTCAGAAAATGACATGCGGGCTTCATCTGCGGCGTCGGTGTTACCTTACACAACAGTGTTTGCTCAGTGTCCTGTTCTGCACAAACCAGACTGTGCACTCTGCCACGTAAGCCTTCAGAAAATGATGATCCAAGGCGCTGTGTTCTCAGAACTTGTCCCTCTCTTTCCAAGCGTGCACTGCAGCACAACACCTACCACGATGACTCAGACTGCCTCTGTCATGCTAAACTGTTTCAGCACAGCGAGTTCTCCGTGTGCAGCACACGGTGAGCCACGATGTCTGACTGCGCGCTCAGGCCCGAGCCTGGATGTAGGTGGAGCGATACCGTCTCGCGTGTCCTCGCGAGCCGGCATCGAGAGGACACTCTGCTGTTTGCCACCGTCTGCACTCACGACTTCTCTTCTCCTGGCACTCATGTCACCGAGATGAACTGTTGTGAGCGTAATGGACTCGCTGACAAAGTGATTCAGACTGTCGTGCAGGAAGCGACTGTGCAAAAATGATTAAGGAGGGGGGTGGGGGGGGGGGGGGTGACAAGGTTTTAAGATTTTTCTCTTTGCTGAAGGGAAGGCGTCTGAATTGTTTTTTTTTCGGAGCTCTGGAGGCAATTGTCTTGTTTTCTCACCCATGATTTACA
This sequence comes from Lycodopsis pacificus, assembly GCA_028022725.1. Taxonomy (NCBI): domain Eukaryota; kingdom Metazoa; phylum Chordata; class Actinopteri; order Perciformes; family Zoarcidae; genus Lycodopsis; species Lycodopsis pacificus. Next base: position 4,124,997 of record CM051706.1, on the reverse strand, counting down.
TTTCATTTCAGCCTCCCCTTGCAAGACAGACGGTCAAATGCTTAGATAAACATTCAATTCACTGGATCGTTATGGATGTTAGTGATTCACAAAAAAAAGAGATTCGATATTAAAATATATAGTTAGTCCAAAATATAATCCAAGATCAGTAAGACACGTTGGGTCCAGTTCACTCTTTCGGTGGCTGCAATAAATATTTGCTTGCCAGCTCCTCATCCCGAAATAAAGTGACAAGAATATTCAGCATTTTGTTATGTTCGTTATGAATTTGTAAATACCTATTCATTTTTGATGATGTACAGTTGTTGGCTGTCTCGGGAACAGCAGATTTGGGCCCCAATGCAGACAAACCGATGAGGAGGCAGCAGGAAGGGTTCAATGATTTATTTACAAAAATAACCTACAGTGGGAGTGTCCTAAATCCAGCAGGAAGCGGAAGTAAAACCAGGACTAGGAATCAGGACCGGAGCGCTTGATACAAGGAACGGAGAAGAATGACCAACTGGCACGAGACGAAGAGAGCACGGAGACTAAATACACAAGCAAAGGAGGGAGACAGTGAGGGACAGGTGACAGCAATCAGGGCGGGGCCGACAATCACGCAGGTGGGAAAATGAAGTTGTCTGCAACAGTAGAGGAAGTGAGTATCAAAATAAAACAGGAAACACTGAACATGAATAAAAAAACGTGAAACATGGAACAAACGGAAGACCCAGAACAAAAAGTGTATAACTTTTTAGTTTGCAACTCCAGGTGAATAGGGTGAGAAAAAAAACTTTATATATATATATATATATATATATATATATATATATATATATATAAAGTTTTTTTTATATATATATATATATAAATATATATATTTTTATATATATTTATAAAATATATATATTTTATCTATATATATATATATATATATATATATATATATATATATATATATATATATATATATATATATATATATATATATATATATATATATATAGTTTTCTGAAATGTTGTGTTTAAATATGCAAATTAGACTTTTTGTACTGCAAATTTTTTGTGAATTTAGAAGAAATATAGAGAAGCAAATAGACATAAAATATATTTGGACGTTTTCTTTCCTCTAGTCTGAAAGAAAAGCAAAATAGCACAAAAAAACTCAAAATGGACCAGTGCAGGAAAACAAAGTTTTAGCCTGGGGTGTCTCGTCTTTAAGGAAAACGTGATGTCCACGCCCCTCCCCTGCCCAATAGTTTGTGTACAGCCTCTTAATCAAGATAACCCTCAATCACAAAGCACGTGGTGCTCCAAGAGGAGAAAAACACTCCAGGATTCATTTGAACCGTAGCTCTGTCAAATGTTTACAACTGCTGTGTTTATCTACTGATGGAGCTTTAATGGGGGCACTACCCTGTTTACCCGGACAGCAGCCCCGGGGCAAGCATGTCCTATGCCCCCCCCCCCCCGCACTGCCAGACATCATTTAACCCTGTCCTGTAACCGTCCACGATATTGGATTGTGCATTTGTGTCCAATTAAGTCCCCCCATCAAATAGGTTCGGCATACAAACTGTAATCATTGCTCCACGCACAACTGTTTTCACACACATATCTATATGCACACACACGCACGCACACGCACGCACACACACACACACACACACACACACACACACACACACACACACACACACACACGCATCATTCCAGACAGCCGCTGTCCAGCCCTGGCTGTGCTGAAAGTGGGCAGTCAGCAGGCACTCCGAACAGCATTTAATCGTCACAATAATTAACTGGACACAACTTGGCAGTCCTGTCTGATGCTGGCTGCTGTCGCAGAAGCGTGCCTGCAGAAGTTACCTTTAAAGTCCAGATTTAGCATCAGACATCCTCGGATCTCCTACAAATATACCGTTAGAGCTTTTCTCTTTTCTTTTTTTACACAACAGTAAAAGCTCGCAGTCCCTCCTTGGTGAGAAATGTTTCTTTACTGACTTCGAAGCCTGAGAAACTTTAAGATGACAGTCATCTCTATGAAACGAAACCTTGGGAACATGAAAAACAAAGCAGCACGTGGTGATATTGCTTCACTAATAACAGTAGCATAGGACGTGTGTTATTAGTAACAGCCTACCTGACCAAGTCCAGCTTTCTTCCAACTCTTGCTGAATCCACTTTCCTCGAATTGTACGCATTGCCATCCGCGTCAGCTCGCTTCCCTTTGTCTCCACTCACACCGCTGACACATGACTCGGGATAAAAGTTCAGCCTCACTCCGCAAACTTTTTTTCCCTTTTTTTTTCTTCATCTCCACGCTTCCATCTGATGAATAATTCGACTCGATTCGACCCTCAGAGCAAAAGACGGCAGGAGTGCAAACAAAGTTGGGCTGGTGCCATGACAGCGGTGTTTGCATATTTCTTTGTCTGTGGGCTACATGCCTTATGACTTCGTGTCCCGCCTTCAACTTCACCGGCAGCGTGCAAAACAAATCACCGCAACGCTCCTGTGTTCTCCCTTCAGGGACTGTGAGGGCGTCTGTGATGTTCTTATGTGGGCTTAATGGTGTTTATATCTCCTCTACTATCAATATCGTGTTCCATATTATTCCTATAAAATATCCATTGGGACTTAAAGTGCATCGCTTCATGGTATGTTCAGCTTATGTAATAGCACTGTAAAAGTCCTGGGGAACATTGTGTTACATGTGTAGTACCAGCATGAATAAAACATGTTCCAGCGCTCACATGGTGGAAATACACTGATATATCGAAAAGTAATGGTACAACAGACTTAGTGGATCATCCAGAAGAGAAATAACAGGAATATATGTGACAAAGTTTCCCACAAACACGCACACACAGTGATGGAGTGTTCCCTTACGTAAATGTACCAATTCAACATTAGAAATACTCCATTACAAGTCAAAGTTCTGCATTTAAAACCCTCTCTCATCAGAAAACACGTATAAAAAGCAAAAAATACTCACTCTGCAGGATGGAATGCAGCCCTGTGACTGATACTTCATATGATATTGCTGTTTTATTTCAGGTGGAGATGATTTGTTGCTGTAGTTTTAAGTACTATATACACGGACTACACTACCTAAGTACGATATACACTGAGGTAGTTTAGTCCAGTGGTTCCCAACCGAGGGGTCGGGCCCCTCCACAGGTTCACAACAAGATGAATATGGGGGTCATGAGATGATTAAGGAGGTAAGAGAGAGGTTTTCTCTAATCGTTGCGTTTTTTGGTGAAATGTTGTTTACTGTTAACAACTCATAGTCATGTGAGGGTTCATCAGCCAAAGAGGTTGGTTTCCTCAGGAATGCATTGTATGTCATAAGCTTATCATGTGGTTTTAATGAAAAGTAACATGTTCCATTTGGGGGAAATAGAACAGAATCGAATATTCTCCTCTGAAACGTACTGGAGTGTAGATGGAAATACTCAAGCGCCCCAAAAGCGTACTTAAGTACAGCGCTTGAGCGAATGTCCTGAGTTACTTTCAGCGCTGGTGAAGGAAAACACACAGAGTGTATGAAATATTGTGTTCTTTTTTATTTTATTTTTTTAAGAGGAACACAGAGTTTAAGAGCAGAATTCAGTTTCAGCTTTTGAATTTTTTGTAAAGCAATTCTGCTCTGAAGTTAAACTTAATGTGACCTTTCGCTCTGAATTGGAGCACACGGATAGAACTGACATGTTGACTTTGTGGATCTCAGACTCTCACAGGAAACAAACAAGCTGCTGCGATCAGCCACGAGGGTCAAGCGTACGGCATCGCTCTTGATTACATCTGTTTACACTCACGCACGTCTTTATGTGGGTCAGTGTGTGAATGTGCGTGTGAGGAGAGCATCTTTTTTATCTCCCGGTATCCATCAGACTCTGGGGGCGATTGGACTTTTCTTTCTTTTTTTTTTTAACAGGGACACCTCACACAGTATTTCCTGTGTGACGTCGACCTTATTGCAGACATCTGGGGGCCAGCGTCTCGCCGTTGGGACGGTGTGTGTAATGGCCATGCCTTATCTTTCTCATTACCCAGCCCGACATGTCAGAGGAAAGCTGGAGACGACCCTGCTCTCCTGACAGAGAGAGAGAGAGAGAGAGAGAGAGAGAGAGAGAGAGAGAGAGAGAGATGGAAATAATTACCAATGTCTCTTGTGGAATAGGGCGTAAATTGATACACACTAAATACTGTACCTTAGGGGTCTCTCTCTCTCTCTCCGTCTCTCTTTCTCGTCAGATGCACGAGACAAATGAAGGCATCCAGAAGGAATTAATTGGATTTGGGAGCAGTCTCCTGCACGATCCCCCCCCCCCCCCCCCCCCTGCACCTTATCCTCCCTCCCACTGGCACACTCACCCGCAGACAGACACACACACGCCTCCTCCTCCTCCTCCTCCTTTATTCCAGTCATGCCTTGCAGAAATGTCTGACGCCCCCCACCCGCCCCACCCCAATGGATCAGTGTGTGTCCCTTATACCTCACACACACACACACACACACACACACACACACACACACACAGAGCGGACTGCAGCCTCTCTCTTGGATACAGTGTTTCCATGGCAGCCACGTTTTCTGCACGTGTGGAATCAGACGGAGTAAGAGGGCGAGAGAAAGAGACCACTCCTATCGATTGACTGGCTGGCTATTGATTCACCAACACGTCTGCGGCCCACAGCCAAACACATATTCGTGCGCACGCGTGCACGGAGTGTAAACATCAGACATCAGATTGGATCTTTTGAATGAGGCTTAGCTGTGGAATGTGATAATGAAGGCTCGCAGTTTCCTTGAGCATGCTGGGGGCTTCAATATGTGTGACCGCTCCGTCAGGCCTGTGAAACTGTGGATGGTAGCTACTTAGTTTGGCTTTTTTTTTTTTTAAAGGGTACAGATAATGAAATAACACAAGAAATAAAGACTTTGTACTTTTCAGTTCCAGCTGATTTTATTTCCTTCTTGGAAGAAAAGAAAAACAAATAAAAAAAAACGACAATCTGTACAGAGGTCTGAGAGGCAGTGATTGACCCAAACATTGGCTGGTTTTGAGCTATAAACATCAAATGATATTGGCATGATTGGACAAAACATGATCATACACAGCATATTGCACAAATGAAAAAAGGACGATAGAAAAGATGTCTCAAAGGTTAAAAAAAAAAAGGAAAAAAGAAACTCCTGGACCACAATCATCTTCAACATCAGGATGTCCAAAGATGGCTGTCCTAGTGCCTGTCGTTGATCATCATCATACATAAAACACACAATCTTTGCTTATAGTACAGTCAGTTTACATAAATATCTTCATGTTATTATTCTTTTAAAATCTTAAACACAACAGCTATAGCTACATATACCTGAATCTGAAATACAAATGCTATTTGCCATGCCATAATATAGGAAAACAATTAGCCTGCTATACTTAGCCAACAGGTACAGAAAGGTTAAATACTATTTTTGATGCAATTTGCGCAGTAACAGATGAAGCACTTCATACATCTCCCTCCCTCCAAAGTCTAGGCAAAGTGGAATGAGTGTGAAATTCCATCCAGTGGTTCAAATAAAACTTATCTCGATTAAAAAAAAAAAAAGCACACAGAGGTATTAGCTCTATCCAAACAGTGACTCTCTGGGATCTTACGCATATACTTTAGGTCTATGTGTACTGGAAACGGTCACCACTCAGACTGGGAGCCTCAGTGGCGCTTTGTTTACTTGGCTGGTGAAACTGGAGTCACTGTGCCATTAAGAAGCATGTGGGTAAATACTGTAAACACTGTGTGAGGTCAGATTGTGCCAAACAAACCCCCCTCTGCACGTCTAAACACCAATGTAGACCCAAACAACAATGTTGTAGGCTACCCACTCGCTGGGAACCCCCTTTCTATAGATTTTGTACAAAAATACAAGTAGAAAATCATGACACACTCAAATCTCCTTAAAAGTGAGAGGAGTCAGACATTTTAAATAAGATACACTTCTAGCCCTTCCGCGCTGGATACAGACAGGTGTATGTGCACAAACACAAACGAGACCTGTACGAGAACAATACTTCTATGTATAAAAAGGTTTGGCCGGTATAAATACATCGATATAAAAAACGTCATCGGACACAGAGGAACTACAAAGTTGAAGCACTAGGCAGAAAGGATGCGCGTCGGGGAACATTGGTCCTGAATTGTGCACTGAGTGTTTAATAAAAAGGTTCAGAAAAGAGTTTTCTGAAGTTTGGAGTCAGTCTTTGTTTTTAAGTCCTGCCGTTGAAAGAGAAGCTGGTGATAGTGAATTGTGTCCTAAGGTCACACAAATTGCGTAATTACGCAGCAATGAACATTTTTACGCATTTAACAACAACAAAATCCTCCTTATCGCGGAGGGCATGCGTGTTGATATTGAAACTATTTTGAGTTTGGAAAAAAACTACACCTGAATAGCAACTTGATGGTCAATGTTAATTGGCTGTATCTTTAACAAAGCCCAACATGACGAGCTGTCCAGTAAATGTCCCTTTTCCCGACCCAAAACAACATTCAGATTCAAAGTTCGTTCTGAGTCCTCGTCATCTGCGGATTGGTTTCAACACTTGAGCTGAAGTCCGTGTGTTTCACTGCTCTCTGCTTACATTCACTCCTCCTCCGTGTCCAAATGCAAACTAAGCATTTCCCCCGTCTGCGCGTTCCCGTCAAGCGCACGGAGCGCTGTCCAAGTCTGTGTGCGGCGCGCGTACCTGGGCTTCAACGCGCACACAGGCCACCTTTTCTTTCCTGGTTTCACTCTCCCTTATCTAGTGAAAGAATAAAGGAAATATTCTGGTCTGGACGCACGCGCCTGTCTAGGGGAGTTCAACAGTTCAAAACGTGGGGGGGGACGTCGCGTCTCCTCTCCACCGTGGTCCTTTTCAGTAGGTGAACACCAGGTTGGAGATGGTGGACTCAAGCCAGTCTCCTGAGATCATCTCGCTGACCTCCGGGGTGCAGTAGTCGGGGAAGTCGAAGTGAGACCCCGCCCCGCACTCCCCGAAGCTCCAGTCCAAGTCCCGGTCCAGCTCTGGGTCGGAGAAGCCCATGCCGCCTAGGGACATGCTCTCAACCCCGGGGCTCGGGTTCAGTTCAAGCCGCTCGTCTTCAAACTCTTCGTCTGATGATGAGGATGACACCGATGACGAAGAGTGCGAGGCTGACGGTGTTGGGGAGGAGGCGCGAGCGTACCTGAGGCGCGCGGTGTGTGATGACTCGCTGGCCGCGGGGCTCTGCTCCTCGTACAGGCTGAGCGGGTCGCTGGACTCTGCCGAGCTGCTCAGGGTGGGACTGGCCGGGACTCCCACGGAGGGAGGCCCGCTCTCCAGGCTGCCTGCCCCGCCGAACATGTGGCCGCGCCTCGCCTCTCCGGTGCGTTTGTCAGGGATCTGTCTCGCCCCAGACACTGACCTGGATTTGAAGAGCGCCTGGTGGTCACCGGGAGACGCGTAGTCCTGCCCCGCGGCGCTCTTCATGCCCCCCTGTTTGTGCGTCCGGCTCACTCCTTTGGACGCGGGGCTTCTCTTCACACCGGCTTTGGCGCTGCGCTCCCCGCTCTTCTCCCCGCGGTCCGTCTGCTTACTCGCTCCGCTTCCCGACTTGACCTTCTTCCTGGGCCGGTACTTGTAGTCTGGGTAGTCGGCCATGTGTTTGAGGCGGAGCCGCTCCGCCTCGCGGATGAACGGGATCTTGTCCGTGTCTTTCAGCAGCTTCCAGCGTTTCCCCAGCCGCTTGGAGATCTCCGCGTTGTGCATGTCCGGCGACTGCTCCATAATCTTCCTCCTCTCGATCTGCGACCAGACCATGAACGCGTTCATGGGTCGCTTGATGTGCCCCGTCGGAGTTTTGCACCACGCCAAGTCTCTCCGCACCCCGGAGGAGGGAGACTCGGGGGTCGGAGACACATCCATCTCCAAGTCCATTTCTCCCGTGTCCGTGGAGTCCCCGCCGGGAGAATGAGCATGGGCGCTCTCTGTCTGGCTCATGTGCTGCACCATCCTGTCCTCTAAGTGTCTGGAAACACAGTTCAGTTCAGTGCTACTGACAAAGTTCGCAAAAAAAAAAAAAAATGCCTATTAGGCTTTCACAAAAAGAAATAACTCCTCACTCGTTCTTATTTCAGGCGCTTTAAAACCAGACCGCTGACGACTACTGGTCTCAAAAAGTTCATCCAAGTCTCCTCTTTTCAGTTCAGCACGCTTTGGAGACGACTGTTCTCTGAACTCTTTACCAGTGCGCTTCACGGAAACAGAAAAAAAATAATAAATCCCGAAACTACTCAACGGCAACTTTCAACTGCCTGTGCGGCTGAAAACGCGCCCTGCGAGCCTCACAACGCGCTGCTGAGGGCAACAGCAGTGCAAGTCCCTTAAGCCAACCTGGCTGTCTGCGGCGCAGCTTGTCTGTGCGGTTGAGGAACCATGTGGTTGAATGGAGCAGCTGCGCGTTCTCATAGTCTCCCTGTTTCCTGAGCGCTCTGTACTATTACTGTAAACACAACAACGAGAACCTCGCCGCTTTATACCCTCATCGCGAGATATAAAAGCCAATCGGCGTCTGTCTCCATCCTGCTTTTTTATTCAAGCCCCTCCCCCCGGCTTCTCATTGGCCGAATAAAGAAGAAATGGGTAATAATAATAATAATGTGCAATGAGGATCGGTGTGTCTGACCTCATTCCTGTCAGACTCCACTGAAGGAAAGACGAACTCGTTATACGTGTGTGTGCGCGCGCGTGTGTGTGTGTGTGTGTTTAAAGGGGCACTTTGTCCTTTCCCCTGCTGCAAGGGGAAGCTGGCAAGGTTATACTTAGAACTTCATTACTTGCATGTGGTTGACTGTCGACTAAATTTAGGTTATGTGTGATGTTGGAGGGCAAGGAAAAAATGCTGAGGAAACAACAAGAGCAGCCACGACACGTTAGTCAGACTGCAGTGCGGTGAGCAGGGACGCGGCGGAGAGCGAACCCACCCAAACACGGCGCATCCAACCTGCCATTTACAAATCACTACGGCAGCATTACGTCACAGCAGCGAGTGTCAACGAGTGAGGCGATGATTGTTCTTCACACCCTTCATCGGTGCTTCATGGTAAACCAGGAAGCTGAAGAGGATTGTGTATCGGGGCCACACACACAACAACAAACAAACAAAGTCACACCGACTCCACAGCAGCGCTGCGCAACGCACAGCTTCCTCCTCCTCTTCCTCCACAGCTCCATTATGTTAACACGCACATGTCATGTAGGATCACATTACAGCCTGTGTCGCTAGATGTCAGGCTAGAGCCAACGGGAGCTGATGAGGTGTACGTTGTGCGCGTGTGCGCGTGCGTGTCAGCGCGCACGGCGGATTTATCTCCGTCCTGTCATCGGCTGTTTTGAGCTGCCCTCGTTAAATCATGCAGGTGACGTCATCGGCTGGCAGCGAAGGCTCGTGTTGATCCTGCAGCTGAACTTTGTGTCCTTCAGTCGATGGTCACCGAAGAGAATTCGGATCCAAGAATCAACAAAACATATCTATCTTGTCCCATTATATGTTCATGTTCTCTAACATCACTTATGCACTTACTGTCTATTCTTAATTCATGACATGATCTATGTCAGGGTAAAAAAAGGCATAAACTCTTTAAAATTTCACAACCCGGCCCCTTTACCCCCCTCGGTGCTTACATAAATCAAACACATAAATAATAATGAGCTCCTTCATCAGTCTATATCTTTAGCTGCCCCAATTAAAAGTGCACACCTGCCACCGGATTAGTTTGCCGCCTCTCTCTATCTCAACGCACACGCGGGTTTGTTTGAACAGGTGTAGCAGGTAGACCTGTAATCTTATCTGATGTGTGAGAAGCAGCTGTCAGGTAGCTTTCCACTCTGTCACCGGCAGATGTGCGGCTCTGGCAGCGCCGGGGCCGCCGAGCACCATCACGCCGGCCTATCGCTCCGTCATCTTCAGAGCTGCCGGAGCCATGTGTTTACCCCAAATACACCGGCGCGCTGTTGACGCCTAAAGGCATGGTGTCATTGTGAGGGAGTGCTGTGGGAGACTGGGGCTGTTACAGCGACTTCTTCAAAGTGTGCGCGCGGTGCGAGCCAGAGTTAAGACATGGCGTGGGTTGTCAGAGGATGATGTACCGCTGGTAATTCTGGGTTGAAACGTGATGAATAAAAACAAAAAAAGAGACGGCTTTTCCTGAGGTTTTGTGACAGGCCTGTATCATCACACCTGCACAATTTAATTTGGCTAAACGTTGGACACGAAAACACTCCATTAAAAGCGGTAGCAGTGAAAATATTGAAGGGGCTTTAAAAAATAACATTAAAAACCTCCGTTAAGGTCATTTCAGAGCTGACTGACGCAGTGTTTAATATTCTATTTCTAATAAAATATAAACATTAACCGGCCGTGTCAGCCGAACCCTGGAGCAAACTACAGGGTGCCTGTGTGTGTGTGTGTGTGTGTGTGAACGTTTTTGCAGGGAGCTGGGTTTATTAGAACCGAGGCTGAACAGTCGTCAGAGTGTGCCACGAAAGCGAGGGGTGACACCAAGAATCCGATAACGGACAGAAAAGAGATGGAAATGGAAAGAGGAGAGCAGCGTGCATTGCAGAGGACGCGTGCGTCTTTCAAACGGAGGTACTCATTACCATCAACTTGCCTTTTTCAACCGCCGAGGAATGACATGCCACTTTGACCTGCCTGCTCGTCATCCAGGGGTCAGACACAATGAGGCCTTTGTGTGTGTGTGTGTGTGTGTGTGTGTGTGTGTGTGTGTGTGTGTGCAGCCCTAACTGAACTGGTGCTTTTCCAGGGAATGAAAGTTTGAAAAAGCGGTGGGAAGTCCCCTCCGCTCTGCAGTTAAACAGAAAAACTGAAGACTAAGCACTCATTTGCGCGCACGCACACACACACACACACACACACGCACACGCACACGCACACACACCCTCTCTCTCTCCCTCAGTGTGACTCATCTACAGGCAGTTTGTCCTCTCTGTGTTTTGTGTGGATATGGCAGACAGTGCAGGTGGCCATCTCACCCACCTACTGCTGTCCCTCCTTACACAACAACACTAAGTCACTTATTCTTTAGTTACCATGGAACACACAGTGCCTCATGCTATCTTGTGTCCTTCTGTGTTTCTTCCCCAACAATCAGAGATAACAAATAAACGGAGAGGTAAGAAAACCGGCTGAGTGGACAAAATAACAGGAACACATTACAAAATACTCCAAGATAAGAAGCCTTTTTTGTAGTTTTGAGGCCTTCATTTAATTGCATTGCAGACGTGCCTCCTGAATACCCTCTCTTGATGCCTGGAACTTTCTTCTACTTCCTTATTTACGCTTTATTCAAGCTTAAGTTTGGACATGAACAGAACAAATTGTTCGGAGAAGTAATTGTTTAGTTTCTCTTTCCATCTTTCTCATTCTTTTCCCCACTCGATCCCGATGTTCTTCCTTCCGTCGCGTTTGAAAATCCTGCATGGAGGGACACAGGAAGCAGTACAGAGGAAGAGCGAGGGCGCGTCAGGTGGATGCAAAGACAGAACAGAGAGAGCGAGAGAGCGAGAGAGAGAGAGAGAGAGAGAGAGAGAGAGCGTCCTTGACGGTGAATGAACCAGAGGCGAAATAAAGCGTGAACGCAAAGCAGTAGAAGAAGAACGGAGACGGAAAATGTCTTGTTATGAAGAGAGCGAGTTGATTTGTGAATCCTTGCTTGCTCACTCGCGTTATCCCTCCATCGCTACTGTAATCCAGAGGATTTGGTCAAGGTGGGAGAAAAAAACAGCGATGGGAGTCAGATGAAAGGAAACAGATGGATGAATGAGGAGAGAGGGAGGTGTGGTCCGGGCCGGCGACGCCACGCCCAAGGAACTCCAAATATCCCTCGTCCCGAATAGCGATGACGAGGCCGGTCAGATGATTGCTGTGTCACGGCGAGGCAGACCAACTCGCACGAACGCACACTTAAACACACACACACACACACACACACACACACACACACACACACACACACACACACACACACACAAATGGACAAACAGTACCGGCGAGACAGAGCCAGCTAAGCACCAGAGTACCGCTGCCGGACCCAGACGTGCTGCAGTCAAATCGAGAGCACGCACTCTCTCTCTCTCTCTCTCTCACACACACACACACACCAAACTCGCTCACAAACGTACACACACACACACACACACTCAGCCACTCTCACAGCTGCACTCTACTACACTCAGACTCTCTGATACAACGATCGGTTTTTTGGGGGCATTGTCTAAAAGCCAGAGGAGTGGGAAGGAGCGGAGAATGAGAGCAGAGGAGAAGGAGGGAGGAGGGAAAGGGAAGGAAAGGAGAGCAGAATCAGGAGACACAGAAGTCGTCAAAAGTCGTCGTCCTTGCACTCGTTGGCTTCCATCAAAAGGGTACCGCGACGAGGACGGACACTTTCGATATACGGCACATTCGGTGGAGGACATCGTCTCAGACCCGGGTCCGTCTGCAGCGGCGCAGGAATGGATGTACTATAGAAGACGAATTTTTTGCTCTTTTGGAAGGGAAATCGCATCAGAGTTTGGAGTTTGCCGGGTCGCTGCGGTTTTCGCAGGAGCGTCGATGGCTGCAGCCACAAAAGAGTCGCATCTGGGAAAGAGACAGAAAGCATCACGATGAAGTTAGGTAGCGGGTGGAGAAAGAGGCACACAGAGTGTGGCGAGTGTGTGCGTGTGCAAGAAGGGGAATGCGGCGGCAACATTGCATGAAAATGTATCCCCCCCCCCCCAAAAAAAACTCTCTGTAGTGCTGCATATCACGGAGGAGAGACAGACGACTGCATCGCCTATCTCCCCTCGATCTCCTGCATTTCTACCTTTCGCTTTGCCTTTCCCCGTCTCCATGTACGTCTGCGTTTCGACACACATGCAAACAACATACGCTGACTAAGCTTTCAATGCTACACAGACACCTCATATCACCCCGCACCCCCTTCCTCTTTCCCCCTCCCCCTCCTCCTCCTCCTCCTCCTGTGTTGCTGGCACATCCTCCTCCAGGCAGGTCAGGCAGGCTGGTGGTGTCCTCACGTAGCCCAGGGAGCGCTGTCCTCAGCTCGGGCACGGCGGCAGCAGCAACAGGGGTCGGTGAGAACCAGGCGTGGAGCTCTGAGGCTCTCTGCAGCTCCAGACAGGCTCCAGACGCACTGACCTACATCAGTCTCAGTCAGACTGGGAGAGAGATGGAGAGAGAGAGAGGGATGAGGAGGGGGTGGGGGGTGCAGAGAGAGAGAGAGAGGATGGGAGAGTGATTGAGAGACAGAGTGGAGAGGTTCGGTTTGCAAAATAGCAACATTTATTTAAAAAAGAAAAAAGGTGCAATACAGTGGCAGGATGTGAGGATGTGAGGAGGGGAGGAGGGGAGGAGGGAGAGGGGGGGAGTGGAAGAGGGCGGGGATTAAAATAAACTCATCCTTCCACACTAATAACGCTTAAAAATCCCTTTTTGTCCTCATCATTCTGCTAATCTGTATCCTCGCCTCACTTTTCCCCTTTCGCCTCTCATCCCTCCCCATGCCACCCTCCCTCTCCCTCTCCTCACCCTCTCCCTCTCTTTCTCTGTCTGTTTAGCGTGACTCTCTTCATATACCATCCGAAAAACGTCTCTCACTGTGGGAGGATTAGTCCGTCTCTGGCTGCCTGCTTATCTGTCTGCTCTGGCTTTCGGCTGCAGAGGGAGAGGAGGAGGAGTGTGTGTGTGTGTGTGTGTGTGTGTGTGTGTGTGTGTGTGTGTGTGGAGGGGAGGGTTTGGCATCGCTTGCTCAGTTGTTGTGGCTATATCAGCTCGTCTCAGCTTATTGCAAGTGTGTGTGTGTGTGTGTGTTTTTATTGCTGGAGTGGAGCAGCAGAGGCTCTGCAGTGCGGCAGGAGGAGAGAGAGAACGTTCTGTACCACTGTGTGTGTACGTGTGTTCAGGCAGGTGTGTGTGTGTGTGTGTGTGTGGCTATTGGGCGTGCATCTCCGGTGCTGCGGCAGTGTGTGTCCGAGTGACTACGCGTGATCATTACTCCCCAGTGCCGGCATCGACACTAAACATGGATCAATGCCAATACTGAGGCAGATAGATCAGGCTAACGTTAGCGTGGCTCCCCTGGGACCCTGTGTGGCAGCAGAAGTCAGTCTCTAAAGCAACACACCTCAGTCACACTAACAACGTCTTCATCCTGAGGTGAGCATCGGCCCCGGGGAGCTAGGGGAAAGAAAAGGCGAGTATATTAGAAGATACAGTAAAGTCCAGCGGGGTCAGAGGATCCCGGTAAGGTCAGTGACACACAAAGAGATCTGAAAATTGACCAGGTTTTTAAAGGGTTGGGTTTTTTTTCTCTAAAGCTTCCCGATTTATTTGGAGCCGTCAGTCTTCGCAGTTTATCTATAAAAGACTAACCTCTGTGTTATGGCTGCGGAGATATTAGAAGAATTGGTTCGCCAAGATTGAAGAGATCAGAGGCAATCAAACGAAACAGTGGTGGAGAAAATCCTCCATCGGCTCCTCCGCACTGTTCCCTCCAACAGTCAGCCACACACATTGGTTCACATAAACATAACGGTATATACTGTACTCATAACTGTGAAAAATAAAAAGCTATTTGTGGCTATTATCAGTCCTAAAATCTTTTTTTTGTGTGGAAACTAACGATCGAAATGTAAAAATGACACATTGTGGTTTTTACGGGGAGGTGACTCAATGAAGTCACTGCACCCGGCAAGAAATAGATACAGCATATTACCCAACTTGTCATGTTCACTGCTAGTGAGCCATTTGTCTCGAGTCTTTATGCTAAGCTAACTCAACCTCGTGCCAAACCTAGAGCACAGACGTGAGATAGGTATCCATCTCCTCCTCTAACTCTTGGCAGTGGATTCATTTCAATGGAATCGCCACAGTCAGTGGATTTGCTCACAGAGGCAACATAAAGTTGACCTTTGAGAAACTTTGAGAAACAAAGTGTTCTTGACATTGCTGACCTTTGAGGGAATGGAGAGAACAGAAGAACACAAATTGGACGTTGGAGACAGCAGTTCACAACATTCTCAACTTAAGAATGACCCGTCGTGCCTATTTTAAGCGAACATGCCCTTTAAATCCTCAGAAATAATGCAGTTTGGACATCTATAACGTAGAATGTAGAAATCAACTTAGAAAACTCGATCTGCGAATGAAGACAAAAGCTCTGGTGAATGTTAGTGGATATTAAGCTGAGATTGTTTCATTAAGTGGGGACTCAGCAACTGTCCCCACTGCTCAACCTGCAAGATGTCACTACGTCACCAAGCTCCCACAAAACACCCATTTTTGGAGAAGGCATGAACACACTTTGCCCTTCCACCAGGGTGTAGGTGGGATTCTCGTCTTCAACTGGACCCTCGCAACCAATCGGAGGAACGCCTGCGCTTTGTGAATCATGTGGCTCAAAGTGTCCGGCTTAGTTTTGTGATCTGCCATTTTTTTTCAAATCTGATTCGAGTGAATAAAATATTTTGCAGTCGCTATTGACGAGCTTGCCTATTTAAAAGCTTGTGCAGGGTGTCCCGTGTGGCAGTTGTGTGCAGTGTGTTAACTCCACCTTCTGGTATCGACTCAGCTCGCTTCGTTCCTCGACTGACGTGGTGCCAAGAACGGAGTTGTTCGACTGGAACCATCCACAACTTTTTGAAAATGGAAACGCGAAAGTAACCGTTATACCGTGTAACGGACTGGACTGAACTGGACTGGACTACTTGGCTTTGGAAACGTGGCTTTGCAGTGCAGCACAGTTTAGGGATTTCAAGGGGCTGTTGGCAGCTACGATAAATATATGAGACTGTGCCTTTAAGAGGGCTTAGATTTAAAAAGCGAACGTCTTGTTTGAATGACGATATGACAGCATGTAACCGCAATCCACTCAAAACCAAACAATGGTGTAATTTATTTTGGTATGGCCTGAAAGAGCTCTCGGTTCACTCCATATGAAATGTAAACCATCCACTTAAATCACAAAAAAAAAAACCAAGAGCAGCTTTAAAAACAGCATCGGTCCACATGTAGCTTATGTGCATGCATCAATCCAGGATGGCGAGGAGCGTGCTGCTCATCCAACATGGCACACTCACTGCTGCCTGATTACGGATGAAGACTCCACGGCTGCTGCAGCCAACTTTCAAAGTCAGTCAAGATAGAGACCGATAGAGACGTCACTGGGTCGATCTCGTCCCCGTTACTGCTGGAGAGGGAAGTTATCAGGTCCAGATGCAAAGAAAAGTGGGTCACCACACGAAACACGCGCCAGACCCTATACTTCCCCATATGTACGGGGACCCACTGCTTACACTAGCGCACATGTGTACACTTGCCAAGTCAGACCGTTTTCTTCCCCATCTCCCAAAATAGCACAGAGCGGACTCGGTGTGTACGTGTGTCTGTCTGGTTCCATCTGGCTTCTATCGTACATCTGCACATCAATCCCTGCCCGTGTGCATGGTTCCCCTACGCTAAATCTCACAATTTGATCATAACTACAGGGTGTGTTTCACGTCTTTTAAGTGTTTGCGATTTCCCCGCGGTCTTTTGTTTTAATGTCTTTCTCGTATGACATGCAAACTAGTAGCTGCCTTAAACCCCCAGACCCCTTTCACGCCGCGCGTCTGCCATCACAAACAACAGCAATCGGACGGCGGTGGAGGAGCGTGGCTTGGCCCGCAGGTCTTTTCGATGGGGAGTTTACAGGAGAACAAGTAGTGGAGTGAGGAATCCATTTCAGGGGGGGATTCAGCATGAGAAGTGCTGGAAAAGCGAGCCGTGGTGTATCATCGAATGGCTGAAATAGCCTCAGGCGGAGTACTATTTGTGAGCGTTGATGTATTTAAGGCCAAGAGGGCCCCGTCAAAGCCCTCACGGAGTTTTCCAAGTATTTCCCAGTGTGACCTTTTTCTCAGAAAATAAACGCTCAAAATCAATGACACACTTTTCTTTTTTCTCTTCCATTCTGCAGCACTCAGCTTTTCTTCTTCCTGGCTCAACGCTTCACGAGTTGTGACAAATTACGCTGCTGAAAGCGCTGCGGAACAACAGCAGACGATGAACACTGAGCATGTAAACACTGGGGTGCAGACAAACAGAAACACCACAGGGCCGGGCCGCCGAGGTTATGTGATCGGACCGGACAGCGAGTGTCAACCCATGGGGCAAATCAGCTGCGTTATGATGCGTAATCGGTCTGCTGTCTGAGGAGGTGTGTGCGCGAGTGTGTGCGTGTGTGTGTGTGTGTGTGCAGCTCTGCAACACACACGGGTCATTCCCTAGCTATGCCCAGGGTGCATTGCATTGATTAGTGTCTGAGTGTTGGTCCCATCTTGAGCTGACGATTCGGCGGCGTTACTGCCATGAGGAGGGAACCCTCAGAGAGGCTGTCCGTTGGTGTGGTCTCCCCCGCCCATGTGTGTGTGTGTGTGTCCACTGTCAAATCTGTAAACCTGCCCTCTAATACAGTATCATGCCTGAAGAAAGATCTAAAGAATAATTCTGGTTTATTTCAACTTGAGTCGTATTTTGGTAGATTCCTCCATCGTCTCTACTGGGAAAATGGTGATGATGGTTTGAGAAACGAAGCCAAAGTTTGACAGCAGCGACGTGTTTTGCTGATGGAGAACGTGGCAAGATCTGGTTGGTTTAACTAAAAGAGTGGACGTATACTCAGATCAGGAAGAAGCAGGAGGAGCGAGAGAGCGAGAGAGAGAGAGAGAGAGCGAGAGAGAGCGAGAGCGAGAGCGAGAGAGAGAGAGAGATTGTGAATGAATGAAGTATAAAGATAGACTGCACCTTCACCCCCGGCTCAGGAAGACATTACTGCACTATATCTTTACATAGCAAATAGTTGTTTGAGTTATTGGTGCTCAGAGACTCAAATATTAAAACCCTTTAAATGTATGATACTAGGTAAGACAGCTTGTAAACAGCTGAGACTGGATAATATCTACACTAGCCACTACTGGAAATAATAGCTTGCTACAGGAAAACATGACATCATTTTGAAAACAGCCAGTACTCAGATGTTGTACTTCACTAAAAGTAGCAATACTACAGTGTATATATAGTCTGTTCAAGTAAAACTCTGACTTAAGTTAAAGTACAATAGTATTAGCATGAAAATATACTTAAAGCACCAAAAGTTACAGTACTCATTATTCACAATGGCTTATTTTAAATTGTATCTTATATTGCAGAACTATAACTGATGCATTAATGCGGTCATTATTTTAATGTTGCAGCTGCTATAAAAGGTGGAGCTAAATGTGACTACTTTTTACTGGCTGGCTGTCTTCACCTCGCTGTAAAATAATAAAAACGCACTGAACAGCTTGTTGAAATGAATATTTCTCCCTCTGAGTTTGGCTTATTCTTTAGAAAGCCTGTGAAGCAGGAAGGAGAAGGTGGATTTCTGCTCATTGACTTCACCACTGCAGTGCAGCATGCGAGATGCTGAAATCAAGCAGCTACACCAACGTGAGCACAGCAGTGGAGAGCGAGTCTGTTGGTTACACAACACTGAGTCAAAGGTGTGGAGCTGTATGTACAGTAACAGCAGACCGTCGGCACCCGGAGAGAACAGGAGGAATTAACCGTTTGGTAATGACAATTTCTGTGTGTGTGTGTGTGTGAAGGAGACGGAACCAGGAGTTCACATTGGCCCAGACTGACCGGACAGAAATGATTATAATAATAATACCATAATGACGCAGAGGCCTCAGGGGATTCCACGAATAGAAACTTTCGAGGAGGCAGGAAGAGGAGGCAGGGAGTAGCAGGATCAGATGAGAGGAAGAAAACGTGTCGCCTGTGTTTGTCACCCACATGTGTGTATGTGTGTGTGTGTGTGTGTGTGTTCGTTGCTTCAGAACAGCACATTGTGTTTTGAATGTTTCTGTGTGTCAGACTCTTCTCCCCAAGCTCTTTGTTGCTTTTATAGCTCAGGCGGTCTTATCTAACCAGGTCTCCTGAGAAAACCCGAGAGAGAGAGAGAGAGAGAGAGGCAGAGAGAGAGAGAGAGAGAGAGAGAGCGAGAGAGAGTGGAGCAGAGAGAGAGAGAGAGGCAGAGAGAGGCAGAGAGAGAGAGAGAGAGAGCGAGAGAGAGTGGAGCAGAGAGAGAGAGAGAGGCAGAGAGAGGCAGAGAGAGAGAGAGAGAGAGAGAGAGAGAGAGAGAGAGAGTGGAGCAGAGAGAGAGAGAGAGGCAGAGCGAGGCAGAGCGAGAGAGAGAGAGAGCGAGAGAGAGAGAGCGAGAGAGAGAGAGAGAGAGAGAGAGAGAGTGGAGCAGAGAGAGAGAGAGAGAGAGTGGAGCAGAGAGAGAGAGAGTGGAGCAGAGAGAGAGAGAGAGAGAGGCAGAGAGAGCGAGAGAGAGCGAGAGAGAGCGAGAGAGAGTGAGAGAGAGAGGCAGAGAGAGAGAGAGAGAGAGTGGAGCAGAGCGAGAGAGAGAGGCAGAGAGAGAGAGAGAGAGAGAGAGAGGCAGAGAGAGAGAGAGAGAGAGAGAGAGTGGAGCAGAGAGAGAGAGAGAGACAGCGAGAGAGAGACAGCGAGAGAGAGAGAGAGAGAGAGCGAGAGGCTGCAGACTGCAGAGAGCATGCAAGGGAAGTCTAAGAACTGAAAGCTGCAAAACATCCTAATGACTCGCGTTGTATGCCGTGAGTCTTAGAATATCATTGTATTCTTAGAAAAAGCAACAGTCTTGACAACTGAGCGAGTGAAGTGCAGGATCTGCTTTTTTCCCCCTCGACATATTGATGCTTGTTTGTAGAAAATTGCTGGAGGAAGCAAAAACGGCTTTTATAACAAGTGGAAGCAGGTTCACAGGTAAAATGAGCTCGTCGGGTATTTTACAAGAGGGGAATTACAGGATGCTGGCAACTTCAGTGTTTTAAGGAGGAAGTCTGTGTGTGTGCGTGGACTTACAGCACGTTTCCATCCGAATGCGTCACACACCGACTCTCGGTCAGAAGCCTCGGTGTGTAACGCACTGGGAGGGTCAAACGATGCTCCACTGGTTGCAGTAAACTTGTGGTTAAATTTGTGAATTGTTAGGTTTGGGAAGAACTTCATGGTTGGACTTAGTTAAATGTAAAAAAAAAAGAAACTTCACTCACGTAACTTTGAAATAATTCAAACAGCTGTCTCCTGGTTGGCCGTCCTGCGTTTGTTTGACTGGCCTTGTGCGAGTTTTCTGTCTTCATACATGATATTTACTTGAAAGCCCGGCGCGTCTCATAAAGGTGCTAAAGGGCGTCTTGTGCATCAGTATCAGACACCTCCGGGTCTGCATTTGACACTCTGGGAAAGCGAACGGGCTGCGACCTGCTGGGCTCTAACCACACAGCTCGACGCCAACTCTCAACCGGTGCGGCTTCCAGTAGTTCCAGTAGCTCATTAAAAAAAAGCTGCTGATGCAAAATGGGCTGTTCGCACACAGGTGAGAATGGAGCCCCGGGGCCGTGCTGGTACTGTTGACTGAGACTGTAATAGACTTCACTACAGTCGCAGTTCCTGTTAGATCTGCTGTAAAAGCCAGCACTAAACCCGTCACTCAGATTGCCATAAACACGTGACTTGATTGGCAAACTCAGAGGGAACGTAAACTTTCCTGTGAGCCCGTCAAATGGAGTGCATTATAATAGAACGCTGTGGCCTTAAATGCAAATTAAACTTCATTATGCTACATTATACTTCAAGGGTCTGCATAGAAAAGTATGACAGTGCAGACTCAACATGCTGGTAAACATGTGAACATGTGTGTGTTTGTTTAGACAACAAATGTAGTTTACACAGAGCCGTGTGCCGGCCCGTTTCAGAGTGTATCTGGTGGACAAAAGTTGTGCAGAGTTCAGCTGAATTGGGAACATCTGGTCTGACCATTAACTGCTTGAGATAACTGGTGGAACACGCTTGTAAAACCTTTCTCAGAATCGCATTTGAAATAACATGAAATACTGTGACGGGATGTTTTTCCCCCTCAGTGCATTCTAACCAGTTAAAACAATGACCTGCCATGAAACGCTATTCGGCAACTCACTGCATTGATTAATCAGAAACATGCAAGCGCTTCATTGTTTTATCACAATAAAGTTGTTCATCATTTTTCCCTACACATACACGTTGGAAGTAGGTGATGACTTCAGACCCTGATAATACTGATGATACCTTGTAGTGTCGCCCTTGTGCATTGTGCTAATTTGACTGTTAATTTCACCTCGCAAGTGTCAAGAAAGAATGGACAGAAAGTTATTGCTGTCGTGATACAATTCCAGGATTTAAAAAAAAAACCCTGCCTCAAAGATCACTGCTGCGGAGCTTCTTCTTGGACTCTGATAAGCCTTCACAGTGGACGTCCTGGTTCACACGTCGCCCTCTCACTGGTACCTTCAGCCACACCCCCACAACCAACACAGCCTTCTTCTGTATCGGTCAGAATGTGTCACTCAGCAGATCCATTTCAAAAGCCTGAAATGTCCCCTTATTTGAAGAAAGAAAGAAAAAGCATGAAAAAGGGCTTGATTATTAGTGTTTAGGACGGACATATCTTGGCAGTGTAAGGCCATGTGCTGTGTGTGTCGTGAGGACAGTGAATGCACCGCAGGAATAATCAGACTGCTTCACACGCAGACATCCGCATGCGCCCTCCTCCTCGCGCTGAGATGCACATTTATGTTAATGCCACACTGCTGTACCACAGTGTTGGCTCAGCATCACATTACTGGAGCGTGATGTACCCTGCTCCAGGGCCAAACTCTCTGACTCCCCCTGAGTGTGTGTGTGTGTGTGTTGACCAAATCTGTTTGCAAACTGCTGAGTACAAGCCAGGGACTGGGTTCACACTGGATTAGCTCTGAGTTGGCTAAACACCATAGCAGAGATAACAGTGTCTGTGCATGTAGGTGTGTGTGTGTAGGTGTGTGTGTTTAGGTGTGTGTGTGTGTGTTGTGGAAGGGAGGGGGGGGGGGGGAGCTGATATCAGCAGGAACAGGGGAAAACACTGATAAGGCTTTTTTTCAGTTCTAATGGTTGTGACGGTTAGATACTAACGAACAGGGCTGATGTTTATTGACCTTTACTGTGAAACCTTGTTTACAGAAAGCAAAGAAGTAAGGAGGGAGGAGGAAGGAGAGGTGAAAAGGAGGAGGACAAGAAAGAAAGAGCAACATGAAATGAAGGAGGGAAGAATTGGAAATAGAAAAAAAACAGCAAAAAAAGAAGGAAGAGTGGATGCAAAACTAAAGAAGGGGAAAGGGAGTAAGGACACAAGATAGATGGAAGGACAGCGAAGGAAAGCACATAGAAAGGGAAGAAAGGAAAATAGGGGAAAAAAGCAGAGAAGATAGAATTGAAGGAGTAAAACGAGGGAATATAGATGACTGGGAGGAAACCGGTGAGGAAGAAATTAATAATCAACTGACGAAGGAAGGAAGAAGGAAAGGAAGGGAGGGAAAAAAGAAGGAAAAATGGAGGACAAGTAATAAGAATAAGCAAAGTAAAGAAGGAGTAAAGAAAGAAGGACACTCAGCAGGAAACGGATTCTCAGATCCTTCACAGTTTTTCCCTTTTTTTCTTCCACCCACCAGCTGCAGCCAAACCCAGTGGGAGGAAGCCGTCATCTTCACTTTCCCTCCTTTCCTCGTTCCTCTTATCCACCTTGCCTGCATCCCTTTCTCCCCAGAATTAAACCCATCAAGATGAGGCTTCATCCCCTCTTTTCGTGGGCGGGGAAGGTGAACCAAGAAAAGCTTAGGCCGTTCCCCAGCCGATCGATTGATGCCAAAGTGTTTAACTCACAAAGGGCTCAGCGGCCCGCGGTTTATGCAGAACACCAGGCGAGTATTTCACAGGACTCCATTGATGTTGCTTGTTTTACCTGAGCAATACGACGCTAATCCCCTTGATGTGCCGCAAACGGAGAGGAGGTGATATCTGTGGGGGCGAAGAGGGGCGGACCTCCTGTCTGTCACCTCCACGTAAGACAAACAAAGCTGTCGCTGCTTAGCCTCACTGTCAAGCTGCAAGAACCAGGAAACACAATGCCAACACGTCTCCTCTACAACCTTCAGAATATCTCAGAAAGCCAACATATAAGAAAACCAAAGGAGCCGTTGAACATCCTCATTGACACGTGCATTACGGCAAGGAATTCAACAAACAGGAGCATCACTAAGACGATTGGCGGCCTCTGTGGCGTTTTACGCTGCACGTTATGTACTTGTGTTGTTAAGTTTGCTTTAAGATATCTGCTGCTTTGCTTTATGGCACAAAACGCAATTTTAGGGCCATTTTTCCATTAAAAACAGAGCAAAGGGTCTCTTGAAAGTCTGTTTCCATTAAAGACACTTTCCAGGAACCATTTAAAAGAAATCAGGAAGCTTACCACTTCAAACAGAAGAAGCAGGGTCACAATGTACTTCCCATAGTTTCTGGCCCAAAAACTGGCCTTCCTTCTGATGGCCCAGGAACTATTTGGGGCTGAGTTTATACAGTAAAACCATATACTGTATAATAGCCACCTTAGCATTAACATTAGTTTGTGGCCTTTTGTTTTAAAGCCTCGAGTTTGGTATTTTAGCCGGCGCCATCTTGGTTTTCTGGACGCAGAAGTGACCGTTTGGACGACAGGAATGGAGCCAGGGAGGAGGGGGCCAGAAGCATTCGTAATTTAAGTTCAATATGACGTTAATTGGGAAGCTGATGAGAGGGTCAAAGACGAAAACACCCCAGAACAAGTTTACACATTGCATTCAATGGTGTCACACTACTCCACTGATCTACAGGTGACGATGACGCGCCAAGATATGCATCAATGCACAAGCAAAGACGGTGAAGAAGAACATGGATTTAAAATACTTAGGAAGGAAATGCGTCAACACATTCGTGAGATCTCAAGGATAGAGTGTGCTTCTGTAAGCATTGAATGTAGACATGACTTTCCTTTAAGTTAAGTGGGTAAAAAAGCAACATCCTCTTGGCAACAGGAAGCGAGATGCCGTCCTCGCCAGGAAAGAAATGGCAGCGTTTGTCGTTCAAATGAATTGAAGCTGGAGTGCCGGACGTTTACATATAAATGAACGTCTTTTACCTTCAAGCCCTTGCCAGAGCACGTCATACGCCATGAGCACGTCAACAGTGTTTGTTTAATTCATTAATAAACTTTACAATCAGTAGAAAAAAAGAGTGTGATGTTGTTTTACATCCAGCAAGATGGTTTGTTTCCTCCATCTTTCCCAAAACCTTAAGTTGTCTCAACTTGGGGAAGAAAAGTGCATCTGTTGTGTTAAAAAAATGTTGTCGCAAAACATTCAGCGGGTTATTTAGCGAAGTACTGGCAAATTACAAACAACATTCATTGGAAATACAGTTCTTCAAAAAACACCAGCACTATTGACTTCCAAGGGTGACTGAAATCACACTTTACGTCTTGGTCACCTTCAGACACACACACACACACACACACACACACACACACACACACACACACACACACTTTTATGTGTGAAAGTGTGCAAAGAGACGGCTTGAGTCTCCAGCAAATCCCTAAAAGCTGTCATTGACTTCAAACACCGTGGATCCTTCACAGTGGAGTGCCTCTGCAGAGCGACAGAGCGGCCCGTCCTTATTTTCCTATCGGATCCTTTTGATATCTGCAGTCCGGACCACTGCGCTCTATACAGTGAACCAGGGCTCTTCCACGCCGCACGAGCTTTGAATCTAAAAAGCGCACGTCATATTCAAAAACAAGCTGTCCTCTCTTTGTAACACACAGCCCTCGCAGTTACATTCACCCTAAACCATATATTAGTGAATGTTGACTATTAATGTAGCAGAAAGAGAAACTGCCACACGTAAAGTACATATCTGTCTACAGAATGATCATTTGTCAATTTAAATATTGCATTCATTTTCATGAAACATGTAATTTATGAGTGGTGAGGGATTGAGTGTATCTATCAGTGTCACAGTGACATGTGTGGGGTGATAATCTATTCTGTGACCCACATTTATGTGTTGAAAGGCTACAAAACCGCACTCCAGTCCTCCCATCCGATTTCACAGCTCATCACTGTCAGGACGATGTACTGCGTGTGTGTGTGTGTGTGTGTGTGTGTGTGAGGGAGTATGATAAAAGGAATGTGTTATCCATCTTATCCAGAGGAGATGTTTTGAAAGGAACTCTGGTATTAATAAATGCATGAGAGCCAACGGAAAAATGAACATTATGCGGCTTTGCAAAAATAAAAAGAGAGGGAGATATAAAAAGAAAGAAATCGCTGCTTGTTAGCGTTCTCTCAGACGCTCCCTGCGCTCGGAGCCACGTCCTCAATGAGAGACACATTATCTCTGGTCAGCTTTCCTATCTATTATTCACAGCTCTGTGAGAAACACTGGTGGCCAGATCAACAGCAGTCACTCGCAATATACCCCCGAGCAACGGCATCCTGTTGGTGTGCAAAGAGAAACCTTAATAACCACGTATGATAGAGATAGAGGAGAGGCTGCAAAGTTGGCAAAAGATTGTGGAAGAGCAGACCTTTGATATCCAGGGCTGGTATGGATATCCAACGGAAAGTTCAATTAAGCAAAATAAAAAAGAAATCATGCGTTTTTGATTATTCAAAAGCAGGTAATGTACGGGCACTGTATATTGGAGAGGCTCAATAAAAGGCAATCTTGGTTGTCCTTTGGGGGATTCTGACTTTACAGGCAACAAACAACTTCTGCAGTTTATTGCTTTATTGAAATCTCCCGACCTGCAGGACACACGGAGGCATGCGCGACATATGCATACACGCGTGTCGGCGGATTGAGGATTCAACGTGTGAAATGTTAATGAATTCAAAAGGGGAAATTGCTTTGTGTTTATCCGTAATATGACGAAACACCTCGACTTTCATCCCCGGCGCATGGTATAAGCTCACAAACATGGCATTTCAGATGCTAATTCCCCATTGTGTAGGGGCTTATTAGATAATATGTGGACGCAATATGTGCTGTCCATGTGGACAATGACTTGATGCTGACTAAATCACCTTTATATTACATATTATAAGCAAATGGCCATCTTCTAAAGATGTAATCACTCTTTTTTTATATATATATAAATAAGGGATGTGCTGTTATTCATGTCCATGTTTGATATTCAGCAGATAAAAAAAATGTCAATAAAGCCAGAGCTTTGGAAGAAAATCAGATGAACTGTTGGTTTGTGTACGGCTCCAGCCTTATGCGCTTTTTAAGCTGCATTTCTAAACCTGGTCGGCTTTGAGCGCTGTCCTGGCAGGCAGGGAATATTTAACAAGCCAAATAGCCTTGCGTTTTAGGTACTCGGCTGCTGTCTGTTGCTATGCAACCGCATCCTCCAAATTGTCAGGTTCAGGGCCACATTCCCCTCCTTATCCTCCCCCTTTCCTAAAAAAAAAAAAAAAAAAAAAAGAAATTGCAGAGGGAAAGGTACTTTGTACACGAACTGAGGCGTGCAAGATTCCTCATTTAAATAAAACCCCAATATTTCAATATTTGAATTCCCCTCACATATTAAAATTTGCTCGCGCTGGTTGTATTTTTACCAGCTCACCTTTGTTCAGCGCACATCCTGTTCATTCTGCATTCATTCAATCGAGCCCTGCGTTCTCTCCTCTTGTTCTCGCCCTTTTCCTGCTGTGTTCTTTTCATCAAAAATCACTCTGCCTCGCTGTGCTCGTCTTTGTTTGTGTCTCCCACACACACACACACACACACACACACTCTCTTTCTACCCGTGTGCATACTGTATGTCTGTGAGGCAGACTGTCTCTATAATTGGGTTATTCTTCTCCTCACCGGTCTGATGCACTGAGACACACACGCAGTTGAGCACACACACACACACACACACACACACACACACACACACACACACACACACACACACACACACACACACACACACACACACACACACACACACACACGGAACGTGCACACGAGTTTGATATGTGGAGACGTTTCTGTACAGATTGTTGCTGAGGTAGGAGAAGCGCACCCATGCATGTGTTTTATTTAGGCCTATAAGGGAATGTAGGGCCCGCGTTGAAATCAAAAACGACAACGCGGGCGAGTGTACTTTGATCGATGCATCGCCTATCGCGCATGCACAGCGTCGCCTTCACCGCAGTGCATTCAGTTCTGATTACCCCGCGTGCAGTGCAACTTTGAAACCTCTCCAAACAAATCAACCCACTATGTCCGACAGTGTATCGTGACCACGTAAATGTGTGCTTTCCCCCCAGCCAGGGAACACAAACACGTATGGACAGATGGGAATACAGTGATGAAAGGGCACATTTTCACAAGGTATAGTGAAGAGGGCGCTCACATGCAACCCCTTACCCCCACCCCCTCCGCATCTTTGTCTCCCGACTCCTCTTCCTCCTCTCACCGTGTCGCTCTCCCACAAACCTGCATCTCAGTGAGGTGACCCTGTTATAATGTGTGTTGAAAAGGTCGCTCCGGTCCTGTCCACTGATTCAGAAAGGCCCTCCCAGGCCTGTATGCATGGCTGCGCTTCAGTGTAATACCTCCAGACACCGGGGACATTCACTGTTTACACCGCTGACACCCCTCTCACACTCACACACACACACACACGTGAAAAAAACAAACTAAACACAAAATCAAAGGCAATAGCACGCCTGAGTGGGTGTCAAACCTAACCGCTCGGGGATTTCAACCTGTTTGAAATCACCCCGACGCAGTAAACTGCACCGTGTGACGGACCATCCTTTGCACTTGTGTTTTTCCGTTAATGAGGAAAACGAGAGAGGAAAATAGGGCAACTGCAACCGAGCCAAAATGTTATTCGGGGTGCCAACAAAGTGTGCACATTATGGCGAGGAAAAAAGAAGAAGAAGAAGAAGATAAGCCCGGGAAGCGTTTGATGGATGGCAGCAGACTGTACATGAATGTGGCCAAGTCCAACCAATTAGGTTTGTATGATGCTCACACAACAGACAGTTTTGAAAAACAAAAGCGTTTTCACATCACCAGGACATTTAGCTTCTGATTTCAGAAAACGATGCAGCCGGTATGGACACACCTATAGACGCTGCCGAAACCTTTCATTTTGACGGCGCATTTACATGGATTTACTGTTCACTGGCACATTATGAAAGCGGAGTCGACCGCCCCACGAGGAGAGCGAGGAGAGCAGAGATGGAGGATAAGCTAACCCAGCTAGGACCTAAGGTTTGTCCACCACGCAGTCTGCTCCTGGCTCATGTTCGGTTGCAGGGAAACTGCAGGGTAACCCAGCAACGGGAGGCTGGTGGCTGCTGCGCTCACATCTTTACAGAGACCCGGTGCCATCGTGGCATCCCGGATTCGGGCGACGCTTGACGGGCGGCCCGCAGAGACTCAGTCAATGTTGACGCACAGATGTTTCCCTGATGCTAATGTTAAGATGCCCAACAGTTTCTGTTTTGCTTATCATGTTTTTCTTGTGAAGGAAATGGGCTACAGCTGCATTTCGGTCATTGGATTGTTACAATAAATCATCCTTGAATCTTTTTCACACTGCAACCATGCGTCTACGGAATCCCGCTTTGAATCACCACACGCTGTGTTTCAGTAACTGTGCTGTAGAGTATGCACGTGCCGCGTCCGTGTCCTGCGGCTCTGGCGGTGGCTGTACGGTGGAGCGAGAGCATTAGTATGTATTAGCTGGCAGATGGGCTTCAGCGCTCCCCTGGTGCTCCCTGTAATGATGAGCCATGTTCCTGTTTATCAGACAGGACACACTCAACTCTCCCCTCATCTGCTTTTGTCTCAATCACCCGTTCCTCTGCATTCTGTCGTTATCTTTCTTCCTCTACAAGGGTCTGTCTTTTCTGTCACCGCATGACACACACACACACACACACACACACACACACACACACACACACACACACACACACACACACACACACACACACACACACACACACACACCGTCTCTCTTTCAAGCTGTCCCACAGGAGCGTCTACATCTTTACCTTCAAACGCAACCGCGGCGTGTGCACGTGCGACCCTGAGACACAGCTTTGGTTGCACGTGACCTTTGTAGATCTTTAAGGGAAAGCCAGCGCTGCACTGACAACACGGTGCGCTGCGTTAATCTCTGAGCGTGTGAAATACGAATGCGGGTGTGTTTACATAGACATCAGTAACAGGCCCAGAGTGTCTCAAACAGACGTTAAAGAGCGGCGGTATCTGACGCACTGGGAGTGAAAACGGGTCGAAATAACAGGCCGTTTTCATGTTTTCAACTTCAAAGTTTGGTTTCCAACTGTGATAATTGTACGCTCCCTCGTCTTCACAAAATGGCACACAAACATCTCGTACAAACATGCACACACACACACACACACACACACACACACACACACACACACACACACACACACACACACACACACACACACACACACACACACACACACACACACACACACACACACCTTCTCACCCTTCACCCTCTTGACCTCGATGAGCAAACTACTCTGCAGGTTTACCACCCTTCCCCCGCTCAGAGTAAACAACCCGTCTTTGAGTGATTACCCAGAGAATATCCTGACATGCTTCCCCGGGCTACGCTTGAGACGAGCCACAGCCCCCCCCCGTATACCTTCCCTCCGTGACACACATGCCACCCTCAGGGCTCTTACTCCTGACCACCAGCACTGCTTACAGGAGCCAGGAAGTGGCCCTGGTAAACAAGTGGGGAACGGCACTGCGGCAATCCGGCATCAAAACAGGCGATTGGAGGCAGTGGGGAAAACAGAGACAGTCGATTATGACAGGAGAGCTAAATTACCATCATACTGGGACAGATGGTGGATGTAGCTGCGGGTTGAAACATATGGACGTGCAAACTCTCAACGATTGGCCATCAACTCAAACACAACCTGTGCAACGCTCCCAGCATGTACACAGGGGCCTGCGCACACATATGCACACGTACATAGGCATAAACACACACACACACACACACACACACACACACACACACACACACACACACACACACACACACACACACACACACACACACACACACAGTCACCGTCTGTCACTTCAGTTACGAGTGCCTTAGGGCTTGAGAAATGTTGGGTGGACAGATGATGCAATAATGTCATATTATGGATCAGAGTAATAAATGTAGGCCATACAGCCTGATATCTCTGTTGCTACGGTGTAAAGCGCGTGCCAAGAGAGCATTAGCAGCTGTCTTAGTGGAATCACACATGATATATGTGACAGTTATCTCGAACGATCTGAAAATGAAATGGGAGAAATGCGATTCGCCTTTGAAGCTCTGAGACGAGTTCTCATTTTATAATTGAGATCTTTCCTTCCCCCCTTTTCTTCCATTCCCCCCCCCCCCATTCTTTCTCCTCCTTTCTTTTTATAAAGTGTAATTGAGGGGAAGTGATCGTAAACTATGTAACTATGTGTGTCTCCGTGATCGACACAAAAGGCATTTAAAGCCACCCCGACTCCATACCATTTCTTACTCAGGCACACTCCATTAAACACACAGGACTTATATATGGCACAACGATTGAGCGCTCACGCCACGCCTTCAACATACAGAAGAGGAAACAAAAGCGAAGTGGAATCGAAAGCAAGGCGGTCGTCCCGCGGGGTGGGGGTGGGGTGGGGTGGGGGGGGGGGGGGGGTGCGTGATGCGTTTGGCATCTATACGTATAGAGCGGTGAAAGTGTGGATTGGCGTGTACAGCCACGATGCCTGGGCCTCTCGCTGGGGAGCCGGCGATGCTGCGCTTGCCTCAGGCCTGGAAGACGGGGTGGCACTCGTCTCGCCGTCACACTTCCGCGCGGCTGTGGAAGAGATCTGACGTTTCTCACAGCGCTTCAGGTATCTGAATAACGTCGGATTTCGCACTAACAGCCATGACATGTACTTGACAAGAGGTGGGTGTTGGCTGATTGGTGGAAGAATGGGAACGGGATGTGGAGGGAGGATAAACCCCCAAAATATAACTGGGTTTACTTAGCTTTCTATTTTGCAGGGGTAGATTTTACCAACCTTTAAAGTGCTGCCATAAAACGTCATGACCTAAATTCATGCAATACATCAAAGTAAGCGGCATTAACAGTAATGGAAAGTGGTATCAATATCTGATGCATGTTATATGAAGATGGGCTGAAGGCGTAAATTAATAATTTTCTGAAGGGATAGTTGATTTCTATCCATATGATGAGAACGTTTTACAGCTCACACATCTTTTTATACAAAGGTTTAAATCAAAAAGATATACCATAGATGTACTTCTTTACAGCTGGTGGTATCTTGATATGAAGGTTTGGAAAGTGCTTGTTAGATGAGGAACAGCGATCTTAATCCTCATGCCTTTACGATGCGGAATTTTAGGTCTTTTTCGAACAAGCATGAACTCCTGAAGCATCGATTGGCTCGGTGGAGAGAAAGCAGCCAGGGTTTACGTCATACTTTAAGGCAAGGCAAGGCAAGTTTATTTGTATTGCACATTTCAACAACAAGGTAATTCAAAGTGCTTCACATAAAACCATTAAAAGCATCAAAACATGAGACAAAAGAAAAGGAGATTTAAAAACAATTAAGAACATTCATTAAAACACAGTGTAAGACAGTTTCATAGTAAAATGCAGAAATGCAGGAAATTGATTAATATATTAATTGAATGTGGTTCAATTAAAGGCAGCAGCAAACAGAAAAGTCTTCAATCTTGATTTAAAGGAGCTGAGGGTCTCAGCAGACCTGCAGCTTTCTGGGACTGTGTTCCAGATGTGTGGAGCAGAAACACTGAACGCTGCTTCTCCATGTTTAGTTCTGACTCTGGGAACAGAAAGTAGACCGGTCCCAGACGACCTGAGGGGTCATCTGTCATTTTTCGTGTCAGGTTTCGTTTGATGGCTCTCGTAATTGAGCCCAGGGGGTTACACTTGTCTTTTAAAGGCGACTTTTGTCATCCGATCATGCCAGGACGCATTTACTATAAAGTCTGTCTGCTCCGAGATCGGATCCAGCCTCGATCAGCCAGACCACATGCCGAGGTGGGCTGGCAACATGTGGGCACAATCTGGACAATTTATCGAACGTTGGTCTCCATCATCATCCCCCCACATGTGAGTTCTTCTCCCGAGGAGAGCAGAGAGGAAGAGAGGAGGAAAACCAGGGCTGGAACAGTCGAGACCGGCCTTCTGAGTCCTTTTAAGTGCCGATAGAAACACAACATTTCATGATTTCACTGCTTCAGAATGAAAGCTTTTAAATAACAAAATACCGAGGAACTTTTATTGTGAAGAATTTATTGGAGACTGCAGGGAGGAAGAGTAAGCAGCAACAACAAAGGCCGACGTTTATTGTGTAGAATTTGAAGGATGTGAAATGTGTTTATCCATCATTTCACAGCCGCTGCTTCAAACACAAGTATACCCGATCAGGCACTGCCAGAAACAGACCTGTGATCAGATCAGTCAAGCAGCAGAGAAATACAGTACAACTGTATTGCCGATACAAAAGGTCAAAAAGTAAAATTCCACAAATAACAGCCCACGTTCCACAGCTGCCTCTAAAACTAGCAAATGACCTCTACTAAATCTGAATCTCATTGGAAATGCAATGACCACTGCTGCGCCTGTATATATGCTACGGTATACTGTATTAAAGTTTAATGAGCATGCAATACCAGCCTCCAATGCATCCAGGGATCAAACAGACTCACGCACACACACGTGCACGGATTTGGCAGGCCGCCCCGGCCATGTGTGGGGAAAAATAAATAAAGAGATTGAGGAATCAAGGCATAAATGAGGCTCGACACTCCTTTCTCTCACAATCCATTTCCCCATTACGAGTGGGGACACAGCCACCAAATGATCTCCCTCCATCTCTCCACTGGCCCAGGATGGAAGTCGACACCGGCAACAATACTCATTTACCTTCCGTCTATCTCATACAGACAAAGCTGCAGGCCGCCCGTTGACCTCACGTGCGAATTCAGAAACTCACTCAGCTACTGAGGCGAACGAGCGATAACTCGCTCGAACCCAGTGGACGGTTTCCAATTCCATTTCAGGCAGAAGTTGATTTCATAAACACATCCAGCTTGTTTATGAAACCAAATCCTCAGGAAAATCAAACGTTGAAACAGAGAGAAAGCACCGGAGCAAACGGGGAAATGTGTCGGTGAGAGGCAGCCCTCACCCTTACGGATTACGGCTTGGCATTTGGAGTCGGAGCCAGTGAAATGTCAGCCGGGTTATGACAGGAATGGTGATAGGCAGATTATGGCTGACCTCCGACCTGGACGGTTTGAAAGGCCACGGCTCACTCAGCCGTCTGTGAGCTGATGCGCTTTCAGATCACGGAACGAAAGGCCAAACAAAGATACAGAGGAAAGTTTGCCAGCATCAACGTTTCAGCGCAGATTTATTTCTTAAAAGAGACGTTTTTATTTCATGTTAACCGACTGTTGAGAACGTCTCTGAAGAATTGTGTCCTTACAGCACAGTTTACAAAGCTAAGTCAAAATGGGTCCTTGATTTCAGACGAATGCGAGCTTCTCATTTCCGGCCGGTGACTGTCTATTGTGTCAACTGCTGCTACAGCTGCTACCAGCTTTAGCTAGTTATCTGTCATTAAGTTACCGTCAGCTTCACGTCTTGGTTGGAAACACGGTCTTTGGCCTTCTTTCTAATGTTTCCAGCTGGCTGGCTTTGAACTAAAAATATGCATTTGATGGCTATACGTATAACTTACTCATTGAGTTTCAAGTTTCAAGTTTCAAGTTTCAAGTATTATGAAGAAAAATGCAAGATGATTCATTCCATCGTAATCTTGTTTCGGTGCTTAGCTACATACATGACGAAGCAAGACAGGGGTTAGATGTGTGATTCTTTTGTTCTTATGTTAAACACTGTTTCACTCTTAACAGGGCTTTTAGCTTACAGCTTTCAGGATGAGGGCTAATCTATTTGGCTAACGTAAAGCTGTCTCAAAAAGAGTTTTGGCTGTTGGTGCAAGGGTATGGCGACCATATTTTCAAACACAAATAGCGAGACCCGTAAGTGTACATTTCCACCGCGTGTGACCAAAACTGCACTCTTGAAGTGTGCAGAACGCAGCATCTTCTTTGCCAGGTACTAAGGAAGGAATAAACCCTTTAGAGAAATCCCTCTGTTATTTCGGCAGGACAGCTAGCCGTTAGCGTACCGACAGGTTCTGGGAGAACCACAGTCTTGACAGAGTCACATTGATTGATTGATTGACACACATACAGAAAACTCATGTTTTAGAGATATCTGTCAAGACTCGGGACACCTAGCTTGGTACTAATGTGGGCTTGGAGGTAATGCTGAAAAAGGTGAATTATGTCAGTATATAGGTAGCCAGACATGCTAACGCTTGCAGCATAATTCATAGTAAACACACTGTGTATTTCTACACTTTCGTCTTTGGAAAAGCCAAAACAAAAGAAGCCGCGAGGTCTAGTGTTGTAAAGCTATGATTGGAAAGTCGCTGTTGAAGAGATGGGTTTCACGTCTGGTCAATCAGTTCCTGCATAAATACCATAAAAGCATGACGTTCCAAACAAACAGCCGAGGGAGCATTTAACCACTTTAAGTTCAGCAGAGTTCAATTTCTCTCCCTCAGCGCAACATGATGCTAACCAGATTACCTTCTGTCATTACATCAGCCTCCAACAATCCATACGAACCATTAGTGCTAATCACTCTTTAATAAGCGATCAAGGCCTCGCTGGCCTGGCGTGTATGTGGTCCTGCGTGTGTTTTTCTGCGTGACATCCACCCACAGTGAACACTTCCAAACGCTCAACGCTCTTATCATTGCAAAGCAGTGCAACACACGCTTTAAAGAGATCTGAAGCGCTACCTGTTTCACCTGGGGCAGTCCCTCGCCTTCATCTATAAAGCAAATTAACAAAAGCCACAACGCCCTATCATCCAGCTAAGGGATCTCCTTTCTTGTGATGCTGGATTTCTCATCACAAGACCCGGAGACAACACGGATCAACTCAAAAGCTCGCCGAGAAGAAAAAGAACGGGTTTGGGCTTCTGTTATTGCTCATAGAGCGAGGCATCAGCAATGCCTCTTATACACTGTGAATGATCCTCGGCACAGACTGAGAAACCACTCGCCTGTGGGCATAAAGACGGTGAGCTTTGATTATTGATTCACTGTCTCTGTTCTTTACACATAAGGTACCATTTCGACCTGAAAGAACTCGCAAGCTTAAAAAAGAAGAGAGAGAATAGAAGAAAGGGGGCGAGTCCTTGGAGGGAAACACATGTCGGGGGAGTTAAACTCAAGCTGAAATGAAACAGTTTGGTGGAGCATAGGATGAAGAAAAAGAGAAAGAAAAGACAACCGATCAACTTAAAGCTTCTGTTGTTTGAAAGCTGTAAGATGTAAAAAAAAAAAAAAAAAAAAGCAATGATATTTATTAATTTCCTCTCATTTTAGTCATTGTGTTTCTGTTAAAAGCGCATAAATGTTGCAGGGGAATTTTTTTTATCAGAAAGTGTGAAAACAGGAGCGCATCTCTCCTAAATATATTACGTCTTTGAAGAGGTGGTGATAGTCTGTTTTTTTCCTGATGTTATGTTTGTGCATTTACATAATATGTCGTGCCAAAAGACGAGAACAAATTTGCTGTTTTTCTTTTCCGAGGCTAAAAATACACTGGATGTTGCAACATAACGGCAACACGCGCTGTTTTCGACTGCCGGTTTAAGCTGCCCTCAAGTACAGTACTGGGATCAGTTTCCCCCTGAAAACAAACATCTCAATCCTCTGGAGGAGCCGGAATTCAAAACTGACCAGATATCAGTGTCTCTGCTTCGATCCCCCTCAACTGTTTGTGGTGAAAGCAGCCGGGGAGGAGATTAAACTGCTCGACAGCACCCATTCCAAAAAACAACAACAAAAACACTTGAAAACAAGAGAATTCTCGACAGTGCCGGCTCCCTTTTAATGCCGAGATTAAAACGCATTCTCATTTGTGTGAGATCTTTTTCTTCCCTGCGTGCCATTCAAAAGTACAAAACATGTCCTCAGACTGTGGGATGAACAATGGCGAGCCCCCGTTCTTACGAGGCTTTGACAGCGCCGCGAAAGGCCGCGCTGTCCCGGCTCTACAAAGAGAAGAAGAAGAAGTCTTAATTAGATTTGACCGGGCAGATGTATGGCTTGTTCTTGTGGTGGCCTCGCTTGTGTTTATTTCCTCCGCTGATGGTTCAAGTCACTGCGGCTCAAGGTCACTGTCTTTATCTGCCTCCTTCACTGGGGATTACTCGGTATCTTCTCGACAGTGATTGGGGGGGGGGGGGGGGGCAGGTCACTCATTTCTTCTTTTTCTCTCTCTCTCACTCACACACACACACACACACACACACACACACACACACACACACACACACACACACACACACACACACACACACACACACACACACACACACACACACACAGTTACAAAGGTATGGGCTAAATGTGAGTGGTGAGCAAAACCATGTTGCTGAGCAGAACTGTCTATTATGGTGTGTGTGTGTGTGTGCGCGGGGGGGGGGGGGGGGGGGGGCGTCAGTGCAAAACCTATTAGTATGTCTGAGCCCGCATCTCTAAATCTTGTTACACTGAACTGATGCAACAGGAATGCAATCGGACTCCCTCCCTCTCTCTCTCTCTCTCTCTCTCAACTTTCCTCTAGCGCTCTCGCCCACTTACTCGCTACCTGCGCTTCTATTGCAGCTCCTCTTCCTCGCCCCCTGGACACACTCTTTCCCTCTCCGTCGTTCCAATTCCCGGCTGAAACCCCCCCTCCCCCCTCTTCCCACTCTCTTTCTCTCAATCACAATCACAGTCTCTGGGTGCCTTCTAATCTTCGTTTCTGTGTTGTTTTTGCTTCCTCCTCTTCTTCCTGTAGCAGAATATTTTTCCTCTTTGAAATTGTTTTGTGTTGTCTAGTTCCCCATCACCTTGTAAATCCCTCCTTTAAACTAAACGAGAGTTCTTTGAGGGGATGTCTTTTATGCCATTTTTTACTCTCTATCCCTTTTATGGTGTGGCCACCTCCTTGTTATATGTCTTTAGTATGATTACTGGATTATTCATCCATAAGACTTGGATTTGCCCACATGTTGGTACAGTAAATATCTCCCATTGATGGGAAAGCATTCCAGAAGTGACAGATGAAAAATGGAGTAAATATCAAGTTACCAGAAAGCTGAAAACAGTTCGGTGTTTTGTTTCCCTCCCTGCAGGTGTTCTTTTCTATGAAGTGACCTCAGACCGGCCGGGTAGGTAAACATGACCTTCCTGAGCGTGGTTTACGAATGTGACATTAAAGAATTTCTGGGAAATTGAGTCCTCGCTATAAAAAGTGGACAACAAAAAAAACATTGATCTCTGGAAGGAAAGAGCACAGCGCGGCTTTAAAATGGTTAAAAACAACTTGAACTCTAAGCTGTAAACCTAAATGCAAATACATGAATACACCTCGTCCTTTAAAGCCGGTTCTGTTTCTATGACAACCCCTCATTAGTTTTAATCGTTGTTCCTAATCGCTAAAATGGATCACATGTCATGAAAGATCAACACCACCGGTTGCCGGGTAATGCAGCAGCAGCAGCAGCACACCGTGTGTCTTCAGATATCTCACGAAGAAGTTCATCCTCTTTTTAAAATAAACTTCTGTCTTCACAGGAAACAACTTCGTTAGGTTCAGGCTTCAGAGGTACTTAACATGGTTTGGGGTAGAATGCATACGGGAGTGGATGACTTCAGGACGGATGGTGGAATCAGCCGTTCCTGACACTTCCAAATACGCAGAGCGTCATAGTTTGAAGCCTGAGCAAGCGTTGGTTTTTGACGAGTCGACAGTGAAAATGTGTTGAATTTGGTGAAAAGCTTGCGCTCGGTTCTTGTGCCAGGCCTTGCAAAAATGCAGCACATGCCTTTCACCATGTCAAAAGTAAAAGAAGTCAAATGAAAGTGCTGTTTTTATCTTCTTCTACTGCGGCCTTTTGGAGTGTTGCTTCTATATGGATTAAACGCAACAGTTAAACAAGCCAGAGTCTTATCGTCAGCCTCTATGTCAACTCACAATGGTGTCAAAGTCATGTTGGTGGCATATCCATCATCCCAGTGGGACACCCACTCAGCGCCAATCCCCCCCGCACCTACAATTGACTCCTCTCTTTGTCTGGAGAGTCTCCCCACCGCAGGCTTCTTCTTCTAATACTCTGTATTCCCAACATGGATTGTCACTGCTCCCTTCAAGCGCAGGAATCCCCGTGGGGGGGGGGGGGGGCATCAGCCCGACCCGCCTCCCCCCGCCGCGCTCTCCCCGGGGAGTGCAGGACTTGTCTCCCCTCGAGTTGGATAAGTTATGGAACGTGCCATCCTCTTCCTAAATAATAATAATTCATGGGCTGCGGCGGCACTGGCGAGGCCGATATGTTTTTTTTATTGACACGTATCTAATATCCGCCCGCTCTGAAATGCGTGTTTCCATTGTTAAGATCCGCCGTTTCTTTGTGATGAACTACTTCATCATGTTCGCACAGAGGCTGTGATTAAATGTGTGTTGTTTTATGACGACGGTGTAATTGAGGGAGGGTGTAATAAAAGTTGCCCGGGGCTTTTTTTTTTCTTTTCTTTTTTCGGCTTGTGAATGTGGAAAGGGCTAAATAAGAATATAGAGGGTTTCTCCTAACAACTCCCCTGGCTCGCCTGCAACACCGCGGCTCTCCGATTTGAAAACAGAGCGGGGCGTCGCACACAACAGCCGTGAATCGTGTCCCCGTCTGGGGATTCGGTGAAACAGCCCGACTGCAGAAGTCATAAATCTGGCTGAAATTGGTCTTATACGCGGCCAAATAAAGCATTCGAGTGCTTCTGCTCACTCTTTGGATGGACCTGGGTGCGGAGGGCGAGAAAGAGCAGACAAACGTGTAACATATAATTTAGGATATGC
This sequence comes from Lycodopsis pacificus, assembly GCA_028022725.1. Taxonomy (NCBI): domain Eukaryota; kingdom Metazoa; phylum Chordata; class Actinopteri; order Perciformes; family Zoarcidae; genus Lycodopsis; species Lycodopsis pacificus. The sequence continues at coordinate 4,085,900 of CM051706.1, read as the reverse complement.
ATTATACATGACGTGTGAGCAAGAAATCATGTCACACAGGGGCGAGAGGAGTGCACTCACACACACGTGCACACGTCAGAAAGCAAACAATAGCGTGAGGTAAATCATTCACCTAACATTGCCCTTGAGAGAGCGTCAAATCATTTATACGAGGCCCGGATAAAAACCAAGCGCACAACATGGAGGCAGAGAGCCGCACTCGCACAGTGTCACTGTCGTCCTCACAGAGGAGTTATCAGCTTGTTATGGGCTTAACACAGCTCTGCTATGCGGCGCCATCAGATCCACTTTGAGGAAAGTGAAATAAAGGCAGCCGGTGTGAATGAGTGCTGAGAAATGAGATTTTTTTTTTCCAAAACTGGGGAAATATTATTATACTGAGTCAAGAATTTCCTCATTACAGGGAGATTTTCCGCTTCCCCTCAGCCTGCACACAAACATACCCACCTCTGCCTTTACTGAAGGAGTGTGGCAGCAGAGCCTGCCTTCAATTATTCACCTATGACGGCTTTTCAACTCAAGACGATCCCCCCCCCCCCTCTCCCTCGTGTCGCACTTTGCTCAGCCCAACTTTTTCTCTCGTCCTTTTTTTCTCCTTCACTTCTCTTTTCCGCCTCTTTTCACCCCTTGTCTGCCTCCCTTTCATGCCTCAAACCTTTCATCCTCTGCTGCAAACCCCTCCACCACCACCACTAACGCTCACCCGCCACCATCTCTCCCCTCTTTACATCCATCCCAATCTTGAGGTATCCCATCTCTGCTTGACAAGCAATGGGTGTGTCTCTACGCCTCCTCTCACCTCCAACCCTCCAAACCCCACACAGCCGTCGCTCTTCCCACCACACACTCTCCTCTCATGTCAGGAAACCTGTAGGCATCCGGGTGCTACTTTTGATCATTGCTTTCACTGGGAGCCCTCATCGCCTTGCTCTGCCTTGGGGTGGCAAGGAGTGAAAGAATGAAAGGCAGAGCAGAGCAAAGCTATGCCAAGTCTGGCTGACATGTGCAGCCAGGCAGCCGCTGCATGCAGCCGAGAGCGAAGTTGGCACATACAGCTCACAGCTACGAGCGGTAAATAAACCTCCTGTTAGAGCTTTTGTATACAGCACAATGCGCGATGACATACGCGCGCTCTCTTTTATTGAGGCGACACAATTTTCCAGCTATTCAGGTGTAATTGAAGGGAAGATAATAAGGAAGAAGAAACAGGAAAGTGCTCCCACACGGCACCAAATCAGAACAAACTGTGACAACTGTGACACCTCTTCCTCCTCCTGACAATAAGCGCACGTTTGACTGGGCTATTCCCGAATGCAGTTATGAGAAGCATTTCTTCATGTTGTCTCTGGTGTATGAGATGTGTGCTTGGGACGTGGACACACAGTAATTCAATAGTAGTAACAATGCAGTGATGAGATGGATCGAATAGAATACATCTGATCCATAGTCCGAAAATGAAATAGATTATTTTTTATACAAAACGCATCTCAGCAGTATATTTTCTACGGAGGACGAGTACTGATACAACTAGCTTTAACGCCACGTTTACACACAAACAGGAGCTTCAGCGGTGCTACAAACATCAGAATATAAATGCTCCTCTTTCAATCAACAGTGACTGTGTGATCGACACTCCATACTGTGCTTGAATGCATCCTGTGTAGACACAGAGGACGGAAGCTGCTGCTCTGCTAATGGGCTGCTCAGTTTATAAAGGCCAACAGGTTCAAGTAGCACCTCGTGGTCAGACATGGATAGTATTATCGACACCAACGCTGACAAATACATTTTTGCTGAAGGTTCTTTCTATGATAAAGAGTATGAAGATATTAAAAAGACAAATGAAACGGATTGACAAAGAGCTGTGACGCTGTTGCCACTGAAACGTCGTGAAGATATAGCGGAGTAATGTCTACCCGAGCAAAGAGCGTCAGTCTGCGGCCCCACTGGTCAACTCACGGCCGCCTCTCCGCGCTGCGTTCGTATGGCGGTTACAGCCGACAGCGCTGTCCCGACCCAGGGCGTCGTCGCGGAAGCGTAGTGCCCACACCCTCCGGTTCCACCTCAGGTGAACACCGTTAGCTCTGTTAGCACCGCTTGCTGCATGTTGATGCCATCGCCACATCGAGAGCACACACTGTATGAAAACACAAAAGTATCGTCTCTTTGACCGTTGTTAAGCTCAAAGTCGGTGGTTTCCGTCCGTCACCTTCTCCAGAGTAATCCGGTAATGGTAAAGAGGGGGATTGTGGGTGGTAATAGCGCCTGGATGACAAAACAAAAACGTTTTTTTGCACCAGGCTGTAAACGTGTCTATTTTTGCTGTTTGTGGCCATTTCACTGCAGTGTTCACGCGTCGGCTTTATTTCTCAGCACTGGAGGTTGCCGCGTGGTTGAGAGGTGTGTGGAGGCAACAGATCTGCTCTGTGTTTCCTCTCGAGTACCTTTAAGCTGGGAGAAATTCACAAACCGTAAGCTACATCTAAGCCACTTGAGTTAATGCAGTGCATTCCTGGCGCTTTCAGAGTTCTAATGCTTTTGCTTGTTTGTCAGAAAACACCACCCACCAAATATATGGTCCTCTAAGAATGGGAAACTAAAACACAGACAGGTTATGCATCATGAAATCAAAGTTGGGATCGAATGCAACACATTCTGAGGGAGACATCTTTGCTCTGGATCACGTCTACTTGCAATTCTATTCCAACTGATTGCATGATATACTCATTATCGTAAAATGTATTCGCCTTAAGCAAGTGTAAAAAAAAAATTGTTTTTATCGGAGCTCTACTGTTTCCATTCAGTCCATCTAATTCAATACCTCATAAAAGACTTGGAGGAAATCCCAGCTATTGACGATATCAATTCGTTCTCAATGTTACGTGCCAAAGGGTGGAAATTAGAGAAATACACACGATAATCTCTCATCATTACCCAGACAAAGTGAAAATCAAACACCTTGCAAGAAAGAGGAATTATTTTTTTTGTAACGTGAAAATAGGTTTAATGTGTTGCTCCATCGAATACAATTCAAAAGACAAAGAGGGTGTTCGAGACGCGTAAAGAAAAATCAAGAGTCCTCTGAGCTCGGCCAGCAGTATGGCGTGAGTAAAGTTCACACAGCTCCAGCCTCGGAGGCATTCAAATCTAACAGAGGTGTTAAACTTTGGACGACCTGCCGGACACGCTGCATAAAACGGCAGTAAATTACGCCGATGAGGAGAAGTGCAGACTGTTGGAAATAAAAAGTTATGGATGTGGCCGAGAGTGTCAGGCGAAAGTGTGCACGTATAGGCCCTTGCAACACACACACACACACACACACACACACACACACACACACACACACACACACACACACACACACACACACACACACACACACACACACACACACACACACACACACACAGTCCTCTGTCTGTGAGGTGTGGAATAAAAGGTTATGAGTCTAGCTGAGGACATAGTGATTGAAACAATACAAGCCTCTTCATCACATTCCCGGAACAGGCTGTGCATCGCCGGCACATGTAGAACACATTGACAATCCCTTCAATAGAACATTAGCAGTATTGGTGCTGTATATAAACTGTGAAGTCAAGAAGGATGTGAAAAGGACTAAAGGCCCCTATAGCCTTGATGCAGCACACGATACTTCACAGGGGAGACACACAATAGACACACATGGAGCCTTAATAATGAATGGAATGTATGGAAATCTCAACGATGCCTTATATGATGACATCTAAAAGAGGAGACAAACCGACTTTAGATTGAATTTCATTTGAAACTACAAAGGTGCACTCAGTATTGTGCAGCTCACCAACAACCACTGCTGTAATGTGTGATTGAATGAATACAACCGCCCCATCAGACACCAATGGCCTGTAAGCTCTGCTTAACTAAGTTTGCAGTTAGCATGCTAGTTAGCTCTGGCGCTAACAGGACAATGACTTAATTTAAAGTTATTAAAGAGTCATTTGTACTTTCAAACTACGCCACTGTAGCGTACATGGTGGATGTGCAAATGTAAAATGAAACATCACCAAACGATCTGTTTTTTTAGCAGCTGTTCTTCAATAAAAGCAAGTCTCCTAATACCGCGGAGAGGAAAAGCACCAGCAGCAAAAATAACTGGGGACTTTTACTGAGAAGAATACAGGAAATTGAATGTGTTTATCCACCATTTTACAGCCACCACTTTGACCACTAGTCCCAGCCACGGTGACACACATCGCGAGAGCAGCCCTGTTGTAATGGAGGCGCAAACACTGCTGTGCTGACACGCTGACGCAAACCCAGTCAATGTGTGTGGGGATAAGCCACTAGCCGTATATTATACACACACTACCTTCCAGGCTTCCATTGGTTTCAATTTATTTCAGATTTGAATCATGCTTGAGGTAGCTTATCCCTCACAATAAACATTTAAGTTCAAAATAAGTTACATTATTTATTACTGTGTAGTAGGCTGATTCTGGCAGCTCTACTTGGCGACGGCGGTGTCAATGATGCTCCGATCGTCCAACATTTGAAAGTGGGATGAAAGTCATTGCTATCATTTTAACCATGTTGTATTATATCCCAAAAAAAACTAATCTTTTTGCATCTTTTAATACGCTTACAGAGCGTTTTCATATCATTGTGACAACAGGAGGGTAACAATTCAAACCATGCGTGGTTTGGTTTGGAAAATGAAAAGAAAACATCTGTGTTTAGAATAATTATACTCTATACTTAAAAGTAGATTGTTTTTCTTCTAACCATAGAAAATGATGAAGTGTCTTGTCTGCTATCACCTCTTTGTGTTAATAAACACAATGTGAGTCATTCTGGTCGGTGAAAGAAACAGTTACAGGGCTGACTTCACACCTTTTGTTTTTTCCTCTGCTGCTCTTCTTCCTCCATCACCTCTTCTGTCTTGAGTGAGCCATTTAGCCGTCGGACTCGCGGAGCTGTCAGAGTCCCCGCTCATCTGAGACCGAAAGGCACTTATTTACCGCCTCCTCCCCTCCTCCCTTCTCCTCTCTGTATTCCACTCACTATTGCCTCGCTCCCGCTCACCTCCCACGAAGTGCGAGGTTCGCGACACAGCCAACCTGTTGTTGTTTCGACCAACGCCCGCCACTCGCCCTTGCAATCAAAGTTAATGAGCAAAGTCACAATGACCGTCTCACGCAATCAGAGGACAAATAGTGCACACACACACACACACACATCCAGAGGCTAAAGTTTTATGGGTGACTGGTTTTACAAGCTTAAATGGGTTCTTAAGTACAGGGTTTATACCTATTGAGACCAGAACGACATCGGTCACTCTGTCATTACTGAGCACACACGCACGTCACGGCTGTGACCATGATGGATTTCTTCTGCCCTCCTCCTGTCTTCCCCTCACTCCTCTCATGCCTCACTTTCCACCTCTCCTTCTCTTCTCCGACACTAATCCCTCCATCCATCCCTCCCTCCGTCCCCCGACCATCCAGAGTTCACCGTTGGTGTGGCTGCTGTGTGTTTTGGCAGGTCACACTGAGCCTCGCCGGTCCAACCAGAGTCGCCTCAGCGTGGGCTGGAAAACCTCACAGTGTTCGCCGAAGGCCATCTCTCTCTCACACACACACACACACACACACACACTCATGCAACCTTCACACAGATCCACATACTTCGTATTTTCTCAACACAGCTTCAAAAGAGCGGCTTCTAAACTGACCCCCGACAGCTGCCGTTCGTCACCGTGCCGCTTTGGCGAAGGATCACGGGAGATGCCGCATAAAACCACACTCATGAGTTGAATCGCCGAGAGTAGAAGAGGTGGATTATGTGCAATACTTCAACCTGAACCGCTGTGTGCTATGGCCAATGTCAAGACAAGTGCTCGCCTTTCATTTAAAGAGCATGAACCTTGTGCTGTGGTGGCGACTGAAAAATAGCATTTCCATCATTTTACGTGCATAATAATTGGCCATTTGTACCACATATATCAGCATCCATGTAGGTCTAGAATTCACACATAGGGCCATGTGAATTCTGTCCATTTTGGATGTGTTGGCCACACTGAAACACAGAGGACGTTTATTGTTTTAGTTCAAGTGCTTGTGTGCTCAAGTATAGGCCTCTGTGGTTTGTGTAATATTGGTTTTGTAATGGTTTGTGCATCAGCTAGAACTCAAGTGGTATTACAAACTATTTTTGAATTGCAGCACCAATGTTGTCAGTTGGAACCAGGTGGCAACCTCCAGCTGTAAAAAGCAAAGCCAAAGCAGAAGTGCCCTGAACTTGCTTTCTCTCTACTGACCAACAGGGGGCGACTCCTCTGGTTGCAAAAAGAAGTCTGATTGTATTGAAGTCTATGAGAAAAGTATCCTTCTTCTCACTTGATTTATTACCTCGGTAAACATTGTAAACACGAGTTAATGGTCTCATTCTCTAGTTTCAAGTCTTCTTCAATACAGCATGAATCAATTACGGTCCCATTTTGAGAGAAATAGCAGGGTATGCTTTAGGGCGGGGCTACCTTGTGATTGACAGGTCTTTACATCGTTGTCCTTGTTTCCTTCATTAAACTTCAATGAAGTGTCTTTTCAGCCCACTAAACTTAATTGCAACGGTTTTGGTCGCCTAAACAAAGCATTTTTCACCATTCAGCGCCGCCCTCTTGTGTCACTGGTTGCAAAAAGCCAAGATGGCGACATCTAAAAACCAAGATGGCGACGGACAAAATGCCGAACTCAAGGTCCACTCGGTTCACAAACCAACGGGTGACGTCATGGGGATTCTTTTATCCAGTTTATGGTTGCAACCGAAAACTCACATCCACTTATGTGCTGCAGTCCTAAATAAAACTCAAACTTCTCTTTTCTTTTAACAACATTTCTAACCAAAAACAGACATCAAAGACTTCTGAAACAGTGTTTACACCATCACGAAGGAAAGCTACTCTCAACTGATCTTTAATAATAATAAGTTTATAGAAAGGGATCAAACTGCTACATTAATGTACAAACAGTTCAAGAAAAAGTTCTTCCCGCCGCCACTCATCATCACATTGATCAGCTCTACAATAAAGTATCTGTAATCAGCAAACTGCCAACTGGCGAGGGGCGGGGGGGGTGCACACAGCACAGATTGCCTGGTTTTGGAGCATCAAATTGTGATTCACTCTCCGGAGATGAAGACGGACTCTCTGGCTGTCTGTTGGTCTGGCGTCTTCAACGTGACAGACAGATGAGTCATAACTGTGTCCCAGAGCTGACAGGCTGTTGAGACGAAAAAGTGGAGATGCGGAACAAGAGGTTGGACGAGAGGGGAGGACGGCAAGACGGGGGAAGGAAGAAGACGCCTGTCTGCTTCTTGCCATAGACGGGTCGAAGAGAAAATGAAGTGAAAATGAATTTTGCACCTTGTCGTCTCGTTTTCGGATCCTAACGCTGAACATTTCACGCCAAAAATCTAATTTTCCTCCGTGTTTGTACCTTGAAACTCCAATACTTTTACCTGACTGCTTGGAAGACATGGTGCTTTTCGTATAGTTGTTACATCACATATCAGCAGATGTACTTGAAAATTCATACCAATAACACCTTCACATTTTTGAATAATCCCTTCTGTCCCTCCAGTCCTATGAAATGTTCCATTTCACTGCAGTGTGACATCGAATGCAACACAAAATATTTCACCTTTTCCTCTCACTCCTTCCGTCATCTACCGAAACTCAGAACACTGAACATGGACGAACAGGTTTCCAGTATGGACATCTTCCCTTGTATACATACATAACAGATAAATTGATTATTGATTAATGTGTGGGGTGATTATTATTTCCCCAAGTATTTATGTTTGTCCCCACCTTTTTGATACAAAACGTCAAGGAGTTGATTGTCCTGAGAGTCTGATTGGAACATGCTTCCAATTCTTTGCTTTTTTTTCTGCCTCCAGGCCTGAAAGACAACATGAACATTCATTTGTATACTGGACTGTGCTGGGCCTCTGCTGCATCCTCATTGGATTTCACGAGCATTGTTTGGGACGTTTACCTCGTTGTGTCTGTGACGCTTCTGCATGAGCGCTCATATGTGTGAATGTGACGATGTGCACTCGTGTGCGTCTGTTGTTTCTCATCTCGGAGGATATGCGAGGCCTCCCCCTCTTCCTCACATCTCCCCATCCCCCTCAATTACTCCCGTCTATCTACCTCTCCTCCTCCCTTTCCCTCCTTCGCCCCAACCTCCTCTCCCCCCTCGCCCCTCCTTTTGCCCTCTTTAGCCATGACACTTTGAATCAAGCAGAAATGAATGCAGATGATGCATTCACTGTCTCATTGTCTCCTTCCTTCTGTGGGTGGATATTGAGATGACAGGGACATTGGGGGGAAACTACTGACGTAAAGCTTTCAGCAAGACTGGAGGGTGTTTATGTACAGAATGTGTAAATACAATGATAAACATGCCTGTGGGAGACTGTGTGTAAGTGTGTGAGAGAGAGCGAGTGTGTGACTATGTGCATCATTGTGTCTGTCCACGACTAATCGCGCATTGTGCTTAAGCAAACTGCATAATATTTTGAGTGCCCAGTTATGGCTGCCTGCTCAAGGACCTCTTGTGGTTACGGTGATACGGTGGTCACTACTCTCAACCGGCCCCCGCCGGTTCGGGGCCGCTGGTGATAACACGGCTGAGTGCACCGCCGACCCCGGTCGCTGCTCTGTGGTCAGATTCACAGCACCGGGAAACAGTTTGCAGTGTTTTTGGCTAAGAGCTAACAGAATAGACGGTGTGTTTGGATAACCGCTAACGTAACCAGTACACACACACACACACTGCTGCACAAGACAGCTTGGTGAGTTTTTTGGCAAGATTGTATGAAGTGTAGGGCATCTTCGAGACGATTGCCTGCATACATCGCCGCTTGTTTTTGAGTTTGAATGTCGTGTGCTTTACGACGCTTTGCAGCCCATTGGTTGCAGACGTCACCGGTTGTTAGGTGGCTCACTTTTATTGCTTTGTACGGTGTGTTTGGCCAACCGCTAACAGCTGATGTTAATGTCAAACACCGCTGTTACTCGCTGCAACTTGGTCAGTTTAAGTTTGCGTTTGGCAAGATTGTATGATATGTCTTAAACAATGGCTTGTTTTTAAGGTTTAAAATAAGTGTGTTTTACGACGCCTTACAGCCCATTGGTGTATAGACGGGGTGGGTCAGCCAATTGTGGGTTTATTCATTCAATCACACAAATCGGCAGTGGTTGTTGCAGTGATCTGCACTCTAGTTTGTGAGTTTGTGAGAGTGTACATGTGTGTATAGAGGTGTGTGTGTGTGTGTGTGTAAAAATGACTAGGTTTGTTCCGACCATCACATGTTTGTGTCTCAGTGTGTACACATGTGCATGTGTCACCTTGTAATCCGCCACCTGGAGAGAGGAGAAGGGGGTTATGGGTAATATGCGAACTGCTGTTTGATTGATGAGCCAATCAGAGGGGCACAAAGGATTTCATTAACAATAGACACCCTGCCACAAATCAGCAATCATCCACACGCACACTCTCACTTATCAACACTTATCAGCGTACACAGACACACACACACACACACACATCCCACAAACACATTCACAGTCACTTATCGACACTTGCGAGTGCGTCAACTCGTCCACAAACACACATTTAAACTGAGGGAGGGTGGTGGGAGTGCGTGTGTGTGTGTGTGTTTGACATAAGTAACACAGTGTTATCACAAAGTCAGCAGTAATATTGTGGCCATTTCATCAGGACGGGCTGAGAGCAACGGGAATGCTTACGGGTCACTGGCTTGCTTTTGGGAAAAGCCACGCGTGGCAGATCAAACCGGAGCATGTGCTCATTCCTTCCCTGCACATTTGGCCCGTTTCTCAATCACTGTGCTTTGCTTTGGATAAAGAGCGGGGCTACTTGACGGCGGGGGGGGGGGGGGAAAGAAAGAGAAACTCAGCCGGCAAAATTACTTTTTTTGAAAGTAAATTAGTTTTTACGCCCCGTGAGCCCTTTGCTCCGTTTTGATCTCCTCGCTTTTTAAAGAAGGGGACACAGCTGCTGAAGCGCACACACACACACACACAGCATGGTAATAGGCTATACTTTCTCATTAGGGTGACAGGGGTGTTATTTGTATGTATGTGTGGGTTGAGGTGCTTCTTTATTATTGATTGCAATAATAAGATATGTGGACACAGAGATTATTTGCATCCCTGAGCAGAGTTATTGTTATCACGGGGGGATGATGTGATTATGATGGTCGTATCCACACTGCCTGGGGCAAGACGCTGTCTGCCTACGTGTGCCATGGAGAGAGAGAGAGAGAGAGAGAGAGAGAGAGAGAGAGAGAGAGAGAGAGAGAGAGAGAGAGAGAGAGAGAGAGAGAGAGAGAGAGAGAGAGAGAGAATGAATCTGTGTGCGCCCTGCCATCTCCATAGCATGTCTATGTCTAATTGGCTCGGGCTGATTCCACCCCTGGAATCCATTTTACATGGTTACCAAGGTGACAGCATCCGTTGTCTCGATCGTCGGGCAGACAGAAGCATGTCAGCTCACACACGCATGGGCGTGCACACACACACACACCGATATGAACAGTGGCAAACATGCAGGAGCCCCAATCCCTGTTAATTAGCTCCATCTATTAGCAGCAAATCCACTAATTAAAGCCGAGCCAAGACATGACCCAAAGAAAGCTATCTACATCAGCCATATGGAGGGCTAAATGTGGAAGGGACCCAGTAATGACAACATGCATACACACACACACACACACACACACACACAATGGTTCTGTGTGCATCAAGGAAGGTCAATGGAAACCCTTGGCTGTTTCTATCGGCAAACTCTTCACAGAGCTGAAGAATGTCTTATGGTTAACGGCTTCACAGAGGTGGCTGCATAGATGTCATACAGAGGTGTTTAGCGTTCTAGCCTTGATTCAGCTTGTCATGGTGAAACTCCATGAAAGCCACGGCGCAGACAGAGACAAAAAGGGAAACGGGAGAAAGGAAAACGGATACAACTAACAAATGTTTTCTAAAAAGCCTTTTAACACAAACAGCGAAGCGTCAAGGCCGCACACAAAGAGAGGCTCGGTAAATATTCCTCCGATTTATTTTTACCTGCCGTCTCTTTTGAAAGGAAAATAACCTCATGTAGTCGCCAACGGGAAGTACCTATTGGTGAAAAGGTGAACTCAGCGTGAAAAGGAGAGAAATGGTTTCGCATTTAAGTTGTGTTCTTTCTGCTTTTGTTCGCAGGGGGAGCGGAGAGGTTTCCGAGTTGGCTTTTAAGGCATCGCGCTGTGAAATCCTGATGTTGATAAATGGAATGGAGGCCTGCTGTGAAGCTCTTCTGTCCCCAGACCATCACTCCCTCCCTCCCTCCCTCCCTCCTCGCCCACCTTCAATGGAGACAAAGGATGAATGCGAACAAATCGAGGAAATAGCAGAAGGACAGGAATGATCAAAAATATTCCAAGGGAGGAAGATGATGAAACGACAAAGACAAGGTGACAGGTAGAACGTGTGTGACAGAAAGGTCAGGGGGGTCTGAGCGCCCATGAAAGCAGTAAAATCACATCATGCATTTTTCAATGTAATGAGTATTCTTTATGTTAAGGTGGTATAAATACACTAAAAGACCTACACACCATAATCTCTGGTGAATGGCAGTACGGCTGCACTTCTCCACAAAGCCACCATGGTACGCAGTGAAATGTTGAGGCCACGCAACCCTATGAAGAAGCTACACGTACAAGTCAACATTATCTTTATGATATTGAATAGAAAAAATGTGCTGCTGTAATTAGCCGAGCTAGTTTCTTTCTTTTGCACAAAAGGAACAAAAAACTGCTTTGGACAACTGGAATCAACTTTCTGCGCTGGCTGGCTCTGCTGAATGTGGGACCACCACACACACACACACACACACACACACACACACACACACACACACACACACACACACACACACACACACACACACACACACACACACACACACTGGACAGGTCAGAAGACGAGCGGGATGAGGAGGAAGGCAACAACGGAACGACCGCCACAGAACCGGCGAGACCCTCTTGCTTTTGGAGGGGACATCAAAAATAGTCTCCAGTGAACTTTGGAGTGATCTGCTGCTATTTTTCAGAATAGTGAAACATTTCTCCCGACTACATTTTCTGCTAAAAAGGTGTCAAATGTGCATGTCAACCACAGCGCTTACCTTATGATTACCATAATCACATCATGATTTAATAAACATAATGTGCTAAAAATTAGAGGCTTGAACACTTGACGGGGCAAGTAGAATAATTACCGACATGAAATGAACTCGGATGTCACTTTCTCCGTGCTTTTAATGGGCTCGCAATCTACTTGTGACGCATTCAAACGCACTTCAAGCAAAAGGGTGGAAATGCTGTTGCGCAAATACACATTTTAAAAGTCAATATTGGAGTCAATGTCTCATTAAGATGGAGATTGTATGCTTAGTCACATGGCAAGGTGAGCAGGAGTGTACGAGGGACAGAAGGGATGGAGAGGGGGAGAAAAAAGGGGGAGAAAAAAAAGCTAGTGTTGGGGGCGGGGGTGCATGGCGGGGTGTTGCCACCCAGCGGTTTTCTGCATGAAAGCACATTCAGGTGTCAATCTCCTGGAGGAATTAGAAAGCTCTGCGGGACGCCACTTATTTTCTTCCCTCAGCACGCTCCCCCCCCCCCCCCCCTCCCCCACCCTCCCTCTGTTAACAGAGTGATCAGCGCTGCATTAGTGTCGGCATTACCGCTTCACATTTCTCTCCCGCAATCACAATGCCATAACATTTTACTTCACATTAATTCATGAAACAAAGCCATCACACATATTCATAAATACCTGCAAGGGCTTATGTTTGTTTGTTGTTGTCTTTTAGCAGTTTGACTGATGCAATCAGCGGTAACTGGTGGTCATCTGGTGAGAAATAACATGAAAATAGTGACACATATGAGGATTTTCACTTTCCTGTAATAGTTGCTGCATTGCGAAGGCGATCGTGTGTTCCCAGCTTGTGATTTTAATACTTCCAACAGCACTAGAAGGCAGCAAAACAAACCCTGTACATGTTTAATCTTTATCAATAATGTTCTGGAGTTTTTGACTTACAAGTCAAGTTAAACTTAAGTTGGCTAATATCTCCTTAAAGCTGCACCTAGACATATTTTGTTTTAACAATAGAAAAACAATGCTTATTGTTATTGTCCCACATAGTTTTCACCTCTCTAGTTCTACTCAGCTTTACGCAGCATTTTAGCATCTTTCAGCTCCTTGTTTTGGTTTTCCATGCCACGACGTTGTACGGTGCCAGGAACCGGTCGTTATAACGAAAAATAAAAAAGGTGTGAAAATTTGTCATGAATCAGGAAAAATATGGGAGAATTGTGACCCCGGGGAAAAAAACGGGAGAGGGCAATAACAAAAAAAACGGAAAATCTGGAGGATTTGCAAATATGCTCATCAGCGTAATTTTTGCCTCCTAGAGTGAAAAAGCTAAAAAACAAAAGAAAATTGAAAAACCCTACACTACCTGCCAGCACCAAACTGCAGACATGAAACATTAGCAACTAGCTGGTGAACCAGCGGAGCATTCAGCGAAAGAAAAGTGATTGTTAGACTGAAAATATGAGACAAAATGAAAGCAAATGTTGCTCTGTATCTGTCGGATTTGCTCACCTACATGCAGTACGTGGTAATATGTGACTGGAGTGTCAACAGCTTGTTGTACTGACCTCAAGTGGCCAAAAACAATACAACAATAGAGGCGAAGGTCCAAGTCTAGGATTGTGAAAATAAACGTCTCAGAAAACAAACACGAGACGAGCAACTCATGTAGCGCTGTTACGGGCCGAGAGGATGTACCGAGTCCAGTAAGATGAACACGCCGTCTCCCTCTCTCTCTGTCAGACGACATCAACAATCAGTGTGATTTCTTTTTAGCATTGTAAGCGAGCGTTAGAGCAATGGGCCTTTTTCAAAGTTCCAGTCAAATCCCTGCCAGGCAGCCTAAAGATCCATCACTGTAGGACACCCGAACATTTTTCTCAGCCCATTTTCCTCCTGGGTGTATCTCCACTTTAGTTGTCAGCTGGAGCAGGAGAGACATAAAGAGCATTGCTGGCAGATTATAGGGAAGATGTGCAAATGGAAGCCCTCACGCCCTCCACCTCCCCCCCCCCCCCCCCCAACGTGTGCCTTTTTTTTTTTCTTCCACCGAGTCGCGCTGGATGAATGTTTACCATGCAGCCTCGCGCTCGACACTCTGTCTAATGGGCTGTGTGTAGGTGGCACTTGTACGGTCCACAACATGCAACACTATTAAACGCGGGGGGGGGGGGGGGGGGGGGGGGGGTCAGTCGCTTCGCTGAGAAAGAAAAACAAAAAGGAGGGAGGGGGTTACAGGTATGTGTCCTTCTCCACGGCGAGCCTTTTCAATTCTTTACACTCCATTGCTTCTGCCCGCCTCTCTCCTTTCACCAGACACAGCGGCACTCAGTCTCTCTCCCCTCAAATCACCGTCTCCATCTATGACGGGGGTAAAAACAAATCAATACAACACCAAACAATGGCTTATTGGCCTACGGGCACAGTGTGCAGAAAGGTCACCGCTATACATTATGTATGGTGGCCAGCTAATGGTCAGTGTGCTCGCAGACAAATGGACTGTAAGCATCTCCCCTGTGTGATGATCGCATAGGGGAGACACACACACACACACACTGATATAAAGATGCACAGAAACATATTATATGCATGTATAGACGTAAACAAGTGCATGTAAGTGCATGCAGTTAACCCACTGCTACATCCATACAGTATCAAGCGAGTCTGAGATGGGTCCACATTCATTCACAGGCTCACGAAAACATTTATACTCAAAGTCAAAATGGGTGCACACAAGTACACACACACACACACACACACACACTATAATTCATCCATCACTCTGGTCCACGGAGCTGCTTCAGAGAGCAGCACCCGAGCTATATATCTTTTATATGACTCGTGAAGATGCGTGGCTTTGTAAAGTTTTCACCTTGCGCCTGTTTTTTTCTCGTTCTTCTGTGTTTTCAGACCTTGTGGAATTCTTCGACATTTTTTCACCTCTTTCATTTGAATCTCCCTCGTGCTTCATTTTTGTTATGTTCCGTAAAATAAAAAAAAACTATTTTATATTTTCCTGGATGTTTTGAATGAAAAGACCCATTAATCTGTTTTTCCAATACATTGTGACCTCACTACCCTCTTTGTGATGCTGTGTACAGTGAGTCCAGCACATACCGCACATACAACTACAGCGTCTTGTTTTTAAACAGCTTTGTACGGATTGAACCAACAGGATTTAAGAGGCAAAAATGACAACGTTCACCCTTTCACGCTCACATTAACACACTGGTGGCAGAGGCTGCCATGCAAGGTGCCACCTGCCCATCATGGTCGTATCCTGGAGGAGCCGGGGATCGAGCCGCTCTACCTCTGAGCAATAGATTCGTTGTTAAAAAGAGATACAAGTCCTGTCCTGCAACAGCTGGGCACTGTAGTTATTAGCAAACATTACTGAAATAGTAGTAGACAGGGTATTTTAGGTATTGTGTATGTGGGATTGAATGGAAATAAACTTAATGACTATGAACCTGTTAGCCAGTGCAGCTTTTTGATTACAGAGAGGAGCGAGGTATAAGGCTCTGGATGGGGATCTTAATCGGACCGCACTTATCTCAGAATTCAGCTTTCACTTTGATCTGAACAACACACCTGTAAAGTGACGTGCGTCCAAATCCGGCCCATTGAGTAAAACAAAAGTAGCAACTATCTGCTGCAGCTAGTAACCTGATATAATAATGACTTTCAATTACCCTTTAAGTCTTTGGACTACTTACAGATGGCTGTTTAGCAGCTGCAACATCACTAAGACTGCATCATTCATACAAATAAACCATCTCATTTGGTCTCGTCAGCCATCAGACAACATGCAGTTTACCTCCCTAATGAGCGCCGTAATCCCACCGATCAACGCTGCTCCCCTGCCAGGGATTCAACCTATGGCAGCAGCTATGATGGTGACCACGGTAACGAGAGCAGAAAATTGCTGCCACCAAAAAGGAAAAAAAACAACGTTGAGAATGACTAAATCTACAATTATTGCCTGGTGGGCAGCAGAGAACATGCATCAGTATGATGTGATAATTGCCTGGACATGCTAGTGGGGGCAGAGAGCACATTATTTATAGAGAAGATGGGAACAACATGACAGGAAACACTGTGTATGTACGTGTGTGTGTGTGTGTGTGTGTGTGTGTGTGTGTGTGTGTGTGTGTGTGTGTGTGTGTGCCAATACTCCAACAGGAGAGAGATTGACCTTCATGTAGGAGTGCTGGAGTTGACACACGCACGTCTGCACTGGGACAAGAGCTCAGGTTTAACAGGCATACTGAAAAGGTCAGAGCTGTCACTCACCCAAAAAATACACACACACACACACACACACACACACAAAGATGCACACGCAACCAAAGTCCATGTGCGTATCCACACACACAGGCACAAACACACACTCTCTGAGAGGCAGCTAGCGCATGCCAAAACGGTGAACCATGTCAAATTAAAAGAGAAGTTTGTGCGCCCTCTGCCCATCTCCTTTAGAGACTGACTTCAGCACACACACACACACACACACACACACATTTTGGGCACCTGCCAAATAGCCCTGGAGCTGGCAGTTTTTGCCTGGTCTTATTTTTCACCCTCTCCTCACACCCACACAAACACACACCCAGACAGGGTCATTGGCGTATGAAGTTGTTTTGGTCTGTTTCTGGGATTGTGATTGGTCGGTGTGTTGCTAGCCAAAAAAGAAAGAAAAAAAAAAAGTCCCTTCTCCTGTAGTAACAGCTCTACCTCACACCCCCCCCCCCCCCCGCAGACTACCCAGCCTGCTAATCTGCTTCCTGATTGGCTGATTGGGTTCCTCACTCTTTCCTCTCTCTGCCTCTACCTTTTTCAACAAAACAAACGCTTCTCGCATTCACACACACACACACACACACACACACACACACACACACACACACACACACACACACACACACACACACACACACACACACACACACACGCTGGCACAATCAAAAACACACACACACACACTTGATTGGCACCCAGATATGATGAGAGCGGGAGAGACGAGCACTGAATATAGATCACAACATTGTGTATCAAAACCTACATACAGAAAACACAAAATGATCAACAAGGCAATGTTGTTTTTTCAGATCCTCACAATAACGTACACATTTATCACTGGAAGGACTACAAATTATCATCAAAAACTACAAGTCTTGGTGTTTTTTCTTCAAGATTACACAAACAGTAATACGGAAATGAATGTAAAATCTATGAAGGTGGCCTTTGAAACGTTCATAATGTTTACTGAATGTGTTGTTTTAATGTAAATATAGATAAATCTGGAGTCTGACTTTAAACACATTCTTACAAGGTGATGATCAAATGATGGTTTACTGCATCAGCTCACAGCTTAGATATTTCAATCACTTGCAAGTTGAATCATCTTGTATACAGTATGCTACAGTACTACTGTAACGCTGACAAACAACACAGTTTAAGGAATATGAATCAACAAAAGGAGAGAAATTGCACTTATTTTTCTTCCTGTATTGCCCCTTTACATTACTGCAGCGGTGAAGTAATTAGCAATTCTGTAGCAGTGCTGCTCACCGGGGTAATGTTAGACCACGGCGCTTGCAAAGACATGTTGCAGTGATTCAGTGATCTGTACACTCAGCGATACGCATTCAGACTTGTATGAGGTTTAGAGATAACAATTTACCAAGTCTGTTTGACATTGAAACTCTGTTATGAGCAAAAATAATCAGTTAATACTGCATATCTGTATTCACCTAGAACAATCCAGAGAGACTTGGTTATCGCTTTCTCTAATACCAAGTAATAAGGAGTAAATATACAAAAAGTGTATCACTTGGTAAGAGATGCAGGCCTGTCTCTACTTGCATCAAAGATACGTGTGATTGGGAATACATATACACATATATTTCCTATTTTTGATGCCAACCCAGACTGTTATCCCTGCAAAGCATTTGACAGATGGTGACATGCCACATTCAACGTTGTGTGACAGAAACATAAAATTGGCAACTTGAAAAATAGTCAAATATCCAATTAAATCAAACAGTTTCGGACTGTTTCCGACTGATACAGACACCGCCGATATCTCATTTCGATGCTTCATATTCTACCACTTTTGAATGTGGCGTGAACCTGTATTTGTGGAAATATCCATTGGATTCTTCCGTTTGGCTCGTTTTGTTCTGTTAAAGTAAATGTCAGCAGGAGCACGAATAAACTTGCTTCTTCTGGTGTACGTTAAGATTGGCTGTTCCTGATATCCGCCATTACTTTGGCGACATAAGAAGACGCATCACCTCACGACATATCTTCTCACTCTATGTTGCCAGAAACATCCTGTTATCCCGGAAAAACAAGCCTTTGACAGATGGCGACAAGTCACACTCGACTTGATGTCAAATAAAAACATCTTGAAACCATTAAAAACTACAGCTTTGAACACGTTTGTTTTTTTTACCGATATGAACAAGAACAACATTTCGTTTTGGCTTTCTGCTTTTCCACTTTTGCTCGGTCGACTTAAATATCAGCAGGTGTCACATGCAGGACCGAGCCTGCCTCTGCTCGTGCACATTAATAGCGAGTCTTATTTATGATCAGCTCTGGCAACATAAGGAGTTGTATCATGTTTACAAAGACATCCTGATTGGAAGTCAAGAGAGAAATATAAAGGTGCAAGCCCACACACGCTCCTCAGAGCACGGTGACACGCTCCCAAACACCTTCGCCAGTAATAATCTGTTGAAGGTGATAATTTATTCTCCGTCTTACTTCCTTCTTCAACTCTCTGCTCTCCAGCTGGCACTGAATCCACCCGCGGTGCGTGTCAGATGGGCGGGACGTTACCTTTTTGGAACAAGTTTCAGTGGCGCAGTCGAGAGGTAATTGTCTCGCATTTGCTGGCTGACACTGTGGGTGTTTTCAGATGCAGAGTGCCTCCAACCCCGCCAGCTGTCAACATGGAGCTGAGCTGGATATTTCCACTGGATACAGCTGGCATCAGGCCAGTGTCTTAGTCAGACAGACAGACAGGCGTGCGACAGCAATGGGGATGTAATATTCATCGGGTGATACCTCCAGTAACGCTCTATTATTTATTAAGTCTGAATCAGCTCTGTCATCATCCACACTCTAACAGGCTGAGCCTCGAGCACAGCCATGGGGAGCGTGTACGCAATAGATAGATGGATTTCCCAAATGAATCGGTGGACCCGATGCAATCTGGTCCTAATGAGAGGCCGGGCTTCATATCAGACCCGCAGCGAGGGGATTACGCAGGTTCCACTGTGCAAATATTTCATTTCTCGGTTGAACTTTTTTTGCCTCTTTCGTTGTCTTTCTTTCTTTCGTCGGGTGCACGTCGTCGATCTGCCGGCGTGAATTGTTTCTCTTCCTGTGAACGGCAAAATCACGTGATCCTCGAATGTACTTCCAGGCGCTCAGTGTGTTCAGGCCATTAACACGTGAAAACCTCCTGTCCAAATAGTTAATACGTGCAGCTTTAAATAGCCATAGGACGGATTAATGATGGAGGTAATCATTTAGGGTATGCTTTATTAATCTGCTCTCGTTATTAGGGCAGTTATTAAGGCTGTCAGTTCTGGGGTGATGGGCGGGCCGGTCTCATTTAGACTGCGGGGATCTTTATTATTGATCTGATGTAATGTTGCCCTCCATGCTTTCAGCTGCGCTCACTCTCACATCATTTCCACCGCTAACTGCCGACAACGAAGCTGACATGCGTGTCTTACGTAACATTGGCTTCTGGTTGCCGACGGAGGCCTGTAGCGTGAGCACTTCATACCCACGGAGGAACACACTCCTCCAGCTGCTTTGGTTTATCTTTAAAGGGTCTGTTGGTTTTAAATGACAGTGTGCTGGTCCTCCTCAGCCTGTGAACAAACTGTTACATCAGGTCTGTGGATCTAGAAGAGCTTTGTCAAGTGTGCAGGAAAAGAAACCATCCTGATAATATCATCAGAGGTTATCTCAGCTTGAGCTTGGAGACCTTATCGTCAGACAGGAGCTGATACAAACCACGGTGACTGTTTTTTGAGCAGCTACCATCACATTGCTGCACTTATAATCAATATCCTTTATCTACCCCCTAAAATGAGGCAATATACTCGAGAGAGAGAGAGAGAGAGAGCGAGAGAGTATATTGCCTATTTGTATATATCCCTACCCTACCCCACCCAAATGTTGGTGGCTTTGGTAAAGAGAAGAAGAAGTCTAATTATAAACACAGCAGAAACAAGTCTCTCAGTGAGTCGAGATGAATTCTGATTTACGTCAAGATCGTCTCAGTAGTGGAATCCAGCTGTGCATTTGTTTCTGAAAACATCCCTGAGAGTAAAAGTGCATTGGAAACAAGTTGAATGACAGCACCTTTGATCAATTGTACATCTCTTACATTGTTCTAACTATGTGAGGCTCAATGTGTGAATAGCTTTTTCATCATTTGTTCAAAAATAAACAGCCTCCAGTTGTCAAAAGTGTTCCCAAATGATACGCTATGCTCAGCGAGGATGTCATGGGGTTGCCAGGCCTTCACACATTCACATCACTACCAGGGCATCACTTCTGTAGCTGCTTCTCCCAACCACGATATGAATCACCTCGTTTAGGAAAGGAGGAGGAGGAGGAGACCTGACCGGGAAGCAGCAGCAATAAAAACGAAACTCAGGAACAGGACCGCACTCGCATCAAACCTTTGACTGTTGCCCCTGAAGGTTTTGTTCTTTTATCTGATTTCAACATCAGCAGAGGAGTCTTGTGAGTCGACGACACTGCGTCTGCATTTAAGAACGCGGACGGGACAAAACAGCTGCGGTACGCGATGCAGACCACGACTGAATAAGCATAATGTATAATTAATAAGCTAAACGAGGCACTGCTACTCGGTGCCCCTGACTGCCCACTGAGACGAGCTTTCAGGCCAATCAAGTGTTGCCTGTGTGGGCCGCCGTGTGCCCAGACACTATGCAGTCAGGCCTCGGTGCACACACACTTATTCGGGAACTAATGAGGCCTTTGGAGATCGTAGGCATCTAAAAACGTTTCTCTGTCTGCTCGACTCCGTACGTGTTCATCTGTGCGTGAAGCTCGAGCGTCGCGTAGATGCTGTACGCAGGGCATCTCACAAGGCGAAGCATCACCACACTCGTTTACCCCATTTCTTCCTGCTTCCTCCCATCACCAGAGTCAGTGAAGCATGGGGAGTTATTAAAACATTCCAAACATATCTTGCTTGTTTTTTCGGTTTATTTATATATTTCCTTTTACAAAACAACTCCTCTCTTGTAATTGCATGCAGCATCACTGCTAATGTACATGCATGTTAAATGATGAAGAGCCTCTTTTCAAAGCAACACTCTCGCTACATTTCACAAATAAGTTTTTAAAAAGAAACGTAGGAAGGACAGCGTGATGGGGAAATACAGAAATGCAAGCGGACACACACGCAAACACAGAGAAACAGAGAAACACAGAAACATACAGAGACACAGAGAAACACAGAGACACAGAGAAACACAGAAACAGAGAAACACAGAGAAACACAGAAACAGAGAAACACAGAAACAGAGAAACACAGAAACAGAGAAACACAGAAACAGAGAAACATACAGAAACAGAGAAACACAGAGAAACATACAAACACAGAGAAACACAGAGAAACACAGAGAAACAGAGAAACACAGAGAAACACAGAGAAACACAGAGAAACACAGAGAAACACAGAGAAACAGAGAAACACAGAGAAACAGAGAAACACATAGAAACACAGAGACACAGAGACAGAGAAACAGAGAAACACAGAGAACCAGAGACACAGAGACACAGAGAAACACAGAGACACAGAG
>CM051706.1:2768829-2796329 GCA_028022725.1 Lycodopsis pacificus | reverse complement strand
GTAAAATGCTAACGTAAAGCTAACGGACGACACAAAGAGACTGTGAAGGCAAACTAGCTGCCTTTTTTTTAACATAACACGTAAAAATACATTTAATGACAAACTTTATATATCGTAGAACAAAACATTAAAATGTCTTAATCTTGTGTGAACCACAACCCCGTTTAAATACCCACTGGCTTTGAGACGAGCGGAACAGGAAGTGCAAAAATGCTGACTCATCTCTGGGTTTTAGGACTCATTCCTGCACGTCAATGCAGGAATATTCAGATTTAATAGTTGTTATCTATGTAGAGATTGCAACAACTGTGTACAACATGCGACGATGATGACGGTAGCAGAGAGATGATGATGGTCTTGACTCTGTGCTCTCTTTCCTCCGTCCTTCCTCTGCTGTTTCCACGTTGGAATCTCTCGCGTCTCAATGCTCTTTAATCCCTTTAAACTTAAATGTATTCCTGATGTTCTCCCCCGGTCTCTCTCTGTCTCATTACACTGTCATCCCAGCCCAGTTAAATATGCTCTTTTATTACTATTTTATTGGGTTTTATTATTCAGTGTGCTTTTTATTCAATATGCACTTTTTGGAGGCTGATATTATCAAAGGATCAGAACACAAATCGCTCCACTTCTCTCCGTGTGTTGCCATGAAGTTCGGTTGTCGCTTTGCTTGCGGCATTTATTTTTTTCTGCCGATGCTTTATTGATTTATTGATTTATCTTTCCATCCCCCCCCCCCCCTCCCTCCTCCCTGTGCGGGAGGTCAGAGTGCAGGGTCAGTCAAGTCAACTTTATTTATAGATGCCTTTTAATGATGTGCTTCACAGAAAGCAAAGGACCTCAGCCGCTGTTCATCAAACACACGATGCAGAACCCCCCGGAGCTGTTTGTTGATCGCTGTTTGTCCTTTGAAGTGAATTTTCTTGTAAATAAATGCAAGATCTGGATCACACATCTGAAACAAAGCGATCCAAAAGCTATCTGGCCGTCAGAAATGACCCAAACTTTGTCACTTTTTGAGTCTTTTTGAAAGAAAATATAAAAACAACAAATGACCAGAAGTCTCTGGGTCACGAGACGTCTCTGCAAAAGTCACGGACAAATCCTAAAACATGGCAGCAGCATAAGAGACTCATGAAGTCAGCAAAGTGACTCGGTGACATCCACAGTTAGCGTTAGCCACCATGAGCTAATGGTCCCAGCAGACCGAGTAAGGCTGCATTTAGCAGAACCCCTCGGAGTGTCGTCACACATTAACATCGGGGCTTTGATGTGCATCATGCGCCCGCCAGTGTGTGTGTGTGTGTGTGTGTGTGTGTGTTACCCTTAGGAGATCAAACCTGTGACCATCTGTCAACCAGAGTCTTTCTTTAAGCACTTTAGTACAGAGTGTGATGGATATCTCGATTTCATCATTCTGTTTCTGCAGTTGTATCTGATTTTTGACATGTTTTTGGGGTAATTAGGGATCGAAAACAGCGGATGAACGAATGGATAACTTGCTGTCTTTAGTTCATCGTACATCTAAGATTCAATTGAGCTATCTTTAGAGGTAAAAGTCTTGAAATGATGAGACGCTGGTTCCAAAGTGGACACAGTGGGTTGGAACAAAAGGCTGCATGAGTTTGAGTCAACAGGTCACTGCCACGTTGAGCTGAAGAGCGTTTGATCGCAGTAAACACATTACGAGGGCCGAGGGAGACGCTGCACTGCCCTCTTTGGGGATCGAGATGAACTAATCTTAACACGCTTCTGGTTCTCCATCCAGACAAAGACAAGCCCTCGGACTCTGACGAAGAATCGCAGAGTAACAACGCCGGGGCCGGAGGGGCCCCCGGGTCCGGAGGGGCCCCCGGGTCCGGCGCGTTGCGGCCCAACTCCCAGTCAGCGTTCCTGGGCCCGCTGCTGTGGGAGAGGACCCTGCCGTGTGACGGAGGCCTGTTCCAGCTGCAGTACATGGACCTGGAGGAGTTCCTGACGGAGAACGGCATGGGGATGCACGGCAACGGGCCCAGCTCCACCAGCGCCCAGATCCCCTCCCAGGTAAACGCCGATGGAGACCAAAAAGCTCACATCATAACGGTCTCAGCCAGCTTCATCATAAACAATCTCCACACATCTTGACAGCTTGCCATCAGTTCAGACTGGAGTGGGTATGTTTGGCATTTAATAATGGCCACGGTACCTGAAGATACGAGACAGAGTGGTTTTGTAGCGCCGGCAGGAAGAATGAACGAATGAGAGTCCGTCCGTTCTTTGTTGAAAGCTCTGTTGTCTCTCTCTCTCTCTCTCTCTCTCTCTCTCTCTCTCTCTCTCTCTCTCCTCTGTGTGTAAATCTCACTCGACTCACGATGCGTTTCAGGATACAGATATTCGATTGGCTGAGTTGCGTCACGTGAGATGATTGACGAGGCATGTAATTGGTCGGTGTATTTCCTGGACTGCTGACCGAGTGCCGTAAAGGCTAGAAAAGCTGTGCAGGTTAAAATAGAAGCGAAGGTTTAGATGTTTACAGAGAACTGGATCGGCGATGAAAATGGCGCCCATTTGCTCAGTGGTCCGTGAAGCAAAAAAAGTCAAATTTCCGAGTTAAAAATTTAGATTAAAAAACCTGGATCTCCCAGCGATCTCCTGCATTGTGGGGCCCATAGAGCAAACACAGTGACAGACGTCTCTTTGTCCAATAGAATTCTATGGGGGAAAGTATTTCTGCGCCCTCACAGCAGCACGTTTAGCGTTGGGCTTGTGCTGCCCCACTAGGAAAAGTTAAAAAAATTAAAATATCTGTTTCCTTCCTTTATCTGTTTTTCTCTGAATCCTCACTGCCGTTCAATGAGCTAGCGTGTCATCTAAATAGCTCTTTAATTTAATTTAATTTAGTATTTTCTATTCACAAAGTTGTGGTGTCGGGTGATTGCCGTACTGCAATTAAATTCATGTGGGGCAACGTCTATAGCTCACGCGGTAGAGCACGCGCCACATGGACGCATCATATCAAGGACTCAATGCTGTTCTCTTTGTTGATGCTGTGATCTAGACTGACGGTATATTTCCTCTCCTCCCAGAGCTCCCAGTCGGCGGTGCCCAACCAGAGCTCCCAGTGCCCTCCCAGCTCTCCTCCGCCCTGCTCCTCCTCTTCCTCCTCCATGTCCTCTTCATCCTCCTCTTCCTCGCTGCTGGGACTGGAGACCGTCCAGCCACAACCGCCGCCGCCGCCACCGCCACTGTCGCCTCCGCAGCAGCAGCAGCAGCAGCAGCAGCAGCAAGGCATGATGGGAGGACCCGAGTGTCATCATGGTGAGTGAATGAGGGATTGTTTTTGGGGGGGGGGGGGGGGGGCGCTAACGGACGGTTTTATTACATTTTGAGATGGAAATATGATAAAAGTTATTTCATTTTCAATTAATTATTTACTTCAAAGACTTTAAAACAGAAAAAGGTGATAAGAGGACAGATTTTGATATCTTTAATATCTTAAAAAATAATAATTAAACCACTTTCTAACTGCAAACCTGCATTCTCTCTAGTGGCCACCAGGGGGCGACTCCTCTGGTTGTATAGAAGTCTATAGAAAATGACTCTACTTCTCTCTTGATTTATTCCCTCAGTAAACATTGTAAACATGAGTTTATGTCTCAATCTCTAGTTTCAAGTCTTCTTCAATACAGCATGATGTTCATTTAGTACATGATGGTCCATTTAGAGTCACACAGACCATAAAGCAGGGGATGCTTTAGGGCGGGGCTACACGGTGATTGACAGGTCTCTATTACAGCGTTGTCCGGTCTGGTAGTTGTCCGTATTTTCATCTTAGAACTTTAACCCTTTCACAGAGTGTTTTCACTTCATAAAAAGTTAATTTGAACCTTTTTGTCGCCTATGAATCTCTTTTTAAGAGTTGGGTTGTGCTTAGCTCCGCCCTCTCGTGTCACTTCTGGTTGCAAAAATCCAAGATGGTGACGATCAAAATGCCAAAGTCAAGGCTTCAAAACCACAGAGTACAACCTAATGGGTGACATCACTGTCACTATCTCCTCTTCTTTTCCACAGTTTTTGGTCCAAAAGCTTTTCTTATCGTCGACAGCGAGACTAAAATTGGAATTCCATTTTCACGTGAGAAGGCAACGGTCGTGCACCAGCTAACGCGGTCTGACATATATGAAGCTGCACATGCAAAGGCTTTGATGTGATCTGGCTCGAATGAGGACTCTCGATGACACATTGCATGAACTAACCCACTCCTTCCACAATAACCACACAAGGATTTGGTCGAATTATATCTCTGTGTGATAAACGGCAGCTCTGCTCTCTCCAGCAGCCTGTTTTTATACATTATATATTCATAATTTATTGTTCCCTCTCTCCGATGCTTTTGACCCAGAACTGAAGGAACATCTGTCCGTCTGTCTTTTATTTGTCTGACAAGTTCAAATTATGGCTAATTGAAACCACAAAGCCATTCTTTATGATGCTGACGTGTTTTTTAATTCTCAGAGCCGTCGAAGACTCATCACAGCATTTCACGATGATTTATTGCTGACAGATCCCCACACGTCTTTGTAAATGTTCAGCCGTTGTGTAGACATGCAAAGGAAGGATGAGACGATGAGCGGTGGAGTTTGTAGACGACTGTTTACGATCGTTTGGTCACATGTCACACATTTAACAGGAGGAAGTCCGGTTGCGTAAAGCGCGCTGCATTCTTGGAGTGGTGTCTGCCGCGAACGTCGACTCATCTTCAGATACGTGACGTTACTACATTACCGTATTTTGGTCTAAAAAAAAGTATGTTTCTCAGCGTCATCATTGGAACCTCGGGACACCGACTAAGCTGCTGTTTCTTGACGAGTTGGAAGTGAGCATGTGTTGAATATACGCACCTGTTGACATGGTGGACTTACCGTATATACCAGCGGTTCCCAAACTTTTTAGGCCGCGCACCCTCTTCTACATCCCGACCGGGTTCGCGGACCCCCCCCCCCCCCCACCCCTTCATAAAAAAAAAAAAAAAAGCAACAGAGCCTATTTTAGCCACATAAAAATCGGACCAATGAGAGAACAGTTTGCTCGCGCGTGGCGTTTGTTTACAAGATTTAGTCCGCTGTTAAATGTTGCAGTATGAACACAAACCGAACAAAGGGGCAACTGCAACATTGTATCATATGAATCCCTGAATCAGAACAAAGCGAACGAACTGAAGGTGTGAAAACGCCCTGAAACACTGCAACAAAGTTTCAATAACTTTTAGTTACACAAGGCGTCACTCTCTCTCTCTTTATCTCTCTCTATCTCACTCTCTCTCTCTTTATCTCTCTCTATCTCTCTCTCTCTCTCTTTATCTCTCTCTATCTCTCTCTCTCTCTCTTTATCTCTCTCTATCCCTCTCTCTCTCTCTTTATCTCTCTCTATCTCTCTCTCTCTCTCTTTATCTCTCTCTATCCCTCTCTCTCTCTCGCTGTCTCTCTCTCCCTCTCTCTCTCTCTCTCTCTCTCTCCCTCTCCTCTTTTACTGCTGATAGCTTCAGATGTCCCACCTGACAGTTTCCCCGATTTCAGCCAGTTTAGCATATTTAAATGAATGTTGCTGAATGCATGAAGTTCGCTGTTAGCTGACGTTAGCTGCACAAGCTAGGCTGGCTAGTGTGTACGACTGGCGGCAGGCAGCAAGACTGCCAGAAGGAGCTCAAGTGCATTTATTAAATTGTACGTTTTTAATTTAAAATCTTACAAAGGGGATTTTTATAATTCATGTTTTTATTTTGTGAAAAATCCCACTTTTTTATTTTTTATATTTAATATTATTACACCATCAGACCGCCATTACACTTTTCCTCTCGCGCACCCCCCTAGAGGCAGCTTTGGGAATCCCTGGTATATACCAACAAACAACAGCAAGAATCCCTCTTCATCTTGGAGCGAAAGGCTTCACAATAAGGCTGCATTACAATCTTTCATGGTTAACGTTTTCTCCTTTACTTCTTTAAGTCTTTAAAGGGCCAGTGTGTTGCATTTTGGGGATTCTATGAGCAGAATTGGAATATAATATTTACATTATAATTATGTTTTCATTGGTGAATAACGACCTGAAACTAAGAATAGTTGTGTAAACTCCCAATAAACACCACTCGGGCGAATGTAAGTCCATTTTGGTTTCGTCCAGCTGGCAAACTTTTGTCTGTCGGTCTGTTTTGGTGGCGAGCAGGTAAAAAAACTCAGGTTTTCAGAGGTGAAACTAAACAAAGCGTCACCGATGAGAGTGTGGAGAGTGAACCGAAACAACGAGCTGAAAGGCTCTAAAGCTGCTGCAGAGTTACATACACCATATTGCGATTATTGTAGCTTTCAATTTCTAGTCGCAGGCTTAAATATGTTCAACGCACGATCGTCAGCCAGACCACAGTTACAGTAACGGTGCAATGGCTTCGTCCTCTGTGCTGATTGTGGTGTGTTTGTGTTTGCACGTTTCAACGGTTCGTTGCGGCACTTTACACACACCGGCTGTTTTCATACGTCACCATTTAAGAAGTTCAATTCTCTCTGTTTTTGGGCGTCCATACTTTGAATCCAGTGTTCGGTACGAGGAGTTGGTACGCAGCAACAGATGATCAGAAATCTGACTGGAACGTTGTCTTTTCATTCTGAGTTGTAAACAACAAGAGAGGAGAAGTTTCTCTGTGAGAACGAGCTGCAGAGAAGCTTGAAGGGAACAAAAAAAGAGATTTTGAAAATGAGACACAGACAGAAGAGAGACGCATGAAAGGAAGCAGCAGAAGAGTGAATACCACTGGATACTGCTGCAAGGCTCTGTGTGTGTGTGTGTGTGTGTGTGCTGAGTGCTTCTGTGAGTATCTATGAATAAGCCATCTGTGTGTGTTTGCATGCATGCATGTCCGTTTGTGTGTGTGTGTGTGTGTGCAGTTCGCTGAACTTCTGACGTGCATATCAAAGGACACTCTGACACTGTTTAATGTGAACATGCTCTCGTGTGTGTGTGTGTGTGTGTGTGTGTGTGTGTGTGTGTGTGTGTGAGTGTGTGTGTGTGTGCGCTCTTTATTCAGAATTATAAACACGTGACTGGGCTGAGCATGATGCATCCAGGCAGAAATCCCTCAGGTCCCTGTGGAGCTGAAGTGTTACGAGAGAGAGAGAGAGAGAGAGAGAGAGAGAGAGAGAGAGAGAGAGAGAGAGAGAGAGAGAGAGAATAAACTGGTTATAATAATCTGATCCACGTGCACATGTTTGGTTTGAATTGGATTAATTCTGTGCTAATGGCGGAGAACACAAAGATACGGATGCAGCGTGTTCATTTTCACCTATTTACGAAAGTAAATGCTAAATATTAACATCTGTGAGGATCCAAACGCGTCCGTCAGTTGAAAGTGAACAAAACAAGGAGACTAGTGGCTGAACTCTGCAAAGATGAAGCAGCTGTGGTGGAGATGGACACAAGAAGCCCAGTTCAATCATCTTGAATGTCATTTTGCTCAACACTCCACTAATGATGCTCTTTAAGCAAAGCAAACACCCACCGAGCTACAACCGGTTGAATCACTTGCTTGAGCAGTTTCTTTTCCCTCCTAAAGAACAAGTCCTTAGGCAAGGAAACATGACTCACCTTAAATCAAGCCGTTATCAGGCTGCAGCTTCCAGGTCAGTTCACTTCGTCACAAACCTTCCGAATCAAACACGGATCTTTAAACATCAGGTCTCCGTGAGCCCGCCGCATGAGCTCGATGAACTGCGATGGGTTTTGGAAGGAAGCATCTGCTGCAGGAATCCATCTCAGCTGTTACAGAGGCCGACCCTTTAACAGCGAACACTTATCAAACCGAAGAACACAAAGAAACGAAGAGCAAGGGCACCTGGAGAGAGAAACCCCGAATCTGAACAACCGTTGTTGCTTTGCCTCGGGCTCGACCCGTCCGCCGAAGTTCGTGGGAATACGTACGTGACTGACGGGGAAAGCAGAAGTGGGAAGAACATGGGCTCTAAAGCCAAACAGCACACCAGAGTTTACACAGGAGATAAATTGGGAACTTGACATTTACATTTTACTTATTTATGTACTAGATTTCAGGGCTCATGTTTTAAACATTTTCAGTTTCATCTTAAGTTGCATCTTCAGAGGGAATGTGCTGATCCTCAGCTGACTGATGTCTCTTTGCCCACAAGTTGTTTCAGGCTTTGAACAACCACTAATGCATATGGACTTTAATACCCAGACGTTAAGCAGAATAAGGCCACAGTGCTGGTAACAGTAGCTCTCCTTCACAAGTCTTTAGTTTAATAATACAACTGTAGCATTACTTATATTTCCTGCAAGTTTTCTCTATCAGCACCACGGTTTTTACTGAAATATCTCAACCTCCATTCTTGCAGTGGAACTTGCTACAAATATCTATTTTCCCAAGAGAATCATTTGTTATGACTGTGGTGATCCTCTGAATGTTCCTCTAGCGTCGCCAGCAGGTCAAAGGTCTTCCATCTTAACATCCACTCGATTGATTCATTGTTCCCAGAGGATGCATTGAGTTCAGTGATCCCCTGACTTTTCCTCTAGCGCCAACATGAAGTTGACGTTTGTGTTTTTTTTTGTGTGAAACATTTGAACAGCAGTTGGATGGATTGCTGTGAAACTCTTAGCGCGCATTAATGCTCCCCAGAGGATGAACAGTAACGGCTTCGAGTCCCTTAGTTATCACCTCGCGCCATCATCAGATCGAGACTGAAGACACTCCCCTCAGCCTCAGCTGTGGTTTCTGTTTAGTGCTAATTAGCAGACGTTAGCGTGCTAACACGCTAAACTAGCATGATGAACATACAACCGCATTTAGCGCAAGTGCAGCGTCACAGAGCCGTTGGCGCTCGTCTCTTAAAGATGCAGTGTGCAGGATTTGGTGCCGTCTCGTTACGGGTGGAAGTTTGCAGGTTCTCCCGTGTGCCCGATCTAGAGCAGTGTTTGGTTTGTCCGTTCTGGGCTACCGTAGAAACATGGCGGCCAGCTCCGTGAAGAGAACCCGCTCATGTAGATATAAACGACTTATTCTGCTGGAAACACAATGATTCACATTTTCAGGTTTTTATACCTGAATTATAACATTAATAGTATTATATTAAATTTCTGCCAATAGACCCCCCTAAATGCTACACTCCTTCAATACACTATGTTTGGCCATTATTCAAAATAAATATAAGTACACTTGATCTTTCACATTTCTTTGTTTTTACTGCTGAGAGGAAAACATATCAAAACAAAGTACATAGAAAAGGTCAGCGGTCACATCACTGCAGTCGCTTTCTCTGGCAGAGAATCAGTCTGAGCACCGGTTGGACCGTTGTTGGCAGCAGGAGCGACACACCGTGTTTGACTTCCCAGCTTTAAACCAGAGACCACAGCGACCACCGGCCGTCTGGACTGGAAGAATCCCAGACAAACCCTTTAGGAACCGTCAGTCAGTGAGATGACAGTCGCATTAACCGTTCAGTTCAGGTGTAAAGAGCTCCGGCTGTGCATTGTTCAGGAACTAAAGGGACTCGCTGGCTCTTTGAAAGAGGAGAGCTCCGGAGAACACCGCGCAGGCGTTTAACATTCAGGGCTGTGATTAATCCCGGCAGAGGAAGGGTTAAAGAAGACACTGACTCTGCACTCTGTAACACTGCACAGAGAGAAGGAGAGAGGGGGGGGGGGGGGAGGGAGAGAGGGAGAGGGGGGGGAGAGAGGGGGGGGGGGGGGGGGGAGAGAGAGGGAGAGAGGGGGGGTAGAGAGAGAGGGGGGGAGAGAGAGTCAAGAGTGTTCGCTGTGCATGTTTTCAAATCTCTCCCTCTCTCTCTCTCGCTGTCTCTCTCTTTATCTCTCTCTCTCTCTCTCTCTCGCTGTCTCAATCTCTCCCTCTCTCTCTCTCTCTCTCTCCCTCTCTCTCTCTCTCTCGCTGTCTCTCTCTCTCTCTCTCTCCCTCTCTCTCTCTCCCGCTGTCTCTCTCTCTCTCTCCCTCTCTCGCTGTCTCTCTCTCTCACTGTCGCTCTCTTTATCTCTCTCTATCTCTCTCTCTCCCTCCCTCTCTCGCTGTCTCTCTATCTGTCCCTCTCTCTCTCTCTCTCTCTCTCTCTCTCCCTCCCTCTCTCTCTCTCCCTCTCTCGCTTTCTCTCTCTCTCTCGTTGTCTCTCTCTTTCTCTCTTTATCTCCCTCTCTCTCTCTCTTTATCTCTCTCCCTCTCTCTCTCTTTCTCTCTTTATCTCTCTCTCCCTCTCTCTCTCTCTTTATCTCTCTCCCTCTCTCTCTCTCTCTCTCTTTATCTCTCTCTCCCTCTCGCTCTCTCTCTCTCTCTCTCCCTCTCTCTCTCTCGCTGTCTCTCTCTCTCGCTGTCTCTCTCTTTATCGCTCTCTCTCTCTCTCTCTCTCTCTCTCTCTCTCTCGCTGTCTCTCCCTCTCTCTCTCTCTCTCTCCCTCTCTCTCTCTCGCTGTCTCTCCCTCTCTCTCTCTCTCTCTCTCTCTCCCTCTCTCTCTCTCTCTCCGCTGTCTCTCTCTCTCTCTCCCTCTCTCTCTCTCTCTCTCTCGCTGTCTCTCCCTCTCTCTCTCTCTCTCTCTCTCCCTCTCTCTCTCTCTCTCGCCGTCTCTCCCTCTCTCTCTCTCTCGCTGTCTCTCTCTCTCCCTCTCTCTCTCTCTCGCTGTCTCTCCCTCTCTCTCTCTCTCTCTCTCTCTCTCCCTCTCTCTCTCTCTCGCTGTCTCTCCCTCTCTCTCTCTCCCTCTCTCTCTCTCTCGCTGTCTCTCACACGATCGGGACATGTGCAGCCGCCACGTCACGTGCCGCTGCAGAAATCATCGGAGCGAGAGAGCCAGCATGCAAGAGAAAGAGAGGGGAGGGGGGGGGGGGGAGGGGCTGGGGGAGGAAAGGAGAGGGAGAGGAAACAGTGGAGATTACAGAGAGAATAAACACTGAGGCAGAAAAAAACAATCTTTCGGATGGCAGAGCAAACAGTGAGCCAGGAGGAGAATTGTAATTGAATAGTAAAGCAGATCTCTGTGCAGCAGGAGATACATGCTGCTGAGAAAAGACATAACGCCGCTAATTATTCCCTAATAACTACAAATTCACATGTCTCCTCAGCAGCATGTCCAATAATAATCTTGACTCACAAGAAACCATTCGGCTCATCCGTCAGCACCTTTCACCAATATGGCGGTTTCCTGTTGACGTGCTACCTCAGTGGTTAGCGGCAGGATTACACCGACGTGCACCAACCTGCACACCGCCGCCATCCTTTTTCTCAGCAACGACGTGCATCGTTTTGGGATTTCTTTGAAATCATATTCGCTTCCCGACGTGCCAGATTGCAGCTCCTGTATTATGCATCAGCTGCGTGCTGCGGGCGACGCTAACGCGTGTTTCACTTTAAGGTCGCGTCCACACTGACAATAGCGCTGCATGGGAACAACACGAGCGCAGGTTAGGCTGCAGCAGCGCGGCTCTGCGCTGCAAAGCACTCGATTACTTTGAAATGCGGATTGCTGAGATTTAAAAGCTTGTCTCTGCATTTGATGAATCGCTGTGCAGTGTTTCGGCTTCTAAGCCTTCAAACTCATTGAGCTGAAACTGGCCCGACTGGAATGCTTGTCACCCGCTCACTGGTACCTGATGATGTCAGCCCGCTGTTGCCGTCTGTCACAGGATGTGAAGGCAGCTCAAACGACCTGGTCGAGGCTGCAGGGAGATTATGATGGCGGCATCAGTCAGAAGCTTTGGCGTTACTCTAAGAGGTTTTCCGCTGTTGTTACGTCACTCGACTTAAGACTTTGAACAAAACAATATTAATACTGTTGTTTTTCAGGTGAGGACATAGATATATTTAAATTAAATATATCTAATTTAATTTAATTTAATTATGTATATATATTATATTTATTTATTTTATTGTATTTTTCTAAACAAAATACTTCATGAAATCCAGATCATGATAATTTAGAAAAATACACCAAAAAAGAAAATCCAATGAAAACAAATATTTCATGGGAAACAAAGCAGTGATTCTGCATCAAACCGAGCCGAGTGAAGTGTTTTAAAGCAGTAAACGCTTTGCTGTCTGCGAGTAGTACTCTGTGTTTGTGGAGCGCCGTGGAGACGAGTTTTTAATCTCCAGCATGAACAAAATGCTGAACTTATGGGTAAACCTGCAAAATCTCCTCCTGCGCGGGGGTCTGCTCACATCGTGTTCCAGTGTCTCGTGATTGGCTGAGCCTGAGCAGTGACTGAACAACACGTGGGGACACGAGGAACAAAACTCCTGGGGAGTGTCACCTGGACTCAGTTGCTTCTTGTGTGTGTGTGTGTGTGTGTGTGTGTGTGTGTGTGTGCGTGCTGTTTCTTTGTTTGTCCACTGGTGTTCTTGCACACTCGTGTGCACGTGCCTGGCTGGGTGTTTGTTTGTGTGTGCAGAGGTGAGTCCTAGTCTGCTGCTTGTGTGTGTGCGTGCGTGCGTGCGTGCGTGCGTGCGTGCGTGCGTGCGTGCGTGCGTGCGTGCGTACATGGACATCCACGTGTGTCTGACAGTGAAACCGTGAACCGAGACGAAAACCAGATGTTTAAGATGTAAGCTGAGATAAGAAAATAATAAAAGAATGATCACGGCGCTTGTACAAAAATGACTAGAAGGCTTTTCATGTTTATTCAACACTTTGTATTCAGACTAATGAAAATAAATAATGTTTGTTTGTGCATCTTTAGGACATATTTTACAAGATACAAGTCACTTTATACAAACTTACTTTAAAACACAATCAATAGTTTAATAAAGGAGTAAAACTAAACTCAATTTATAACAGAAAACTATGTATAAATTCAAAACTATTAAGAAATCCCATGCATGTGTGTGTGTTGAACAGAAGATTAATCAGAAATCATTTTGGTTTACGTTCTTACAGCTTCTTACATCTGTGAATATGTTTCTTTTCTCTGTTTTTTATACCATCGTACATTCAAGATGTGAGGAAAAAGTGCATGGACCAAAACAATGAATGAATCAGAAACATGATGGACAGATCAATAACGGTTGAGCGAGCGAGTCCCTGCTGTGAAGGTCTGGTGTGTTTGAGGAGTAGTGGAAGAGGCCGAACATGGTGTGTTTACACTACAGGGAGGGGACTCCTCCTTACGTCACACACTTCCTGTATCACATTCCACCGATTGAATCTCCAGCTCATGTTTCTGTGTTTGGCACAAACAGCTGCAGGCAGAGCTCGCGGTTCCTCTGCCTGTGCTCGACTCAGAGCGGACGGAGCAGGTGAATGAAGCTCTGGCCTCCATCTGATCACTGCCGCCGGTATGAAGCCTGCTGATGCTGCTGCTCGCAGTGTACTCGGACTGCTGATGTTGGTCCTGCTGCTTGTGCTGCTGCTACAAATACTCTGCTGCTGACAGTACAACTATTTAAACTTCTACTACTACTGAGGCTACTTCAAGGACTGGTAGTAATTGTTCTAGTGCTGCAACTGGTGTCTGTAAGCTGCCGAGGGCATCGTTAGCTCGCTCGTGTGTTGATTCCATGCTTCAGTGCTGCACTGGTCACAGAGCAAAGTTCTCACTCCTCTGGCGACTACGTTGAGATTAAATGACACTTTCCTCATGAACTCTCTTGGCGTCGTAACGTTCCTGCTCCACTGATCGTTTCACATGGCCTCAGTGAGTCGGCAGCTTGCCGTGAGTTGGTTTACTTCATTCTGCAGTTAGGCCGCTACAGCGGGCGCAACGGCAAACGTAGACGTATAAATGGCCGCTGCTCCGTCCATCCTGTTGTGTTGATTTGAATGTGATGAGAGATGAGACCAAAGAGATCACATGGCAAACACCTTAGACCGCTAAAGTACCGGGACACCCAACAACACATGTTTGGTCGATCATCTTTCCCATAAAAAGCGAAATGTTCCAATTTTTCTCTCACAAAATGACGTTTATTGTGAGTTTAAATTCAGCGAAGAACTCACCTTTGATGAAAACTCACCAAAACTATCTTGTATAATTGGCATAATTGCCGACGTCCCAGTAATTGCATTGGTTACCCATCATTGCATAAGAAGATACTGCAACCGAGAAACGGCGTGAACCCTGCTTTATGATGAAGATGATGATGATGATGATGAGCCTGTGAAGTTCAGTTCCGTGTTTCCATTACGTCTTTAGTTTCACTAGTTTCGCTCACTTCCACTTTGTTTTTTTGGGGGGTTCCTACCTTTCCCCCCCGACCCCCAGAGAGCAGCGGTGATGTGTTGGATTCAGCCGCTGCTTCCATGTGGACTGTAGGTGTATCGAGTGAAGGTAGAGTTAGATGAGGCGATTAGTCAGGAGGAAGAGTTGCTCACCTGACTCTCAGAAGCTCAACCTCTCTATTTCTGCCTCTGTGGGCGTCTCTGCCCACGGCGGATGATTCCTCCCTGCTTTGCTCTGTGAACACTGGAGCAAAATGGCGGCTGAATTCTTCACTCGTCTTCTTCTCTGTTGGACCTTTTTTTTGAAATAAAGTTTTTTTTTTCTTTCCCAAAGAGGACTGGAACAGTTCTCCACGTTCTGAAGTTAGAAACACGCCGATCGAGTCGGCGCTTCACTTCCTGAGGCGGAGGTTTTAGATCAGCCATTTTTTGAAGTGAAGGATTTTCATGCAGGATTGGACAAGAATATGAATAAGAAATGATGGTTTTAGGTCTGAACAGCAGAGCGAGACCTTTAAAGACCGTAAAAGTGAATGCAGGAACGTTGGTGTTGCTCTTTTGGTGGAAACAATGTTTTTGTCAACGAAAATGGTCGATTTTTAATGAAAGATAATTGAGTCTTAGTTGCTTTTTAAATCCAAAAGCATTAATACATGCAAGGCTTTCAGTCGGCGATGGACAGGGAGAAGCAGAGAGAGCGACAGGCGGAGAGAGAAAGCCTCATAATCTCACATAAATTAATGAAAGCAGAGAGAGAATCTCAGACTCAAGCGGCCCGCTTCGCCCAAATGGCTCCCGCTCACAGACAGGAAATGAAGCCAGGCGAAGCCGCGCTTGGCTGGCTGTTTACCAGCAGCAGCAGCATGCAGCAGCATGCAGCAGCAGCAGCATGCAACAGGAGCATGCAGCATGCAACAGCAGCATGCAACAGCAGCAGCAGCATGCAGCAGCAGCATGCAACAGGAGCATGCAGCATGCAACAGCAGCATGCAGCAGCATGCAGCAGCATGCAGCAGCAGCAGCAGCAGCATGCAGCAGCATGCAGCATGCAGCAGCATGCAGCATGCAGCAGCAGCAGCAGCATGCCGCATGCAACAGCAGCATGCAGCAGCAGCAGCATGCAGCAGCATGCAGAATGCAGCATGCAGCATGCAACAGCAGCATGCAGCAGCAGCAGC
This sequence comes from Lycodopsis pacificus, assembly GCA_028022725.1. Lineage (NCBI taxonomy): Eukaryota > Metazoa > Chordata > Actinopteri > Perciformes > Zoarcidae > Lycodopsis > Lycodopsis pacificus. The sequence continues at coordinate 2,780,956 of CM051706.1, read as the reverse complement.
ATGCAACAGCAGCATGCAGCAGCAGCAGCATGCAGCAGCATGCAGCATGCAGCATGCAACAGCAGCATGCAGCAGCAGCAGCAGCAGCAGCTGCAGCAGTGAGCTGTGTTCTTGGATCAGTTTCAACTTTTTGCCCAAAATGGTTGTTATTAGGACGCAGCTTTGGGCAGACTTATCCAGGATCAGCCCCGTTCATCTAATGAAAGTTGCTGCTTCACGTACAAAACAGACGGACCAGAGGATGTATAGCCGGATACAGAGGACCATGTATGCTGCATTGCATTGTGGGCTGTAAAACGTTCTTGCATCCAAAGGGGTTCATGATGCTTTTATGAAATAGGATAATCTATTATCAGCTACTTTTTGGGGGAGTATTTGATCCAACGATCAGTCCAAAAATCCAAAGATACGTAATTAATGATTATATGAAAGAGAGATAACAGTAACAGGTCGGGTTTTTTTGGCCACTTGCAAAACATTGACATATCATCGCCTTATTAAGTTGAGCAAACAGTTGCTTATTTACACATTCAGCAGACGCTCGGCAACATTCTCATTCATCTCGAGTCGCGTTTTCTCTCTTTTTGGTCTCAACCAACTCCAGAGGCAACGATCCGTCTCTTCAGCTGCTAATGCGCCACTTTCTCCTCCAGCTCGTCTCTAACTGAGTCTGTCTCTGCTTAGCTTAGCTCCGTTTGTCACTAGTTTCCATAATATTGTGACCAGTTAGTAAAAATAAAATGGATGTACGAAACACGGGTTTCAAGTTATTTATAAATGATTTATAAGTGATTTATAACGCACTATAATGCAGTTGTAAGCAAACATAAGAGTTTATTGATGTACTGTATTCAACAATTATAAAGACATTTTATAGTATTAACTATTATTAATTATAAGGACATATTCTATATTATTAAATGAAATCATTCCTATCAGGCCTCCATGCTAAACAGGAGTTATAGTTCCAATAATACATAAATAAACACTTGTATCTGCTTAGAACTCCACCACAGTGTGTTATAAAGCATCTATTAGATGTTCACATGCTGCCTTCACCCGTTACATTATTATTTCTTGCATGCAGAATGCTTTGCTTGTGGTCGGTTTGCTTTCCCGGCTCCTTCTCTTCTACATTTCCCTCATATTCACAGCAGAAATCGATTAACGTGAAATTGATGAACTATTGTTTCCAATCCCACTGGAGCTCTGTGCACTGAGTGTTTGGGGAAGAGAGGATATTCATGATTTAGCCCCTAATCATGTCAGTAAGTCGACTGTTTGGAGTCATTTATTTGGGGGTTGCAAAGTTCAGTCCTTTAACACCGAGATGCCCCGAAAGTCAAAGAGTAATCAGGTTTGGACTCCGCTGCCAAAATGTCAAGCTCTGCAGGACGACGGGTTGCCAAGACTCGAATCAACAAGCGTCTGTGTTTGGGAGTCCATGGGACTTTTGTTTACGAGCCCTGGGAGCCCAACATCACCAAATACCCCAAAAATGTTTTCCACTCTTCGGCTCGCACCAAAGAGAACCGACTTCAGAGGATTATAACTGCAGAGCAGCGCGATGCATTCACGGCACACTGGAGGTCCGACGTGTAGTCATGCAAGTACATGTGGATACATTCTCACAGACTGCACAGAATGTACAGAAGGTGTAGTTGCTTTTCATAAGAAGACTCACTGAGGAGAATGTGGAGGTTTTCCCCCCACGTCTTGGATGTATGAGAGGATGTATTCAATCATAAGAACATTTGATATCTCAGAGTCTGACACGAGTTTGAACTCGAACACAACCGCTCACAACGTCTGTATACCCAGAATTCCCCGCTCCAGCCTTTGCACTGCTCCGCTCATTGTGCAGTCAAAGTGTTTTGTGGAGTTGTGAAGAGGGCAACGACCATCTACATCAAATGCCCCCCCCCCCCTCCCCCCCCCCCCCCCCCGATTCCTCTGGTTGTGGTATTGTAGTTGACGGGCGTAATAAAATGACTGACGGCTCAAAACAGAAGCAAATCAGTGTCAGGCGTGCTGCTCTGACTGACACTTCCTGGCTCACGAAACGAGTCTGTGTCGGCTGAGGACATTTTTGTGTGTGTGTGTGTGTGTGTGTGTGTGTGTGTGTGTGTGTGTGTGTGTGTGTGCGTGTGTCACAGTAAAGTAAAATCAAGATGCATAATGTTGAATCTTTAAAATCCCCCGTTAATGAGAAGGGATTTTGGATGCAGCGCTGCTTCTCTGCTGGTAAAACATTCCGTCCTGTAAACACGTCTCGTCTCTCTTTCATTAGTATCCAGAATCTTTCCACGACTGTTTCAGCCGATATTGGTCACCAGCAGCTCTGCAGTTATTTATAATCTGTGGCTCGGAGCCTGGAGCTCCGCAAAAAAAGAAAAGAAAAAAAAGAAAAGCATCTTACAAACGGTGCCACAAAACAGTTGTGACCGGTGCTGGATGATTGCTCAGCTAACACTTGTATTCCAGAGAGGAAAAGCAAAAAGTCTTTTTCTCCATTTATCAGAAATAGAAGATACTTGTGTGATAAGCAGCTGGTGAGGAGATATGACTGGAAATAGACTCACGATTCTTCTGCTGCATTCAGAAAAGGAAATAAAGCAGAATAGCTGCAATAAAAGCGCCAAGGAGGAGTTTTACATCCTTTACTCGACGCATCCAAGAATAACTTGACCGACTCAACAAAATCATCTTCTGCTTCAATTCCTGGTATTATAACGTTTGATTTATTTAGATTTTATTCAATTTATTTACCAATTTATTTCCCCCCCCTCCAATCGGGGGGGAAAAAAACATCGACCACCACAGCAGCAAACAACCAACATCATGTGTCGTCTTTCACCAGCTTATTACATACCAAACCGGCACAAGATGTCTGATTGCTGACCGGATTCTCTTTAATCTCCTTGTTTTTGTTCAGATATGATCGTTTTCATTTCTAAGCGCTGACTTCTCTTCTCACATGAAGCTCCACAAAGGGTTAAACTGAAATCCTGATCTCGCCTGCTTGCTGTACTGTAAATCCGGCGTGTTGTGAACTCGCTGCCCTGCTCGGCTGCTTCTGGCTCGATACCGTCACCTGGTGGTGAGTCGGCGTCACTGCGGCGGCTGTGAAGGAAGCAGCAGAGCGAGGACGCCGTGTGTTTGGGGAGATTTCTAAGGGACAAGATGAAGAGTCACGGCGTCCACGCGTGAGTGAATGTGCAAGAAACGATTGGGAAGCACGTTGTCTCTCTCCCCTCTCCTCGCCCGTTTTGAATTACACATATTGTTCGGCGTCTGATCCTCTTCACGGGCCTCGTTCTTGGCTCGCTGCTCTGTGGGTGAAGCAGGAGAGAGGCAGAGTGTACAGGACATCTCACGCCGACGCGAAGCACTCGGGACACAAAAAGAACCGATGAAGCCGCCCGTTCTGTGGCCAGTGGCGTAGTTGGGGTGATTTGGGGCCCCAGTGCACGCTGTGGTGCCGGGGCCCCTCGTGACTGACTGACACGTTTGTTCTTGACAGGCGTGACCGCTCGATCGGCTTCTCATTCCTAAACTAACCGCCAAGTATCGTCTCGTCCGGCGATCGAACGCTGACATCAACAGACATATCTAACAGCAACATCGGTGCATTTCTGTGTATGACAAAAACACCAAAGAAAATATTCATTTAACTGACTTAAAATGTATTTATTGTTTTTATTTTAAAAAACAAAGAAAAGAAAATGCTGTTTCTTCAAGTTTAAACCAAACTCGACTTAAACGCGCACCAGCAATACTGCAAACTTCCACCGACCTCTTGAGTGTTCATAGCTTTACAGATGTGTCGTACGTCTCTGCCTCCACATCTGGAGAAGCTCTCTGTGAGCACTAATATAACCGTTAGAAATATTTGACTTCGGCAGCTTCCTGGTGGCGCTAAAAAAACACACCGCTGTAAAAAACTAAAGAGGAAATTTGAGTTATTGTTGGTGAAATTACTGATGTTCATTTTAAAGTGCTGGCTTCTCCTGGGTATATATATTTAACACTGTCTGTAAGTTTGAATATGTATAGTTAATAAATCGTAAATATATAGCTCATCCTCATCCTCTCTCCCTCTCTTCCTCCCAGGTGGTCGGGCGGTGCCTCAGGACCAGTCACCCACTTCTACCTGCCCTCCGGGACCCCCTGGGCCTCCGGCGGACGCCAACGGCAGCAGCGACATCACGGTGAACTTTGACCCCGACCCGGCGGACCTGGCGCTGTCCAGCGTGCCGGGCCAGGAGGCGTTCGACCCGCGGCGGCACCGCTTCTCCGACGAGGAGCTGAAGCCTCAGCCGATGATCAAGAAGGCCCGCAAGATGCTGGTCCCCAACGAGCAGAAGGTACTACATCTCCCACAATCCTTTGCTGTCCTACGGACCACTGGGATATTATAAGGATCCTGACAGGCTGACAAACAAACAGATGTGTGTTTTATTTAGTTTTCACCCTCTCACTTCTTTCAAACTTTGAAACGTCCTTATTATCATTTGAGTGAAACCTTATTTTCTCAAAATAGGAGAAAATAATATATAATTCATATAATATTATGTCGGGTATTTTATAAAATGTAATAAATAAATGCACAAAAAAACCCAGCATCAGTCACAAATAGAGTCAGATAAAAGTGGAACCGAAATCACTGAAAGGTAGAACATTAAACTGACAGAAGAGGAAAAGTCGGCATTTAAAATGTCAGCCTCCTGCAACACTTGAGTGTTCTGCAGAAACACGTCCTGACGTGTGAAGAGAGGTCAGGTTTGTTCTGCAGGACGGTTACGGCAGAGCGCCCAGCAGCCGCGTCCGAACTTCATCACGACGAAGGCCACAGCTCTTGTGACAGCTCCTGTGTCGATGTGGGACAAGAACCTATGGCGCATGATGCCCGCTGGTATCCCCGTCTCCCGACCAGGCTGCTACGATATTTCGTCCTCGGCTCGTTGCGCAATAAGAGGAGGTCTGATCGATGGCTTGTGCTTTCACGGGTCAGTGCGCAGCAGCTGCAGCTCCTGAGGCCGGTGTGATTTACGGAGGGACGGAGGCGCTCACCTCGTGCTCTGTCTTCCGAGGTTTTATAAATCATTCGTGCGCAGGTTGTTTGGGAAAAAAATGATCTCTGAGCAAAGTTAATGAGGAAGCTGATTGCTCTCCAGCTCCTCGTGAATTACATCTCAGATTCATCTCTTTGGCTGCGATCCAGCATCACAACGTGAAGGAGAGTTTGATTATTTCCATAAACAAATCATAAAAAGTGATTATCCCTTGATGTTTCAAAATGATAATGATTTTGCAGAGTTTAAAGTCGGAATGCCGTTAACTGTGCCAGACGTAAACAGATCCTCTCTGAGGAAACACTGCAGCGATTCCACCGACATCGATCTCTCCAGATCGAGATCACTACTTTCAACTTGGAGTCCAAAAGTTTAACGCAACAATCTCTGTGGTTTCCAATCGTCCTCTCACGAGACCCTCATCGGCCGTCAGGTCTCAGCTCAGCACAATATCTATTTCCACTTCACATCTTTATGATTCTCCAGCTGCTCTTTACCAGCCGAGGAGTTCCAGCTGGTTTGCCACCGTGGGTCTTTTATCGCTCTGGTGTCTCTTTCATGCGTCTGTGCTTCTATCTGTTGGCTTTCAGGTGTCTTGTGACGGCCAATATGTCTTTTCAGCAATAACACACTGGGGGGTGTTCCAATATAGGAAAGTAACGGGTGAGGCAGAGTCCGTCAGAGTGCATTATTGTTCTTATACCACGGCCACCTAAAGGAATACTCAACCGCACAGCAGTGACAATACATTCCAGTAACTACGTCATCAAAACATCAAAGAAACGTCTGAAACCATCACTGCAGTGTCGTCCACTTCTCGGCTCTCCGTCCACCGTTGTGAAATCACAGTAATGTACATTATTAGTGCATTTTACAACTTCTAGAACCTAATTATATAAATGAGGGCTTTTCAAGTGCTCCTACTGGGAAGCTGTTCTACCTCGAAGAAAATCATCCGCGTTTTATAGACGTGTTTCCCACAGTAAGTCTGAGGGAAACAGTATTTTTAGGCCGCATGACATCACGTGACGGACTCGGAAGTTGTAATTCCTCCTTTTGGCCACGATGTAAAATGATCTTCAGCTTCTTCTCGCTCCAGTATTTGTCATGTTTTTTGTGTTCTATAGTTGCAACTATTCAACTGCTGCCTCCTTTTCCTCCTTCCCTTCCTCCTTTCCACGTCACATATCTGACCTTCATAACTCATCCCATGCTTCCTTCTTCTCCCCCCCCCCCCCTCTCTCTCTCTTTCCTGCCGCCCCTTCCACCATACCAAACGGCTGCCGCCGGTGAAAGGACGACAGGTACTGGTGCCGGCGCGTGAAGAACAACGAGGCGGCGAAGCGCTCGCGGGACGCCCGGCGGCTGAAGGAGAACCAGATCTCCGTGCGCGCCGCCTTCCTGGAGCGGGAGAACGGCGCCCTCCGCCAGGAGGTGGCCGACATGAGGAAAGAGCTGGGCCGCTGCAGGAACATCATCAACAAGTACGAGAGTCGGCACGGAGACTTGTGAGGGCGGAGGATGAGGAGGAAGAGGAAGAGGACGACTACGACGAAGCAGGAGGAAGGGGCGGGAGGGGAGGTGGAAATGAGAAAGAGAGGGTACGAGGCAAACCCAACAACAGCAGCACTTTAGTTGAAGTGGCGCGGGGGGGGAAGGCCGGCGTAGATCTGCAGTAAGCGCCGAGCGACACCGGGGCGCAAGCACCAACAACAAAGGCGTGCACGCTGTGCTTCAGGATGATGTCACGACAGGAAAGCACACGCGACGCCAACCTTTCCCCAGTTTGGCTCTCTGTGTACATGCTGCTTCGCTGTCTCCACTCAATGTACTGTTTCACCGTTTGTGTCACCTCGGCAGCTCACACGTCACCCTCGGTGCTGTGCTCACGCCCGGTGTCGCACGGCGTTTTTTCGCAGGCAGTGCGACCCCGGCCGCCGCTCCGGCCAGTTCAAACAGGGTGTGGAATTCACATTATGCCAGTGAAGTCTCACTTTTTAAGCTCAAGGCACGGATTCAAGCCAGGAGAGGTCAGATGTGTAATTCTTTTCTATAAATAGGACAACAACAAAAAAAAACATGTATATTTTTGAAGTGGGAAGGAAGGCAAGACTAGTCCAGCAAAGAGGAGGAGGAGGAGGAGGAGGGGGAGGAGGAGGAGGAGGAGGGGGAGGGGAGGTGCAGGGTTTTCGTCCATAACGCAAAGAGATTTTGACAAAGGATTATTGTATATTTTTCTATTAGCAGAGATAGTGAGGAGGAGGATTTTGGAGATAATCTTTTGTATATTTTATACGCGGGGCGGGGCTGTTTAGCTGGACAGTCAAGGGGCCACACTAAATGCTTTTCCTCCCAGCTGTTTATCGCAAAACAACAGATCATCTATTTTCGATTTCACCGAGCTGGGCAGTCGCGTTCGGCCGGAGGCGTAACTGAGAATGTATCACGGTTGAATCAGGTATTTCACACGATGCGAGGCGGGGCGGGGCGTCTTGGTAACGATTGTTTTTGGGTCGAGGGGAGAGGGCGTCGCAAGGAGGACGGTGAAACAAAAAAAAAAACTGTATAGTTTTAAGAGATTCTTTGTGTTTTCGTTTTCTTTTGTGGGCTCGTTCAAGCACTTGATCTGTTCTCTTCTATTTGATTCCGTGTCTGATTTTGAAATAATCGCAGGGCTTTTTCTTTTTTTTTAGAAGGTGAAGGAGAAAAGAGAGAGAGAGAGAGAGAGGAAAACAGGAAGCTAATAGCCATCAGAACAGCTGGATGTGAGCAGATGTTTGAGAATATACAAGGGGGAGAATTTCACTGGCAGGTTTGCTTTTATATTGAACGTGTCTCGCTCACACACACACACACACACACACACACACACTTACACACTCACATTGACGGACAATTTGTCAACAATAACACAACGTGGTTGCAGTCTTTCTCTCTCTGTTTACTCCACGATTTGTCCAGGAAGTGCAAAAATGAAATGCTAACTGGTTTAGGGTTGATTTGCCCGGATCGAACGGTGACTGAAACCTTCAGCATGCACACACACACACACACACACACACACACACACACACACACACAGTCCTGACCCAGGTTTTAACCCTTATTGTTGTTGTTGATGTTGTTATGGACTTCTATGGTGCTGATCGGATCTGATCCTTCACCTGATGCACGCACACACACACACACACACACACACACACACACACACACACGCAAACTGACACACATGCAAACACTTCCACCATCTGGAACACAGTACTGAACTGCCGAAACCCTTCCTTTGTCTTTTATTCCTTCTTTTTAGTTTCTTTTTTCTTTCTTTTGTTGCATATTGTGTCGATGAACCGTATATAGATTTACACACAAACACGTGTCTGTACCTCTCCTTCAAACTTTACCCAATGAGAAACGCACCCTACTGCTACTGTACCATACAACTGTACTATTGAATATTAAACTATTCTCTCACTAGATATATATATATATATGTATATGATATATGCTTGAATTATTGTGATAATAGTTGTAATATACATAATTGAATATATTACTGAAAATCCCATTGGAATCATTTTGTCAGTTTTCTCTCAGGTGTTTTTGTCTGAGTTATTAAATACACATTAAAAAAAAAAAGTATTTGATTGGATCACAGAATGTGTGTTGTTTTTGTTTTCTGGGGGGGGGGGGGGGTCATATGTGTCTTCTTGTTGCTGCTGATGTGTTTTCATTCTGTTTATCTTTAACTCACTGTGGGACAAGAGATATTTGGCTGTGAAAGAACTGCACCACGGCCGCGTTACGTCAACGTCACTACCGATAGTTCCAATTACAGATCGTGTCCTGAGCACAGGTATGAACCAGAGACTGTCTTTAAGGCGGACTAGTGAGTAGAAGAGTGTTCGGCGTGATGACGTTTGATACCCTCGACAAAAAACAAACTAAATACCAATTATCTTCCCAGGTCTGCACTCACACTAAACACTTTACTCTAAACACTGAGCAGAAAAGAAACCCGAGCGGAAGAAGATATTTTATTTTGCTGAACAGAACTAAAAGCATTATAATCTCGCGTTAACCACAGATGTTATTTCGGGCTTCAAATCAAAAACCCATCGATTTTGAGAAGGATGAACCTGCAGTGCAACAATACTGACTCATTGCAGGTCGACTCATTCCTGCAGCACTCTGTTGCATCCTCTTCCTCTGTGCCACACAGCCCAATGTGTTGACATGTTCCTTCGTCATGGAAGCACACACTGAACATTACCTTTGACTGAATACATCCTCCGTCCTGCTGCCCCAAATACTCGCTATATGAAACGTGGATTAATCCACCGCTGAAAATAGATTTGAGTTACGTTCGCTGCAAACTGCAGTGACCATCTGTGAGAATGACTGAGCCTTTTCCAAAGAGTTCAACTTCATATTGTCAACTGTTTTTTTGACAGATTTACGAGGAAATCAGGAAGCTCTGAGAGACGGATTAACATATGTTTGGTATCAGTCTTCTTTGTTGTCAATATAGAATCAGGTCAGCCTCGTTCGGACTTCACTTCATTCTGCTCGGCTTTCCAAGTCATTTCAATCAGGTGCCAATAATTGTGTGTTTTGGGTCAAGAGAAGTCTTAAGTATTCATATACACACGAACACATAGATGGTTTTGGTCTTTTCGTGGAATTCTTTTGACAATAAGCTAAATATATATAGAGCCTTGGCTGGCTTCACAGTCACATCTATTGTCGTGGTTTCCTGTTTGTCCCTCCTCCGCTCCGTCCAGGCTTCACTTTCCAAAACCTGGATCCAAAGAGACAACACTGCAGAAACCAGAAAGCAGGCCATGGCACTCAGATCAGGTACAATTTACACACATTATTAATATTTGCTCACTTTCGTGATTTCCCTCATGTTATTAGTGTGCCCTGTGTGCACTGTGTGAGATATTGAATAATAAATTAAACCTTTTACACAGAAAGTGCAACAGCAGACCATTGGGAGGCACTCAGACCCTTCTGACAGCTTCTCTGTTAACATCAGATCCACAACGAGTGTGTGTGTGTGTGTGTGTGTGTGTGTGTGTGTGTGTGTGTGTGTGTGTGTACAGTGTTGTGTACGTTCACACTTCTCAACAGCTCAGTTTAAAGTTCAATTCACACATTCAAATGAACACTTTCTGTTTATCTGTCTGCCACATATTTATATTACATTCAACCGGCAGCCTTTAATGCCTTAGAGTCTCACTTTGCTTTTATTTGCATGATTTTGGTTTATGAATATGAACACATGTTCATAATGAGCAGCGTTGAAGGGTGCCCGAGACTCTAAGGCTTTCATTGCATCGACTGCTGCGTTGTAATTGTTGTGCATATCCTGAAGATGAAGATGAAGAACCTGAAGCTTGTCTTAAAACCTGCACACATACAAATGAGGTTCGTGCATGTGATACGTGCGCACAAACACAGGAAAGCATCCTCACGGGGGGTCGCAACCACTCGCTAGATCGTGAAGTTGACTCTTAAATGTTTGGAGGCGGGGATGGATTATAGTGCTGCAGGAATGAGTCCTAAACTCCAGGAATGACTCAGCATTTCCACACCTTTCGGTTCCCTGGTCTCTAAGTCAACGGGTCCTTTGAATGGGTTTTTGTTTAGATGCCAGCAGATAACAAACCTTAAGAGATTTGAACGACATAAAACAGTCAAAAAATACCCCTCTCGTGAATTCTGAAGCTTTAATGCGTCTTAAAAAGGTTGGTTGTGAATGAGCATTATGTGTGGCGTAGTTCCTCATGTTAGCGTTTTACTTCTGATTTAGAATCTTAAAAGTGGCGTTCATTTGTTAAAGATTGTCTTGATGAAGTCATCAACGCCTGTTTGCCACAAAGCTTATTTTCTGCAATAATCCACAATCCAATGGAACAATCCCATTGGCTCTTTATGGCGGGAACCAGTGTGATGCTGCTAGTCCCACTGAATGACGTCATCCCTGCAGCTACAGACAGCAGCTGATGTCCCCTCATCTTTACACCAAGCCGGCCACACAATGCACGAGCGCCTATAACCGTCAACGCTCAGCATCCCCAAACGGACATATTCTGTTCTCCATTCACCAAAAACACGAGCCCGCTCAATGAACACGCTCTTTCACGCACAACTGTGTGTGTGTGTGTGTGTGTGTGTGTGTGTGTGTGTGTAGCCTACTACATCCCAACATGTACATGTGCATCCGCACGGATGCATGCCCAATATGTGTGTTTCCATGGCTACTGCTATGAGTTGTTGGTCCCTGGACAGATTAGACAGCAAATCCCCTCAACCTCGGTTATGCAACACAACACCATGCCGGTCTCTGTGTGTGTGTGTGTGTGTGTGTGTGTGTGTGTGTGTGTGTGTGTGTGTGTGTGTGTGTGTGTGTGTGTGTGTGTGGGAGTGGATGGTCTCGCCACCTGTATCTGGTGGGTTGTTTCAGCTGTTCGCCGACGTCTGCGTCACCGGCTCCCCCTCGTCACGCCGCAGACCATCTGCCCAAGCTGGTGCCGACGGCCCGAGCCAAAGCGCGTCCTGCACCGTGCCGCTCCGTGCCGCGCCGCGCCGCGCCGCTCCGTGCCTTTGACCAGAGCTGTGTTGGAAAGTTTGCGCGCTTTTCAATAAAATACACAAAACAAATTCTTGTCTGAGACTTTAAGGGATTAACCTTCGAGATTATTCTTTTTTTCATCAAATCATTTAATCCCCCATCATTTAGTCTTCACACATTAATAATGAATGTGATAAAACACTCGTTTTTCAGTCCCTTAATTGGGCCACAGTGGGTGTAAAGAAACTTGTATTACTTAATGTTGAACTGACATCATTCATGTGATCAATCGAATCGATTTATTTGTTCAGGTTTCAGTGTTTTAGAATCTATCAGCAGCTTTTTATTTTTCATTGTCACCAAATAGATTCTCTGTACCGTTGAAGAACTGAGTGAGCATGAAGGTGAATCAATCAATAACATCTGCGTCTCAGACATGAAGTAATGAGAGAAAGTGTCTCTGAAACACTTAATA
>CM051706.1:2723829-2753829 GCA_028022725.1 Lycodopsis pacificus | reverse complement strand
GCACAGAGCAATGGCGCTGGCATTCCATACGTCATCCCCACAGAGAAGCCCCGAGGGACACGGATCGTAAGCCTCCTCCTCGGGCTGTAAAGCTCAGCACTCCATGAACCGGCCTGTATTGAGCCTGAATTGTGAAGCACTGGGCACAGAATGTTTCAGTACGAGCTGTATGAATGAATGGCTGATCATCTTTCTGATGTTTCATAGCGCTGACTGAGATTTTACCGTGACAGTTCACAGGCACACGTGATGAACTAGTGAAGTGATATAAACAGCAACAACATAACGACGGCCGTTCCGGGGCTGCTGGGGACATTTTGGGACTTATTGGTAAAGGTTGGACAGAGGCTGTGACTGACTTGTCAACCGGATGACTGACTGATTGTCTGTGTGTGTGTGTGTGTGTGGGTGTGTGTGTGTGTGTGTGTGTGGGTGTGTGTTCTTGTTTCCCTTCAGAGCCGATTATGGGAATAAAACCATCATGTGATTTGGAATATGGAGAGAGGATACAGAGGCTGTGAGCTGAGCTGCTGGGGATTTACGGGTCTGTACACTTTCAGGGAGAAGGCAGGATGTGTGTGTGTGTGTGTGTGTGTGTGTGTGTGTGTGTGTGTGTGTGTGTGTGTGTGTGTGTGAGTGTGTGTGTGCGTGTGTGTGAGTGTGTGTGTGTGTGTGGACTCTCTCTCTGCTCTCACTCTGTCTTACTACCGCTCTCCTGCTGTTGCGATCCTCAAAGTGCCTCTCCTCTTTGGAGTGCTTCTACGTCCTTGCAGCTCCCTTCATGGTTTTTGTCATTTCCGTTAATTCTCTTTCCACCAGGGATAACTCATCGCTCCTTCCATCTCCTCTCACCATGCTGCCTCATTAGCCTTCATTTTACTCACCCCCCCCCCCCCCCTCCTCTTCCTCCTCCTCTTCCTCCTCCAAACAAATCCCCTTCTCTCTTCAGCGCTTGCCCCTGCCCGTCTCTCTCTCCATCGCCCCTCTGGCTTCGTCACTCCCTCTCTGCTTCTCGTCTTTTGAGTGCGAGGGACTTAAGACGTGGATTTCAGTGACGAGGAGGAGGAGGAGAGGGGCGGAATGCCAGGAGAGAGGAAGAGGAAGGGTGGTCGAGTGGAGAGGAGAGGATTCATGGGTGAAGCCCGGTGCCAGATGAGAGGAGGAGGACGGGGGCAGTTGCCCATTGTTGCCAGATGTCAAACACATGTTTCTGATGCTCATTACCCATGGATACACAGGGTTCTCCACACACACACACACACACACACACACACACACACACACACACACACACACACACACACACACAGTGTACACATATGCTCAAACATCTGCGTTACTATTGCTCCCAGTCCTCTCTCGCATCCTCTCATTATGCCTGAGTGCAGCGTTGGAAACAGTCCGTTCTCTTCACATTAACGATATTGTTTAATGATGCTGGATTCCCCAAAAATCCCTGCTCTTTCCTGAGTGACTGTGAAAGAGAAGTGAGACAATGCTGACATCACACAGGCTGCGACGGGGAAAGCAATACTTCAGCAACGTGCCGTGCTGCTGTTTAGCAGGTAATAAATGGCCAAGAGGCTTTTCACTGAGATTACTCGGTGGTAAACCAAAGTAACAGACAGTTTAAAATTTTGACCTGAGGATGAAATGAAAAGTTAAGAGATCACAAAAATGATCACAAGTGTCTTCATTTTGATACAATTCATGTGATATATTGCCTTGAAATGAGTGAATTAAGGTTAAAATAAAAGACGTGTGTCAATTTCACTGCTTCCTGTCCGTGTGCTTTACCGGCTGCTGTCTCATCTTTTTACCACGAGTTTAGTTATCAGCAGAATTAAACCTTCTTATCTTCTTTTCGCGGCACATTATTTTGAAGAGCCATTATAATTAGATTGTGATGAAACGAGATGATTGGGTCCTCCGCATGCATCTTTCTCTCCCTCTGACATCCAGTCAACACAATCCAAACTCTGTCGTTCTGCTGCAGCGACCATCATGACTTCTCAGACCCCTCTTTGCATAAATTCAGTCTCTGCCATTTGCTCGCTAATGCGCAGCACCATCATGCGCATAATTGTCCTCATTTAGACTTTTCAGAAGCTAAGCTGCCTTCCATCACCGGCGTGCCTCTGTCTTCAGAGATTTCATATTTCAGAGTGGTGAGGTATTCCACATGTCAACAATTGGGAATATTATATTATGTAAATGATCTCCGCCTTGTTATTGTCTGTCTCACAACCTCTCTTATTTGCATTGCTAACAGCGGCTGAATGATTGCGTGATGAGCGTGTCGGTGAGGTTGTCATTTCAAAGCCATTAGCCAGCCGCTAACACGGTGATTGGAATGGAGATGAAGGGGCTTCAGCCTCCCTCTTGTCCTCCGGTGAACTGTCCGCCCGTCCCTCTATCTGTCCCTCTATCTGTCCCTGGATCTGTCCCTCTATCTGTCCCTGGATCTGTCCCTAAACCCGTCCACATGTTGCAACTTCGGCTTAACTTTAGCTTTTTGTGCTATGAGCACACCCATAAAGGCACATGTCAGAAAAACTGTTTGTTTTCAGACAAATGTAGTGGAACAGAAAGTAGCATCAATATCGAAATACACAAGGTACTTTAATTTTTGCTATATAGAGATTATGTAAAGAGTTAAGTCTACCTAAAAAGAGAAGGAAGTCCCCCCCCCTCCCCCTCAGGTAAACACTGTTAGCTATGTCAGCACTGTTACCGCCGTTAGCACCGTTAGCACCGTTAGCACCGTTAGCACCGTTAGCACCGTTAGCCGCGAGCCGCTGGCTCAGCTGTCACCATGTTGAGAGCCATGTGGAGGCAATGTGCTCTGGATGTATATAGCACAGTGCAGTAGTAGTGCACACCACAAGAGCCACAACGTTAAGTAATGACAAGTTCATTTGTGTTGAACTTTATACTTAAAGATGGAAATTACTTGCAGTTAACGAAAACACAAAAACCAGGAAGACAGACTCAACATGAGACTATTTCGAGGCCCCTGCTTTGGCACCACGACTCTCTGTCCTCTGCTCTCTCCACTCTGTTAACACTTCTTCTTCCATGTGGTCACTGTTCCCCTTCCATCCTCCCATCTGTCTGTCCTCTGTCTCCTCTCGCTACTTTTTCATCATCTCTATAATGTGTCCGGGGCCTTCTGGACCCTCAAACAACGCCCGGTGTCTCAGTCCTCCTCTCTTTGTGTCTGCTCCTCCTGTGTCGCTTTATCTCCCCTATCTCCGCTGGAGTCGGCCCCACCCCATCACCCCATCACCCCATCATCCCATCACCCCATCACCCCATCACCCCATCACCCCATCATCCCATCACCCCATCACCCCATCACCCCATCATCCCATCACCCCATCATCCCATCACCCCATCATCCCATCACCCCATCACCCCATCATCCCATCACCCCATCATCCCATCATCCCATCACCCCATCATCCCATCACCCCATCATCCCATCATCCCATCACCCCATCACCCCATCATCCCATCACCCCATCTCCCCATCACCCCATCATCCCATCACCCCATCATCCCATCACCCCATCACCCCATCATCCCATCACCCCATCTCCCCATCACCCCATCACCCCATCATCCCATCACCCCATCATCCCATCATCCCATCACCCCATCACCCCATCACCCCATCATCCCATCACCCCATCACCCCATCATCCCATCACCCCATCACCCCATCATCCCATCACCCCATCACCCCATCACCCCATCATCCCATCACCCCATCATCCCATCACCCCATCACCCCATCATCCCATCATCCCATCACCCCATCACCCCATCATCCCATCACCCCATCATCCCATCATCCCATCATCCCATCACCCCATCATCCCATCACCCCATCACCCCATCACCCCATCATCCCATCACCCCATCATCCCATCATCCCATCACCCCATCATCCCATCACCCCATCACCCCATCACCCCATCATCCCATCACCCCATCATCCCATCACCCCATCATCACATCTGTTAGAGCGAAGGTGTCTGACAGAGAGATAAAGGTGTGTGTGTGTGTGTGTGTGTGTGTGTCAGTTTGTCCACATGGTACACAGATGTGAACGTGTCAGAGTGTAAAAAAGTCACTCACACAGGTGTGTATGTGTGTGTGTGTGTGTGTGTGTGACACATGCAGCAGATTGTGGAACCTGTCACCAATCAGTCCTGCAGGAGGGCTTCAGTGTGTGTTTGTTCATGCAGCATGCTCAAGTGTGCAGGAATATGTATGAATGGAGGTGAAGAAAGTGCATACATCGAGGCACACCTGCTCAGACAGAGTGTAGACATCACACACACAGGAATGCGTGTGTGTGTGTGTGTGTGTGTGTGTGTAGTGAGAGAGTGCAGCTGGGAGAAAGGTGGATGTGATGGAAAAGCAACTTTGCTTTTGTGTTAAAAAGTTGTCTTATTTACGAAGTCTCTCTCTCACACACGTCACATACACACACATACACACGCACACGTACACACACACACACACACACACACACACACACACACACACACACACACACTGGCTCTTAAACTAATCAGGCTGCAGGAAATGAACGTGGATCCTGTTATTGGCGGCTCTGCAGCTCAGTGCTGCCACCCTCTGGTGTCCTCCCGCCACTCCAATACACGACCATTAGACAACAAAACCCCATTTGGTTTTCATTTAATTTTTAAATGAATAATGAATTATTTTTATCGATTACTTTATTTCATTCATTTCTTATTTTATTTTGAACGTATCCAACGGTCTCACTGAGCTTTCTGTGATCATTGCCTTGTTTTTGCTGCTTTTTCTGCCAAAGCACTTTCTGAACTCTGTTTTTAAGCCGCTATATAAATAAAGGTATTACTATTATTGTTGTTAATAATTCAAATAAACCCTATTGGAAAATATTGATGTGCATTATTGCAGAATTGTTGGAACAGCTGTGCGAGAGAGAATCCTTTAAATGATGAGTTGCCACATAAATACTCCAACATCTTCCTGTTCATCAGGACGTTTTGTCCATAATTTAGGTCATGTTTTCTTGAAAGTGAAAGGACTGTGTCAGTGCAACAACAATAACAAACTTAGTTTCTTAATTCTAATAAAGTTTCTTAATTCTAGTGCGACAACCTGTTTAATTATTTCAAGTTGCACAGGTAGCATGTTTTATACTTAATGTGAAGATAATTCATACTTTGTTGGCATCTTATTCTGAAAACCGGATGTTCGTCTGAAGAAACCGGATGTTGTCTCACGTTAATCTTCCCCCTAACTTTCAAAGTCCTTCCTTCGCTCCCGATCTGTGCCGTTTAAATGTGTTTACCGTGAATTTCAGCATATAGCTGCACTAACATGTGAGTGTCTGACTACAGGATGTTTGCTGGCGTTTATTTCACTGTTCTTGTCATCCTCTTGTTGTTACGTCTATGTATTGTCTCTTGTCTTTCAATAAAAAATAAAAAATTTAAAAAAAGTAAAAAGTATAATAATACATTTTAAAAAGGCGTTAACGCGCGATAAAATAATTGTCGGCATTAATTAATGAATGCGTTAATTCACGCGTTAACTTGCCCAGCACTAGTATAAATACTTTCTCTAGTACACAATGAATTGCAGAGTAAATCTAAAACGGTCATTATTCCTGTTCTGCTCTGAGCCCCTGAAAGTGATTTAAACACCTGACACAACTGTTTCACAACCAAAACTTAAAAATGAAATCAATATTTCACAATATACGTCTGCAGAACAGTCGTTTCTTCAGCAGGTTGGAGCTCATTCAACGAAAGAAACGGTTTTATTTCCCTGAGTTCCTGAACGGCTCGACTTCCTGCTGATCCAACGTCTCAGTCGATGGCTGATATACTGCGTTAATGAAACGATGGGTAAATGCCCAATATGTTCCCTCCAACACAGAGACAGTGGGTCAGTGCAAATTCATCAGGAAGTAACCGTGAGTTGAGATTACATCCCATGAATATGTATCACCAGTGGGTACTGACTTGTAAAAGCAACCACCAACACCAACCGATGCAATATTGATGTGAGACGCTTTAATATTCTGTAACTCGGAGGATACATGTGAGCAGGCACTGTGTTGTGTTTAAGGCAGCTTGAGTTTTCTTACAGAGAAGTGTAATATATACCGATATACAACATATGAATAAAGCACGTGCCCTGAAATGTTTTCAGCTGCAATTTGAGGATATTTAAAATAATCTTTCGTACAGTTTTACCCACAAGTATGAGATACATGAATGGTTGGTTATGGTTGTTCTTACAGGATAGAATACACTTTAAATTCACCAGAAACATTAAAGGAAGAAACATAAAGTGCAAATGTAGGCTGGTTCTAAATAGATCATGGAAGATTGAAGGGATTTTGTTTTGTTAAGACGTTCTTTTGATGAAATAAATACGTTTTAAGGGGGTACAAAAATACACAAGAGTAATCCTAGACGTTACAGTTCAATTGATGAAGACGCTGATTTTGTGAATAATTGAATGCCCTTTTATTGAAGGTAAGAATAGAAAGAGGCCGTTCCTCTTGTGCTCTGAGGAACACGAGAGGCTTTTGAATCAGTGAAACAGAAAATGAGCTCCGCATGCTGGTGAGCACATCTCACGTTGATTACGCTCTGAGAAAAACACTCGACGGGAACACAAGTGTTGGGATTGTGATATGAAAGCTGCATCATTTTCATCATGAACTGTTTGTAAATGTCGTCAGATAACTTGATCGACTTTCAGAAGTTACTTCATGTAAAGATCCTCAACTTATATGTGAGTGAATGAAGGAATGAAGGACTTATATGTGAGTGAATGAAGGAATGAAGGACTTATATGTGAGTGAATGAAGGAATGAAGGACTTATATGTGAGTGAATGAAGGAATGAAGGACTTATATGTGAGTGAATGAAGGAATGAAGGACTTATATGTGAGTGAATGAAGGAATGAAGGACTTATATGTGAGTGAATGAAGGAATGAAGGACTTATATGTGAGTGAATGAAGGAATGAAGGACTTATATGTGAGTGAATGAAGGAATGAAGGACTTATATGTGAGTGAATGAAGGAATGAAGGACTTATATGTGAGTGAATGAAGGAATGAAGGACTTATATGTGAGTGAATGAAGGAATGAAGGACTTATATGTGAGTGAATGAAGGACTTGTTGCAATGGAGTGTGTCACCATTGTTGTACTTTACCATCGACCCATTCTTGTCTCTTCCAGGGGGAGCAGGTGAACAGCAGACGCCACATAGAAGTGATATACATCACCTGACAGCTGGGAACCTGAGGATTCATTTGATTCTGGATTCAGCTGATAAACCTGTGATGAACATTGTGTTCTGAAGGGCTTAGAACATTGTGACGGACATTTCTGAGTTAGACCTGAAGCATCGATGTGTAAACGTGTAAACGTGTTTGAATGCAAAGCGGGGCGGTGCTAAAATTAAGAACGGTCAGCAAACCTTTGGCCGGATCCTGAAGGCGGAAATAAAATGACACGCACGGTCGATAATGTCGAATCAGATTACGTTTTGGGAAATCAACCTTGAACACCAAAGGAGCGCTGGGTTTTATTTATTTACTCTATTTTGTAAAGGGGGGGGAGGGGGAGGGGGGGTTTGGCAGGAGAGTGCTCTTCACTTCATCACATAATCAATGCCATCACCGCCTGATTAATATCAGATATGAACAGGTCAACAGCATGCTAATGGGCGATGATAGGTTTGTTTACCAGAGGACAGCAGTCGGGGAATGTGTGTGTGTGTGTGTGTGTGTGTGTGTGTGTGTGTGTGTGTGTGTGTGTGTGTGTGTGTGTGTGTGTGAGAGAGAGAGATTAGTCACCACGGGATAATGTGTCTTCTTCTGTGTTGCGGTGCGACGTGCGCGTATGTGCTCGTAACTTCTCGACCAAATGATTGAGATAATTATCCTCGCTGCTCACCACATGCAGATTTCGCCGTCATGTTTTGTTTTGAACCGTCACGCTATGAAATCATCACAGTTTCAAGTTTGATTGTCAAATGATTAAGACTTCGTCGGCTTCCATGTCCTTGAATCGCGTACGTTTTGATTATTGTCTTGAAATGCTTGCAGTTTGTTTTGTCTTGTGAGATAATGTTCGGTACCAGTTGTTTGTGATGTAACTTTCTTCGCCGGCTATAAGAAAAGTTGGTTCACTTCAAATTCAGAATCCACAGAGGCAATTCATCAGCTGACCACACATGTGGATCCATGAAAGAGACATTTAAAGACACACGCCCTCCTCTGAATAATGCGGATGAATCCCTGAGATTACAGAAGCTGCCATCAACGAGAAAGTGTTGAACTAAGCAGAGAAAGGTATCATGTAGCGGTAAATCGGTGTTAATGATGTGTTAGCTCGGCTGACTGAAGTGTAATCGACTTTTAACGCTCACAGTTAACAGACAACGATGTGTGAGCTCGTTGAAAAATGGGATAAAAAAGCATCTTCTCAATTTCTCCTCCCACACAAACCTGTTCACAGCCGGCTTCCCAGTGATGAGCATGTGGTGCTGCAGCTCATGCAAACAACTTCACACACTCTGCGCTTGCTTAGGTCCTCAGCAACACACAAAGCTATGACATCATACAGCTGCGTCACGAACAGGCATGAACTCCAGTGAAACAGACGATGGCTGAGAGAGATACCAGCCCACTTCAGCCCAAACAGCCATATCCATCACGTTTAGATATGAAACATATATTGAACTGTTGCTGTTCTAAGTCACTGTACTCTCGAAATAAAAGGCCCCAAAGCACTTCACAAACATGCAACTCAACTAATACTGTGTACTTCTCCTTCAGAGTAGATCAAAGCTGCTGATATGTCACTTCATTAAGTTTGAACATGTCTTCAGGTGAGAAAGTAACCGTTTAGATTCCCAATGTGAATCCAAATAATCACTTCATCCAAATAATGCATGTTTGCAAATTTGCTGCGATTGTTTTCAGAGATGTGAAAGACGCTAAATAGTGAAATATAAGTATATTATATATTGTATGGATAAACTATCTTATTCAATGTAATACAAGTAGACTGGTGTACAGTAGTGAAACAATGAATACACTATAAATAAATATACACAGGCTGAAATAAACATGAGAGTATTCTGCAGTGTGTGCAGGTAGAAGTATGAAGATGACATTTGAGTAGGAAGACAAGCATCTGTGCATCTTCGAAGGTAATTTTCCAATTACCTCGTGAATTAATATTCCCATTTTAGGCCAAGTCATGCCAGAGACTTGAGGAAATGGGATTGGCTGGCTGTCTGCTCAGACCTGAGCCTAACACGGACGGATGAGGGACGGGGGAGGAAGTCAACTCGTCCCGCCGACTGACACCCTGTCAGATACGCCGTGTACTTTGCCTAAATTGGCCAGAAATGTCATCATCTTTTAGTTTGAGAACTCCTGCGCTCGAAATACGGTTCATTAAAAATGTTTCCAGATCCCAGAAGATGTCCAAGAACATAATCCAAATATATTTTAAACCCACTTTTCATGGTGGCTGTCCTCTCGATATCTATTTATGGTAATAACGGTGTCTTTTAAGTAATTCCACTAACGAGAGACGTTTCCAGCAACAGTTTCCGTTTCAGGGGAATGAGAAATCTTTCACAGCAAATTGAGGAGTAGCTGCAGGGGCCAGCAGGTTGAGACCTTTGGACATGCATTTCACGTGCATTTCAGATATGCAGTTCAAGAAAGCGCTGCAGCCTCGTGCACACAAACTTTATCCTCCAGCAGGAAGAAAACAAAGTGTTACCTCTGAGCCACGGAGGGAATGGAACCCTCACCTCTGTGTTATTATCTCCCTTCACCTGTTTCGCTGCAGAGGACTCCTTGATGAATTGCCCCTGAAATAATCTCCTGCGAGCTGTCACAACATGCTGTCGGCGAACAATCACCCAACCTCATTAGCGTGGTGTATCGACACCAGTGTAAACCTCAGCTGAGCGCATTAGCATGCTGCGGAGTATCGACGTCCTTGCGAATCAACATCGGCGGTAAATACAGCAGGTAGGACGAGGACTCTGAGCGACTCGCTTCCACTGGTGTTCAGGGAAATGAAGGCGGGAGAAGAGGGAACCCTGAGCTGGAAGGCCGGTCTTAAAGGACCAGACGAAGCTTACTTTGTGCACTTGTTCTGCACCGAGCCCATGTGTCGGTGTTTCAGCAGACTACTGTCTCTGCACACTCTCTCCAACCTGCTTTGACAGCGACAATTTCACCGTCTTCTGGGACTAGTTATTCAGAGGCGACGGCACACGGTGTAACCAAACTGGCTGGCTGGGAGCAACACAACACCATTCTCTCAATATCCTGCACATTAGCGCTGTTCTACTTCAGTGTATGACACACTGGTGTTAGTGTTGCTGCTGATGCAGCTTATATTTTCTCTCTTGTTTTTAATCCAATGTTGTTGGTTTTCTCTATGTTGCTCACTCTTTCTCTTTTGCGCGGGAGTCGATATTACTTCTTCTACACGTTGTCACTAAATGTTAATCGTCGGACTTTCACAACTTTCTCTTATTGGGTCTTTAAAGTTTTCCGGGTTTTTAACGTGGAGCTGAATGGGTCAGCGACTGAATGGATGGAGCACGCCATGCATTAGTCGTGCGCTGGTTTAAATGCTGACACTAATAGAAACGGCAGATGTCTTCTTCTGCAGTAAAAACTCTTCATTAGTTGTGCTTGTTACATGAAGTGATTTTTGATTCCGTGTCATGTGTTCCTCTGGGCTCTGGGCCCGGGGCAGCTGCACTCATTACACACACACACACACACACACACACACACACACACGAACACACACCTGCCAGTCCGCCCCCTCTACGCTAACTGGAATCCCCAAATCTGCTGTAAATGTTGGAGTCCCCTCGGAGGCATTTTCCCCGCGTGTGAGTCAGCTGCCGGGCAAAACAGCCTCCGTTAAGAATGCCGACAGGAAGTAAAAGAGCAATGAATGAGGTTTAAAGTGGCCCTCGGGGGAAAAGCAGAGAAGACGTCTGTATCCGTGGGGTGTAAAAGGAATTCTTGACCGACACCAAACACTCAGTGAGTCCGTCACCATTCTGAAGTCAACTTCCACCTCTCGCTGGTGTTTCCAGAGATCTGCAGCTTTTAATCACTCGACTTTTTTGTCTGTTTCATCTACTTTGCTCTCATTTCACTCCAATTGATTTATTCCTCCCATCATTGGGCCTTTTAATAGTTCTATGCATTCACATGCCTCGCTGTTTACACTTTAATGTAAAGTGTGTTGAGTAATAAACTGCTATTAACATGAAACAACCCTGTCTCCTGCTAAATCGTGTTCCCATAAAACTAAACTGCATTCTCTGTTATGATTCGAGGTAAACATATTTTCTTCAACACGCATACAAAACAAAAACGCAACAAATTACTTGGTAAGGTTTAGTACAAATATAATGGTTTGGCTTGAAATAACTATGTTTATTATGTTCTTTAAGTAGAAGATTTAAATGAATCCTGAATCAGCACTTACTGTTGGCTTCACACTGGAAACAAACAGCTGTTTTCCGGGTGAAAGTCCTGTGTTTGTTCGAACCCTCTATATCCTGCCCGTAGTTTAAATGTAGGAATCTTTGATGTTCATAAAAAAGGTCATAAAACGATCTGACAACCAGAACAGGGAAAACACCGACGTCGGGCGCTTTTCTTCTGAGTTTCTTCTCTGAGTGCTTAAAGCGGTGAGCAGAAGGCATCTCTCATTGAAAACAATGATGACAAACCAGCTCCTCGTTGCTCAAATCTGCTCCGGCTGATTAAAGTCTTCCTGTTAGTGGCCGATGAACTGTAGCGCTTCCCTTCTTTACGGATGACACATGTGCTTGGAGAAGAATAATGAGGCTCAGGAGCTTTCAAACCAAAAGTGACTGCATCACCGAGTAAAGTAACTAAAGAGGTAAGAGGCTGCGTCGAAGCTCTTCTCCTGGAACACAATGTCAGGAGAACTTATTATTCCCGGCACGGTGCAAAAGATCCTCCAGAGGCCGGAGAGCTGTGTATCAGGTTCATCTGGTCCTCGCCATCAGCACTTTCTTTCCCTCTTTCATCCTCAGGTTTATCAGGGGTTTGTACACGAATGCGTCTCATTTGGTTTCCCTCTGATAATGGGCTCCGGGTTGCACCGCAAACGAGAGATGTTCTCCTCCTGTGAACGCCACGAGGCGAGCGAGTGTGTTGAACTCTATTCTTTTTTCAAAAGAACAAAAGAGTGACGTTTTAATGTCAGGAGCTTGTTGGTTTTTTTTCCCTTTCATCCGAGTTGTGCAAACCTCTGCACAATCCAGCTCTACTCCAAACACACCTGTGTGTTTGTGGCTGGTGTTCGTTGTGCTGTATGATGTGTTGGGTGGAGGCTGCGGGGGAGGAGGGCACCTCCTGCTGCCTGGCCCTGCTGACACTGTGACTTTCTCCGGGCAGATAATGGCCGACATGTTAACATTAAAAACTCAACGTCAGGAAAACATCGTCCTTCAACTTTCAACATGTTTGAGGACCAAGCACCACGATGTCAACGCAGAGTCCGCCTCCTTCTCGCCCCACCGGAGTCCTGCTCTCTGTGGTTTGCTGCTTAATGCGGGATGCAACGATGGCTCCGGGTCGCTGTGAAGATGTGGGCTCAACAGTCACCGACCTCCCGTCACCGGGTTCGCCTGGAGTCTTATAAATCCATCTTCTGTTCCTGCGACCGAACATCAGACAGCCTGGAGCATGCTGGGTAGTGGAGTAGCCTCAGGTCATAGCTTAGCTTAGCTTCCAGCTCAGCTCTCCTCCCTGCGGCGGTTCGGAGGCGTTTAGTCCGACAGCTTTGGCTGCGTGGTAGATTTGGGCGATTTTCAGATGCTGAGTGTATTCTGTCACACGCCTTCAGTGCTCCAGTGATGAACACGGAAAAACATCAAATTAAGACGAACAAAACAATGTGTTTATTGTAATAAAATGCCCGGAGTCCTGTTTGTGACTGGCGTTATTAGAAAATACAGCTGAAGGTGCCCTCCGTACGATGTGTTTAACACACCAAATCAAGTCAGATGAAATTCAACTCCTGTAAATGCGCTCTATCACAGTTTAAAAGCCCCGGCCTCAGAGGAACGAGTCAGGATCTCCAGAACAATAAAGAGACCGAGCAGTTATCTCCTTTTGCCGAAAGTCTCCCTGAGAATTCCGTTGCAATCGCTCATTCTGTGAGTCGGCGTCAGACAGTGTTTCTCCTGAGCCAACCAACTCAAACACACCTGCCGATTAAACGGAGGCTGATCCTCAATGCGCAGCATCATTTTCATCTTTGACTAATAAAGATAAAAGAACAAAAACGTTTTTTATTCACGCAGGAGTGAGAAGGTGCAAGCTGCCCAGTGAGACGTCCTTTCTATCCACAGGCTACGAACACAGACGAAAACAGACGGCATTCTTATCACACGTACACCAGGAGGCCATGCGACTACATATTTATATTACTCCGTCCTCTTCTTCAGTTCATAGCTCCCTCTCAGCTCCACCTCACTTCATCTTACCCACACTGGAGCCAATCACTCGTCATCATCCTCTTCATCAGGCCAATTTGCTGCACCTGCAGAACTGTTGATGACGATGATTCTACATCCGAACCGCCACAACCAGAGTCTCAGTGAGGCATTCAAGATAGGTTCCCAGACCATTGACCATCTCACAATCTGGCTGTTTTAATAATACATTAATTAATCAAATCAAAAAAAAAGTAAAATGATTAAATTTAAATATATTGATGGCATCGTGGGGACAGCTTTAAAACAGCCCTTAGATCATCACTCAGTCAGATCAAATACAAACAATAAAACATTCGTCATGTGATTTTGTTAAGATAACAGTTGATCTATTGATAATAGACGCTTAAATGCTCCCGACAGACATGTCAGAGGGTTGAGTTACTGGCAATGCAACAGACAAAGTCTCTGACCAACAGAAGACTGTTTGTTTGCATGAGTTGAGGTCGGAGACGTCCAGGAACCTGAACACTTTAGATCCGTGTCCCTTCAGTGTCCTTGAGCGACAACATATCCTGACTTGTTGTCAGCTGATGGAATGTCCCTGAAGCCTTTCGTCCACTGTGACCTGCCGTCCACACAAAGCAGACCAGAAGTGCTTCTTATTAAATGTCGGCCCGCAGCTAAAGAACCTTTTGTAAATCGGTAATGAGTTTTATTTTTGCTTCCAGATGTTCTTTTGTCTGGGATACTGCAGGTGCAAGGGTGAAACAAACACAGGACTCTAGTGCAGGAGGCCGCTGTAGCAAAACTAAAATTTTGTAGTCACGATAACGTCAACCACGCTCTTTTCCTAAACCGGACTGAGTGGTTTTATTTGGTTTATTTTGGGAAGACACAATGCGTGTAATGACTCTTGACACTGACACGAGAGGAGTAGAGCGGCGTAGTTTAAAGCTGAGGAGCACCGACCAGGCGGCGTTATTTCACCATGTTCTGGATATAAGTGGACGTAGTCTCTCCGTCACCTGCCTTTGGTTTGTGGACTGATGTTTTGAAGCCTCAAGTCTTCGATCACGGCCCTCGTCATCTTGGCTTCTTGCAACCAGTGAACAAGAAGTGACCATATCTGGACTGAGGAGGAGACGTAGAGACGCCGTATACGTCTCTGGTAGAGACCTGTCAATCACAGTAGCCCCGCCCTAAAGCATCCCCTGCTTTATGGTCTGTTAGAGACCTGTCAATCACAGTAAGCCCCGCCCTAAAGCATCCCCTGCTTTATGGTCTGTGTGACTCTAAATGGACCATCATGTACTAAATGAACATCATGCTGTATTGAAGAAGAGTTGAAACTAGAGATTGAGACATAAACTCATGTTTACAATGTTTACTGAGGGAATAAATCAAGAGAGAAGTAGAGTCATTTTCTATAGACTTCTACATCATCTGATATACTTGATAACTGGAGACAGCTACAGTATAAGAGCAGAGAAGTCAATGGAAATTCTCTGCATTTGCTGTCCCCAGTAGCAGTGATGTCCTGTGCCTCTTCATTTGAAAAAGGTGACTTTTATAAATGATATCAATTAAAAGTTGTCAAAGCTAAGATGAGATCTAACTGCTGCTCTCTTATTTCTATTGTTCTGACCTTTAACCTTTAACAGGTCACACTAAATGTGTTTGTAAGTCACATCTCACAGCATCTTAGATCAAACTAACAGTCAGACGTCTGATAGAAATCTGAATTCATCTTTTGCACAAAGCGGTCTGGTATACTTGCCTTATTGAAATATAATTGATTTGATATGAATTCTGACTACTATTCTGATCAGTCCAGCATGGAGAGAGCATCAAACAGAGAAAAAAGATCCCGCTCCAAAAACACCAGCTCATCAGACGACCACATGCTTGAAAAGGTCAAAGCTACGAAGCAGCACAGGTGTAGTGATTTAAAGTCAGTTCCGTTGACTCAATGTAAAGAGTTGCAGGTTGAAAACATCGTTGCTCTGTTGTTGTAGACGCCCGGACAGACTTTCTACCGTTTCTAACCGTGGAAAAGAAAATGCAGTGTGTTGTGTGTTGTTGGTCGTTGCTCAACTCTCTGAACAACAGAGAGCTACCGGTGATCATGGGCGCCAACAATAAAACCGCTCTGACACAAGACGTGCTTAAAGTCTGCTAGTGCCTCTTTAATATCACTTTAAAAGCAGCTTAGTTTGTCGAGCACAATGAAACGATTTTCATCAAACGAGTCGAATAGATGTGCGAGTACTTCACCTCTCGCTCTCCTCCTGGGGGGGGGGGGGTTGATGGAGATGTGTCGGAGGGTCCAGAACCACAGGTGCTGGGGAGGTATAGCCGGTAATGAATGGCTCCCAGCGCAATGTTAATCATGATTAATGAGTGAGACCAGCCAGGAGGCAGCGGTGCCTGACGAGAGAGCGAGCCGACCAGGCGCGGCGACCGCCGGCCCTCGGCACAAAGTCCACCCAGAGCCGCTCGGGGGGGGGGGCAGACACGTTGACGCCCTTCTGCACTTCAAGAACCACGGAGCGGCGTTTTATGGCGACCGTAAATCAGTTTTTCCAACTGAAGGAGCAATATGGCAGCTTCATTATTCGCCCTCTTGGGATGAAATGAAAAAGTTTATGACGTATAACCGAGACTCCTCGATAAAGAGTAGCCTACAGATTTATCTGCCTGTTACGTTTGGGTGAATTAGCAGCCCTTTGAAGTATCTAATTAAAACTCGTGCATATTCGTAAAAATACGTCTTGAACAAAAGTCTTCTAATGTACAGACCAATGGGCTATTACTGGGTCTGTCTTTACTGCACATCAAAACAATCCTTACCTGCGTTCATGACAACGATGGCGTGAGAAGGACAGATTGTTTTGGCTCTATTGGAGGAATTCACTGCACTCTACTCTCGTTGTTGACATGGCAGCAGAGCCCCTTCAAATAATTCAGTTTCACTGCAAAGGAAGAAAAATCAGATAAAATCACAATGTGTGCTTCGGACAAACAAAAGCTCACTTTTATTTAAATGACAAACATTCTCAGTATTTACTCTCTTAACTTTTGACTTAATGCATCAAAAAAAGCTGTAACAGGTTTTTTAGTTTTCTTCTTAAAATGCCGACATATCCAAGATGTCCAGTGCTGTGGAGTGACTGTGCCAGAGTGACGCTGCTCTGTGTGTTTGGTGTACGTTGTTGTGTTCTGTGTGGTGTATCTTTGCTCCGGGAGCTGGGGGAGGTGGGCGTCCAGCCTGTTTCATCTCCAGAACGGATACAAAGTAGTTTTTCTGTGTGCTAGCTTATTGTCAGAGCAAGTGATTGGATCAAACCTGAACGTTTTTTAATTCATTTTCTCCCACAGAACAAGTGGGGGGGGCCGTTTGAGCAGGCGAACCATCTGCACCCCTCCAACAGTCGCATGTCGAAAACAAGCAGCGGAATGAAATGAGACAATATTTCGGGTGTATTGTGCAGATGGAGCTCCCAGAAGCATCCGCGCATTGTTTGTTTCCCCCCCAGCGGAGGCCTGAGGGAGGAGGGAATCACCTGGTCACTCGTCAGCGAGCGGCTATAACAGCTCCGTGTATTGTCCGTATGGCAGCGGTAAGCATGGATGCTGGAGCGGGCGGGACAGGTGCTCAAGTTAATCAACTGGGAAGGAGTGTGTGTGTGTGAGAGTGTGTGTGTGTGTGTGTGTGTGTGTGTGTGTGTGTGTGTGTGTGTGTGTGTGTGCTACTGAGAGGCATTACATTTCCACACTGCATTAGGAAGCCGCAGACACCCGCAGGCAGGCGGGGTGAAAGGTCAGAGGATGTATTCACTGAGGGCTGTTCATTGTGGCTGTCGATCTCATCGACGTGTGTTGTGCACAGGCTCACATTCATGTGTAAAGTCACTCGTTTTTCATTATTAAGGCATCGCGTCTTTAAGCATTAATCAGAGTATGCACAAATCGCTTCTGAACATCTGACGCACACACAGAGCTAACAGCTCCACCTGCTGAAGAGATGCATGTTTCCTGAGGAGTTGGTGGAATCTCCATGAAACCTTGAGATGTTTAGCATGTGGGCAGGCTAACATCAGGCTGGTAATGTCCTAATCTTAACCTACGAGTCATAAGCAGAAGTTTTGACCAAACGGTCACGCTAGATGTCAACATCCTGGTTTGCGGCAAGCGTGAGTAAAAAGAACAGCTTCTCGTCTTTGCTCTTCTTTACCTTTTCTTCGTCCAGCTTTGTTCTTCTTGTTCTTAGCGGTTATTTGTGTACGCACATTGACGCTCATTCAAGTTCCTTGTATGTGCACACGTACATGAATCTGATTGTAGTCGGCAGTCTCTTCCACCAGTTTGTGTTTGACTGTTGGATGCTCGCAGAGACAGTTTACTTAAAGCTGAACGTGTCAGAAAAGAGGTTCCCTCACAGACTCTCGCCTCTCGTAAGGAAGTAGAAATTACATTTAAATGTCAGTTGTTATGTCCAGCAGTGTGCTGAGTCACTGTACCTCCGCATGTCCGTCCGTCCGGCCGTCCTGTCTCTCTGCCTCTCTGCCCGTGTGTCTGCCCGCTTCCCTTCCTAATCATCCCCCGGGGACAACGGCGACCGACTGAACGGGAACTCTGCGGCGTGTGAACGACTGATCGGCTCTCCGTTTCCAGGGTAACTCGCTCTCACTGTATGCGAACCTGTCGACCTTTGCAGCCGTCTGTCTGTCAAACCGTCTGCCTCCCTCCCAGCGCTCTGTCCCCGTTAAATGTCCCCTCGTCTCCGTCTCTGTCGCCGCCCCACATCTTCAGTTGGATCTCAAACACCCTCTTCTTCAGCCCGCCCGTCTGTCCACGTGGCAGGTTTAATTTACAAACTCCTGGGCTTTTCACGGCCGGGATTTGAATTTGTTTGCTTCTTTATCGCAGGCCATCTGAGAGAGAGAGAGAGAGAGAGAGAGAGAGAGAGACAGAGAGAGAGAAGAAAGCAATTAACAGGAGCCAGAACTTCTATTCCTGAATGGGATCCTAGAAAACAGCTTTCCAGCTTATCGCTGGCTGATAGCAGATCTGAGATTGGGAGGTTTGGAAAATTACATTTTCTCTGGCAGCTTTGCCAGCTGGGAGTCTTTCCCGAATGAAAAGAAATGATTGTACGCGGTGTACAAGCTGCCTTACTAATGTGTCAAGCGCTCCGTAAGCCTCGCACGGTGGTTGTTGGCATGACATCAAACTGGGATCCTCATTGTGAAATAAAGCGGCCTCACAACTTCTTCAACAGTTTATGGTGGTGTTGCAGAACTGCAATGTCAGTTTCAGAGTTTCAGAGTCAGACTTCACCTCCACATGTCTGTAGTAGCACTGTGAGAAGGCTACAGAGGAGCTACTGCATCGTTAAAGGAACACGCCACCAGAAATGTGTCTGAACGCATCTAAATCTCCATCAATTCTCAAACAGTTGCCCGTTTTTTGGGGGAAATTCTGGTCTGTGAAGACGAAAACTTGACATAGATGTTTCCTCTTTTTATGTTTCTGCTTTGTCCATCTGTCCATTAATCCCTTTCTCGTGAACTTGATATCTCAGCAACACCTTGAGGGAGTTTCTTCAAGTTTGGAACAAAAGTCCACCTGAAGTCCTGGATGAACTGATTCGATTTTGGTGGTCAAAGGTCACTGCGAGCTCACGTACATCCCATCCTTGTGAACTTAATATCTCAGCAACACCTTTTTAGGAATTTCACAACATCTGGTACAAACGTCCACTTTAGGTTGAAAATATTAGATTTTTGTGGTCAAATGTCACCGTGACTTCACAGAACACTGTTCTTGGTCATAATCCAATAATTTACATGCAAATGATGACAATTTCACACAAATATCTAACACGAAACACAATGAAGTGATGACATATTGGACAGACATGGATGTAAACTGCAACTTGACTGTTTGGCAAAGCACATTTTCAGGTTTGTTCTATTTAAATCATATTTGCTTGCTTGCTGCTGTAAGTCTGGGACATGTTTAGCTTAGTGTGAAGACTGGAAGAGGGAAACAGTTAGCTTAGCATTTGTCAAAAGTCAGTGAAAAAGGCTCTTGGTTTTGTTTAGACTTACAAAAGTGTGCAAACCTGGCAACCCTCTCACGCGGTAACGTGGTTAAGATGAAATCACTGATGCATGAGCTAACTAACTGCTAACTAAATCAACATTTACTTTCTCAAATGTTAAATACGAACAATAAAATGTTCGTAGTTTGAAGTGAAAACAAATATATCATTCTAACTATATTAATCCACGTATTACTCCACATGTGGGCATGTTGCCATGTGACATTCTTCAGCCATCGTTATAAAAGCAGCTTTCATTTGCATATCAAAGGCCGTCTTAATTGAAAAACCATGATTTCATGACTCATTTCTCTTTGAAGATGTTGCTTTCAGAACATCCAGGTCATCCGCGTCTCTTCGCTGTTAGAGGAAAGCCGACGCGCTGCGCACTTAGACACATTTTCTCACCATTTAGCCGCAGCATAATGTCGTGGGAGAGCTTGTTAGAGCCGTCGAGTGCCTTAATGCGCCGGGGGACGAGATGAGTGATGGAATAAAACAAAGGAGGGTCGGTGTTGTGCCTTTCATCCTCCCGTGTGTTCAGCGGCAGACGTGTTATTAGTTTGTACTCTGATTAAAGACGGTCCTCGCCTAAACGCCCGAGAATCACTCATTCTATTAGCCCTCACAAAACACTGTGTGCTTTATTCAATCTCTGCCTTTTTTATTTATTTTTGGGCTACAAAGCAGATTACAGTGGTCGCTTTATCGATTAACTTGAACCTTCTCTGCACACTTGTGTTCAAGGTAATCAAGAGGCTGCCAATTAATGATAATGTCACATGGATAGATCTTAAATGATCTATCCATGTAACTACGTGATACCATATCAGCCCATGTAGAAGAATTCTGATGCAGCATCTTTTTTTTCATATCATAAAACTATTTAAATTGAAGTGATTGTTAATTATTGTGCTGTCTTGATCCCATCTCTGTGATACTTCCTTGTTGCTGCTTGTACATGAATGAACTGTGAATCAAGCACATTTTTGTCACTCTTTAATCTCAGCTCGTGTCTCACTGCACGACATTGCCATGGTTTCCTGCGTAACATTGGAGTTAAAGATATTATTTAATGACTGTAGCTCTGATTAATATCCCTGAGCTCTGTGTATATTGTTTTCTTTTCATCCCAGCTGACATTGAGCGATGACAGCGTTCACCCTGGACAGGCTGCCAGACGATCAAAGGACTGACACACAGAGACGGACAACCATTCAGCCTCACATTCACACCTACGTGCGATTCAGAGCAATCAATTAGCCCACGCTGCCTGTCTTTGGACTGTGGGAGGAAGCCGGACAACTGAGAAAACCCACGCTGACACGGGGAGAACGTGAGCTCTCCCCACAGAAAGCCCGTCCAGCCTGGGAACTGAACACCGGCCCCGCTTGCTGAGGCGTTACAAGTAGTCGATATTTGATATTTTCACATTTTTAGCCATGAGAATTGTCTTTATTTACTTGGTTCCTGCAGCTGCCGAGCAATCAAAAAATAAATAAAGATAATGTCATCTCTAAACTCACTACAAGGCCTTTTCGTGACAAACGCTGTACGACTTGATTTGTTTTCATTGCGGCTTCAAAAACAAATACAATTTAAAGTACCACAGAAGAAGAAAGCACACACTCTTGTGTATTTCCCTGCTCGTCTGAAGGAGGAGGGATCCATCAGCCCCCACAATGGCTGAAAGCTGTGAACTATGTTTCCAGGTGCCTCTCGTGTGTGTGTGGGCTCCTGGGATTTGTATATATTGTCTCTACTGTGGGCTATGAATGTCTACCTTTTGTCCTTGCAACTGAAATCTTTCATTTGGACCTTTTTTTTCTCCAGTAACGTAGAGCAAGCAGTCTGAGTAAACCAGCCGCGAGCAGCTCCTGTCGCACTCTATGTTTCTTCTGCAGCTTCGTGACAGTCACTAGAAGCACATGTCAGGCCCTGACATGTGCTTTGAGAGACTCACTGTGTTGTAGCGGAGCTGGCGTCTCAACTAAGACGCTCCGCTGTCTGTGTCTTTCTGTGAGGGAGTGTCAGGACGAAGCCATAGTCCTGCTTTTTATTCATTTATCTGGGTTAACTTTGAGTGTTCGTCGGCTCTGAATGTCTTGTAAAGCTTGTAAAGCATCGGTCGGTTTTTTGATGCTTGACATCAAGAAGAATCCAAAGGTATAAGAGTGGATGTTGGTGGATGGAGCACTCTGTGTTTGGGCCGGTCAGAGAAGAGCGGACACCAACCACCACACTTTAAATTGAGCAATTAATCGACAGACTCTTAGTCAGTGAAGAGCTGACACACTTATCTATACCTTTAAGGAATTCTGAATACCAACCCATGTCCATGGGCGATACTCAACCATGTTTGATTGCTAAACTCACAGAAGAATCTTCTGAAGAGCAGAAGCTCATTCTGTAATCTCCCCTTTATTCTCCACTAATTGCGATCATTATTCCACCGAGACAGCGAGTGATTCCGTTAAAGCGGTCGCTCCAGTCGAGACTCCTCCGATTCAGTCGCTCTCGCCTGAATTCCCCTCGTGGCTGTGGGAACCTCGCAGTCCCCTCAGATACCCTCAGATCTGTACACATCCTGAGCAGCAGCGTCGAGGGAGCCGGCAACCCAGGCCCGGAGACGAGAACAGCGCCGGGTGATTCTTTTTTTTCGAGAGGGGGAATCGAGTGAGACTGCAGGAGCGAAGTGGCCGAGACACATCTTCCTTCAGGGAAATGGGGTTTTATTTGGAGACCCTTTAGGAGTCCCTTTGTTCTTTCCTGCTCCATTCATCGTCATAAAGTTGTCACAGAGGTTGGAAAAAGGCGAAAGTCCATTTGGAGTCCCAGAGGGGCTACAAGAATGTGTTTTTTTTTCACAAAGAAGAGCTGCCGCAGTGCCACTGAGCTGGGAGGTGAACACAGGCTGCACTGACTCTTTACTGGCAGAATAAAGCCTTTAAATGATCTGACTGAAGTACCATAATGCTACTTTAGTACCACGATGCTATGCAGCAGCCCATTCTCATTCCGCAGGCATCAAATACCGACGTCTTATCGGCGGCTGATACCGACGCACAAGGCATCCTTTAGCGCCTTTAGCGGGCTTTGATGTCGCTACAATGCAAACCCACCCGCGTCATTATCAGAGGCTCAGACAGGTGATGACGTTGCATAAAAGGACGGAAAACCCGCACAGGGCAGGCGGGTTATTTTGTTACATCAGTGATGCTTGCTTGTCTTCTTGTCTTGTATTGTTTACGTTTTAACTTGCGTAGTTATTTTATCCCGAACCATTTAGTTTTTCCGAAACCTAACTCAGCGGTTTAGTTTCCTAAATCTAAGCAGGTGTTTTTGTTGGGAGTTCACAATGTTAACCACTTTGTGACATACTGACAATGAGAACCTGCGGGGAGAAATAGGGACGCTCATAAAGCGGATACAACTGAAAGGAGACCTAAATATAAAGTATAATAGAGTACATTTCACATTTTACGTTTTTCAATAAAGGTGAGAAACATTTACTGCCAAACTTTTATGGAATGATTTCTCATAGTGCTGTTAGTTACAACGGTTACATTTGTGTCAAAAGTCTTACTTTTACTTTCGCGGTTGGATATGAAATTGTGGAAATAACTCAAAATAACGGTAAAACTACATTTCCACTGCCGTCATGGAAGTAAATGGTGTGTGGTTGTTGGATGGATCTTGTTGAGCCGTACTTGGAATTGTTCCCATTTCACACTGTAGAGAGAAGTACTGATCTGCTGTCAGGACAGCTAAAAGAGCAGCTAAAGTCCAGCAATGAATGTGGACAGAATTTACATTATTTGATTGACCTATTTTTTTAGCATGATGACACAGTTGTAATAAACTTATTTTAATTGTTTGTGTACATTATGGTAAATATGGTAACTTGGTAAAGCCATTTCAGGTTATACTTTCTTGATGAGCCACATCTTATAACAAGTTATGATCCTAACTGATACAGATGAAGCCGAGAAAATCAATTAAACTACGAATATAAAGCCAAGAAAAACAGGTGATGCTTTAATTATGCAAAGGCAGTGCAAATCAGTACAAGGGAAGCATCTTTCTCACTGCACAACTCTGAAACAGCCTCAAAAAGTCGATGCGCCCGCTTACAAGATAAGACAAATCAAGCGCGCCTCATGTTTTATTCAAAACGGACGCCAGTTGGTCTTTGCCTGCGTCTGGACTAGATCCAGATCTGTGGCTACATCTTGGCCGAGTTATTACAAAAAAAGCGTCAGAGCCAATCTGTCAGGGACACGACCACTTCACTGGAAATCAAATCCATCATCCCTGACGTTGGCTGGAGGGGAAATGGAGAGTTTCATTAAAAAAGTGGGCAGTGCTATTGGTTAATTGACAGACATTGATGGACTTTGCTCAAAGCATAATTCTCAAACTCATTGTTATTGTTGCAGTATCTCATGTCTTAATTCCACACACACGCACACACACACACACACATACACACACACAGTTGTGTTTTCAAGGCGTTAGGGGACATTACATGTATTATATTAATTCCCTAGAAACTTGCTCTAACCTTAACCAAAACCACTGCTAACCTAATCCTAACCCTGACTTTAACTTTAACCTTAACCTGAACAAGTGTTCAGCCTAAAATGTAATGATTTAAGTGAAGAGGACAAGCATTTCGTCCCCAGAAGGGAGGCGAGTCCCAACAACTTGATTGTGTAATGTCCCCACAATGCAGGTAAACACACCTACACACATTTTGTCTTTAGTTAATCATCACAAGTACAAGACTCTCTAAAACCAAATCTTAACACTGGAATTTACCTGATTCCTGTCCCCAGATGGGAGATAAGTCCCCAACATGTGACCGTGTGAATGATGTCGATGTCACCACAACAAAAACTCCAAAACCACGTTTAAATTTCCATCACAGCCCTTCGATGAAGTGAGGACTTAACGGAATGTTCTCACGTTCCAGAAGAGTCCTCACGTTCAAGGTTAAAATAACTGGTCCTCACACGTACACATACACAAACACACACACACACACACACACACACACACACACACACACACACACACACACACATACGAACCCTAAAATCAAAGGCCGTGGATTTAGTTTGTGTACTTGTAAACAGTGTCCCAATTGCCTGAGTTCGCACACATTTACAGAGAACTCCTCCTACACGTAAGGAAGTAATTTACATACTGTTTCTGTATACAGACCAAAGAAAGAAGACCAGAGAAAGAAGAAGATGAAGAGGAGGGATGGAAAAGGAATAAACAAAAGGACACAATAATTATAAAGTGGGAGGAAGAAAGATGGAAAGAAACGAGGAGAAATACAGTCTGAAACATTTAACAATTAAACAATTACATTATCTGTTGAATTTACAAATCTACACAAAGCACAGCATTTCAGCTCCAGGACCTCGTTCGTGTTCTGTGATTAAAGTAGCTTTGAGCCCCTTCCACACGATGAAATCACAGTCAAGCTGGAGAGAGTCGTTGAGGCCATCTGCCTCATCAGAGACGCCTTAGCGTGCGCGCCAGACGCACGACATCATGCGGACCTGTGGCACGAGCACCTTCCAGCGCCAACATTTCTGCTTCTCGGATCTTTGAAAGTCATTAAAAAGGAAATTTCAGGCATCAAGATCATTGTATTTTTGGCGATTACCGAGACTGTTTCTAGCGTGCTTTACATCTGCCGACAGTGATGTGGATTGATCCGCGTTCACTGATTGTAGCAGCTACTCCTGTCTGAGGATTTATGGGTCTAAAAATCAACTGCTTTGCCTGAAGGGAAGCTCATTTAGCGCTCTGGTCACGAGTCCAAATCAAAGTTGGCTGAATTACAGGTTTTCTCCTGGGTCGGCCGGTATTGATATCACCGAGTATACACAGGTTTTGTATGTTCAGACTGCAGATAGATTTAACTTTTTTTTAATATCCTTCATTCATCTAAAGGGAGATCGACTGAGCATATTTACTTTTCCAGCGCGGTGCTCCGGTTCACTCTAATGCAGTTACATGCATTCACACCTGAGAACAGCCCGGCCTCGTAAACCTGTGTGAAATGACGATGATGACTTGAAATGGCAAATACGTCGCACGGTGTGTGGAAATTTATGGACATCTGTTCACTCGCCGCCAACGGATTAGAGACGCGACCAGAAACAGAAAGCAGGCTGACGCTCAAATCGCACCGTGGCAAGTATTCTAAAAACGAAAGGGTACTTATTCTGTGGGTTTCATTTTCATAATTAGCTTAGTGGGGCACAAAGAGCATCACAGTTTGAAGATAAGAAGCACTGACAAAATAAACCAAGTGGTTTTTCTTTTCCAGGATCAGGTTCTACATTCGTAGAAGAAGACACAACAAATTAAAAAATATTTTTCAAAAGATGTCCTATTCACCGTTGTATGATGTGTTACGTTGCACTCCCACCTGGTGCTGCAAGGCTGCGCCTCTCACTGACATTAGTCTTTCATTGATTTTGTTTCACACCAAGAGGAACCATGTTCGTAATTATTGTTTTTCTGTCGCGCTAATATACAAAATGCAGCACATAATGAGCAACACAGTCTTGAGTTTCGCATGTCATATCTCATACGTGACACTTCCTGGATGCTGAGGATGAAATAAACACGAATATGAAAGATGTGCGGTGCTTTCAAAGGAGTAATTAAACGGTGCGGTGCCGATCTGTCCTTCCGGTCTGATATGTGACTCGGTTATGTTGAGAAGCTGTCTGTGTGTGTGCGTTCGGTTCAGTTATCTGTACAGGATGTGATACACTCTGACCACCTGGGCAGATTTCTGGGCTTTTATCATTCTTGTCAAATGAACCATTTATAGATCAAAAGTAGCTTCTTCAAAGCGTGTACTTCAAGCCGTCTGTGACGTGTCTCTGTCTGCTCGATGACCTTCAACTCACCGACTTTACATAAACACACGCAATGAAGAGAAATTAAAAAAAAAGGCAATATATTCATGTAAAAAGTATGATTTTTAGAGGTTAATCAGCTTGATGGGTCACACTTGTGCTGCTGCTGATGTCAATCAGCCGTGTTTAAGACAGCCGAGCAGCACTTAACGAGTTGATTGTGCGGCGGGATCC
Source organism: Lycodopsis pacificus (assembly GCA_028022725.1). Classification (NCBI taxonomy): domain Eukaryota; kingdom Metazoa; phylum Chordata; class Actinopteri; order Perciformes; family Zoarcidae; genus Lycodopsis; species Lycodopsis pacificus. Next base: position 2,727,038 of record CM051706.1, on the reverse strand, counting down.
TCCAAAGACATCTCAGCCCTGGATGGAGGATCCTTCAGTCGAGTGGTCCTCGGTAACCTGTTGAGATCTAACGCCTTCGAATATTAAAGAGTTTACATCCCAGTGGTAAAATGGAGTTCATAATAACTGTGTTTACACTATGCTGACTCGTACACCGTTAGCAGACTAATCCCCACCTTTTTTTGTCCAAATCTAGAAGACACTGAACCCCCAGTTGCTCCTGATGCATAGGCCTTCGCCTTCGCACGGTAGCTTGACTGTGTGAATGTGAGGCACATTATAAAGCACTCTGGATTAAAGTGCTCTACAAATGCAGTCCATTCAGGTGTAACGATTTACTTCAGTCACTCGCTCAAACCTGGTTTCTATAGCGACTTAGCGGCGCACTCCTGAGGAGGCTCAGGGGAGGCCAGTGAATGAAGAGGAGATAATTATTTATTATCACCAATGATTTGTGATAAGAAAGTCTTTATAGAAAGTCTTTGGTGCCGAGACTCTACAGGGGAGATGTGTAAACGAGGGGCGTCGACCCCGAGAGCAGGAGCAAGATAAATCCCCCCCCCCCCCATGGAGTCTGGACACTGGTGGTGGAGGTGGGTGTAGCCAGCTGGGAACAGCTGATAACACCATCAACAGCCCCAGACAATGACAGCGAGGAAACGATTGAGCGTGCATGACAGGAGTGCATGGCAGGATGTACTGTATGAGAAATACACTACGGGCCAAATCAAAGAAACGTTTCGTCTTCCCGGCTGAACTTCCGCTCGAGCTCAATGGGAACAGAATTGGTGCAAAAACCAGAAACTTGTTTATTCCAAGCGTTCCTCTTCCTTGACAAAACCAGTTCCTACATTAACCACAATGCACCTCAACAGCGAAAGTGCGGTTTTAGATGTGCTACGTGTGTGTTACTCGCGTCTAATGTGTGATTTTGTTTTTTTTCCACCTCAGGATACATCAAATGGACACCAACAATAGATGTAAACCGCTTCAATGAACGGGGTCTAAATTCAATCCCTGTTGTGTTGAATCAGCTGCAGCATGAAAGGTGACGTCCACTTCTCCAATAACGTGATAGATTATCACTCTAAACAACATTTGCTGTTGGAAAGACAGACGAGGAAGCCCGCAGTCACTTTCCATCACTGCGGCTGATCAGTGCAGCGTCGGCGGTGTTCGATTCTGCAGCTGAAAGTATTGAAGAGCAGAAACAGAAATAAAGGAAGCGTCCATCAAACCGCCGCTCACTGACTATCTTCCCATGCTGATGCATGTCTTTAGATCACGGCTGCATGGGGGTTGATCTGGCGAAGCAGCATGTTAGTGATGCTGGTGTTCTCGGAGTTGCTCCCCTGGTGAGTTTAAAGTGATTATAAAGGATCTCGAGGCAGACTTGAGGAGAATCTGCATGTTTGCTTTCGCCGGGAGTTATTTGAGCTTCATTCTGCTTCCGCCTCTCTGAGCGCTGACGTCTTCTGTCACTGATCTCTCAGCCATGTTGAAGACGTTCATACTCAGGAGAATGACGGAAGATAGATAAACCCTTATTATTTACATTCAGTTGATCTAAAACGACCTTCTTATCTGACAACAAGGGATTCCTACTGTTCTAAACATAATACAAATAGAAATACATTACAATATGTGCTGAGGGTTTTTAAGCAGCCTTGTTAACAAATACAACTCACTCTCACACTTGGAGACCGGAAAAGTACTTGTGATAAGAGTTCTGATGCATTAAAATATCTCTGTGATAAACACTACCTCGTTTAAAATGCTCGCTGTTTGCTACTTCAGTGTTCGTGATTTTGATTAAATTGCTCTGCGGTGGCGGTGTGCTGGTTATGTTGAAGTGTGTACCAACCTTTTTCATGCAGTGCCATCTCATGCAACACCACCACAACCCGCAGCCTCACGCCTGCCCACAGAGTTTAATCCTCATCGCTAACACAATGTCAACCACAGTTTATCATTTTCATGATGAGAGGAAACACTTTTCATTCAGTGTTGACATTATGTGCAACAGGCTGTGTCTTGCACTCCTGTTGGGATGTTTCTCACATATTTAAAAAAATCACTGTGTTGGACGCTCCATTGCCCTCTCAATTGGCTCTTTGGTGAAGCCACACCCCTTGAACGCAGACTGGCCAATCAGGCTCTGCTCCCGAGACTCATGTTTCAGATTGTCTTCATTATCTGGCTTTGGTGTGTTTGGAGCTCGTTATGATCAAACGTTGTGTAACAGCAGCACAGTATCGTGGCAGATGGAGAAAAAGTCACGAATGACTCTATTTGTTTTTGTGTTCATGAACCCAAATTGTTCATTTTAGTTTCTGTAGCTCAGCAAGAAAACAGTTTCAATGGAAAGTCGATTCGGACCCTTTGTTTGTGGTTGAGCACACATGAAACACACCCGTGTTAGTTGTGTTGCCTAAACTTAACTGTGTGTAGTTATTTGAAGTCCAACCATGTTTTTTCATAAACCTAATAAAAAGGTTTCGTTGCCTTAAACTAACTGACAAAAACAAACAATCTGTGTCCCTGAACACAAAACCAATAGATCGCATTCACACAGTGGCGTGAGCAGCCATGTGAGCAACTCTCAAAATGTGTTGTGCAATATTTAGAGAATAAATAACAATAAAAACAATTGAAAGACTTCTCAGAAACAGAATATGGCCACATTTCATTTATTATTGACGGCAATAACCGTATTTGTGAAAAAAGAAAAGACTGTAAAACATAATGGCATCAGGCTCCCGATGTATTGCAGCTCCACCACGAGCACGAAGAACATCTACAGTGTTCACAGAGACTTTTTAATTGATAAAAAAGAAAAAGGCTGTTTTCATTTGTGTTCTCCGTACAGATTGGAAATCCAAGAAGACATTCATGTTTTCTCTGGCAGAGTTCCAAAGCAATTCATTTCCCTGTTAGCTGGAAAGATTATTTTGACATTTTCAAGATGATAAATGCGCAGCCTGAGGAAACGCTTCTGGTAACGTGACACTTGGATTCATTTAGCACAGACAACACACAAATGCTTACCCAGGACATTGTGTGGAGGATTTGTTGGAGCCCAGTTCCTATTGTGTAACAGAGGACCAACAACAGCTGACATGTTTTGGTGAGTTCTTACTCTAGTTCTGGCAAACATGCAATGCTCAGGCTACTTCATCAAAGTAACAAAGGCGGGATGTGTGTTTAGC